>OX104068.1:24169894-24270611 GCA_944474145.2 Dicrocoelium dendriticum | reverse complement strand
ATTGTATATTTTGAGAGTCTTCAGCCTGTGTGGGTAGGAGAGGCTGGTCAAATCTCTGACGCTCTTCGTTGCCCTACGTTGTGCAGTATCGAGCGCGGTGCTTGAGCCAGGGTTGCCACGCTTGAATTGCGCATTCCGCGTGCGGCCTCATGTACGCACTAAGCATTTTTGAAAAGACTGAAGGGTCAAACTTCCCGAAAGCTCTGCAAAGAAGGCCGAGGTACTGGGTTGCCTTCTTAGATGCCTCTTCAGTCTGCTTCAAACAACCGAGGTCATCTTGAACTAGCACGCCGAGATCGCAATCGTGAGAAACCCGCTGTAGAATTTGTGGTCCTAGGCGGTACTTGTGCGCACTCTTGTGCCATAAGCTGAGAACTGCATTTGATAACGTTGAAATACAGCATGTTCTCGATGGACCATGTGTACACTTTATCCAGGTCCTTCTGCAACGATGTGGTCCTCCACTGCCATACGTTTAGATCATCAGCAACTAGCAAACCGTTAGAAGATAGCACGCTCACGAGATCATTTATGAAAACCAGGAACATGCGGGGTCCAAGTACCGAGCTCTGAGGTACGCCGAACTGAACTTCGATGGATTCCGATAGGTTGCTTCGAACCCTCACAGTCAGGTGACGTTGCACGAGCAAGTCTCTTATCCAGCCCAGAACAGGATTGCCGAAAGAAATGCGATAATGGCCCGGCCAGCGCTGCTGCTGATATGTTTAGCGCCCTCGGGTAAATCTAATCGATTCCGGGAAAGCTGAAAGCAATTTCTTCAACAAAGTAGTGTCAGTAAAACTGATGTTGAAGTTGGGGCTAGGGATGTGGGAATGTAACAGGGGCGGATGTCTCGTTGGAAGGTTGGCGCATAATGCATTTGCAGGGCGTTGGCTCTCTTAAGCACTCTGCCATTTCGACTGGCATGTTAAGTGAGGCGATACCGAGCTTCATTTTCCGGACGGTGTTAACATGCTTGTATAGGAGCCTTTTGTTGTTAGCAAATTTACAGGCCAAATGTTGTTGGTGATTCACTTTGTCCTCACGGATAAGCATGTTACGATTGTTGCGCTGGGAAACGTAATCGTTCCACGTTTCGGGACTAGGACGAGCTTTGTAAGTGTGCCAAGCTGCATTCCTTGGTGACGCTTTTGCGAATTCTACTTCTGATGAAAGAAGAGGGAATTGTGGAGTGAATCTTCTTCATTTCGGAAACAGTTGCGATTAGATTGATGAAGCGTCCAACAAACTGAATCGTGGCTCTGTGAGGTGATCCAACTTTCAAAAATTCTGAATCGGTCGTCTCAACTAGGTCGTTCAGGATGTCGTAATGTGTGATAGTACGTGTAATTTCTGTGTGTTCCTCCGGATATTCAGCGTAACACACAGAGTTATAAAGTATGGTGACGATCGATTAAAGCGAGTGGGATGTCTGTAAATGGCTTGTTACCCATGAGTTCCTCATTTGCAAGGACGAGGTCAAGTACCAATGGTTTATTATCAGCTATGCACTTGGTGATGCGATTGTAAAGCGCGATACTTGCAATAAGGTCTTGCAGTTCGGCCTTGTATGTTTCGCTGGAGGATGCCGAGTTTCCAAATCGTGCACATTGAAATTGCCGGAGATAAGAATGTGGCTGTAAGTAGGTAATAGGCATTTCGTCAGTGATGTTGAAGGTGCGAATCCACCTTTGAAGTCATGCTCATTATACAAGTTAGCAGTAGGTGGAAAACAACTCATCTACGATGCAATAAAAAATTAAAAAAGTCGTACAACAGAGACACACCTACTGAGTTACCAGTAACGGATGGTCATCGTTCCGGCAAGCTACCAGCCGGTATTGTGCCGCAAAAGTCATAATATGCCTAATAAATGAGCTTTTGGTTGGAGGGGGAGGCTAAGCGGGAGGGGTAGGGACAAGGAAACTCACAACACATACCCCATTGAGGTCAGTTCCTAGCCATGTCAACAAGTATATCCAGTCAAGCGTGTTCATCGCGTTTTGGGCCCCAACTAGGGAGCCGAGAGGCTCCAACCGAGGCCAACTTCGAAGTGACAGCCTTCATTCCACTCGACGAACTCATCGCCTGGCCATCTCTCCTCTTTTTCCATCCGCACCCCCACCGCCTAAACAACGCACGTCGCAGGAGTCGGTGTGCTCGCCTGCGTAATACGTGGCCCAGCCATCGGAGCCTAGTGAGAAACATAATGATGCAAACTGACGTTGTCTGCTTGGTTGAACATGGACTTGTCGACAGGATTGGAGCAATGCTCTGTGCCCGTGTGTGAATTGAAACTAGAAGACAAGCGACTATTGAAGTAAGGTGGGGGAGAGTCAAGGATTGAGGGACTAAAAACAGGGGGATAAAAGTGAAGCTGGAGCGGGATGCTAAGGATGAAAAAGCGCAAGAGGAGGAACAAGAAGGCGGGAAGGCCTGAGCAACCGCATCCAAACCCCTATCCAAGCTGCTCGGTACAGTAGACAGGTCGTTAATTATCCTCTGCGACAGCCAGAACATAAAGAGATTGTTAGAAGGAAAAGTCATTGTGTATTGCGTGGGCAGGATACCATTAGGTTGCCCAGGCTTAGCCAGGAGAAAGATAGGGGTTCTCAACCAAAGCCTTTTGTCACTTGCGTGAATGACTTCGATCCGTTTAATTCAGCCGTGCGCGAATTGGTTAGCCCTCACACCAGCCAGCCAATCATCTGACACAAGCCCCCGGTCTCGCAACGCGAGTTTCCGTGAATCTTGTACCTTCGCAATTAATTGATAAACATCCTGCTGTTCAGAACTCTGCTGCTTGTTGGGATTACGTGTCTCGGAAGCGAGTGTGACATGCTTAGTGATACTACGTTTTACCGTTGGTTGAAAAGCTTACCGCAAGGCAGCGGCGTTGTGCCACTGGACTACAGAGTGCCCGTTTTAGAGAGGAAGGAGCCACTTTCCCTCCAACTCCCAACCTGGAGGGCCAGGAGACTGAGTTTGTCTGGCCTCTAACCCTTGGCCAATCTGGTATGAGTGGGCTCTGAAGGTGCAAAAAGCACCATCCAGTATAGCCCAATGGGTCAGTGAGGTACATACACCATCGCACCACGTTAAGGTCCAGTGTCATGGCGATGCATCTCTGGTGTGGACAATGGGGGGCGATATACGACTGCCAAGAAAGAGCAGCAGTCATTGTGTCTGAGATGCAAAAGGCACCAAAGCGTATCGGTGACCGGCGTCTCCGGATCATCCAGTCTTTAGCACTGTAAGTTGTTAAGATAGTATAGGATACACCACCTCCCCTGCTGGGGCGATCGTGACGGAAGAAGGGTATTTCCCGCATCGCGATCTCGGCACCTGTAACCCCTGAGTGCAACCAAGTCTGGGTTATGGATATGAGATCTCAGGTGTTGGTTGCCCGGCGTAACTGAAGCTCTGCGATTTTGTTGAGAAGGCCTTGGGCATTTATGTGTAAGCAGGAAAGTGTTTCGGTTCTCAGCAATGATCCGAGACCCTTGTGGCTAGGATGAGAGATTGTATGGTCGGCCACTAGCCGTTTTTTGTGGTATTGTCGACTAGTCGCGTGGAGTCGGGTTCAGTTACATCGTGATTAGCCCCTCCGACAACTAAGTTTGCACAATGTATGAGGAGTGGCTGCAGGATTGCACAGGAAGATCTTCACTCTCTTCAGACCTGTTTCCAGTGTGAGTTTCAGATAAGATCACTACTTCGTTTACCTGCTATGGTGGGGCTTTAAGTCTAAACGTGAAACTTTCAACATTAGTTATGGGTGTAGTAACAGAAACGTCAGTGCCTGATTTCTGAGTGCATGTTCATGCAATAACGGTGAAGTGCTACTGGTATTTGCATATTTCCTGGGTTTCGGCGAAGTCTGGTGGGACGAAGTGGATTCGGGAGAAATTGTTGTAAATGGACTGGGAGTGAAGTGTTCGGGAACGCTTGGGCGATCCGGATTATTGACAGTCGGCAGGTGAAATTTTATTAGTGTAGCATCCGGCGTTTTTGTGTTGGCTTGTACTGGAGTTCAGTGGAGGGGCCTGTGTCAAACATTCCGCTATGCTTGTTCCTATCGGAGCTATTTTGGTGTCCAGCATCTTCACAACTATGTCTAGAACAGTGCAATTACCGTTTTAACTGGTGGGACAGCAGGACACTTCGCATAGAATGAAAAGGAGTCTGGCTTGCTGCCGATCAGTCTGCACTCGTTTGGTTTGATTTCCCCGCATTTCGGATGAAAATAGGCTTAGAAATTTCCACAGGAAACCCCTATTCTTACCCTCTTATTGCACATTCTACAGACACAGTTAGGCACCGCGGCTCGGTTAGCAGCGCTCATCAGGGCATATGAACGTGTGATGGTTAGTCCTGCCCAGGACCCAGGATTGATTGATCTGGCGTCAAGCTCAGCACGCTGAGACAGATGGCTATCTCAATGCCTCTCTCTCTTGCGATCGCGCCGGGTTCAGAGGTGCGCGAACAAGCACACGAAGACGCGGCGTTTATTGATGAGGTCGCGTTACATAACGATGCACGCTGGGCGTTGGCAAGCTAACCTGTGTCTCGGAGGCGATGTTTAGTGGGGAACGACGCAAAATGTCTCGTAACTTTGTTATGCTGTCACCTTTAGGGATAGTTACAGGGTCGTCTGAGAGTCCTCAGCTTATTTTACCAAGTGAGACCAAAATTATTCGCGAAATGCTCGGGAGTGATGTGATGTCACAAGCAGAACTTGATGAAGAATATGCCAAAAAAGAGAACGTGAGGAACAGCATGATGCACACAAGTTAGATCCAAGAGATGGAAAGCATTGAGTAACGCTCGTCGAACTGGTTCGAAAGAGAGCACGCACCAGAACGTGTGTGGTGAACTCGAATGACCACAGCGAGTGAAGCGAGGGTCGTGATAGAGTGCGGCGTACGGCAAATCAGGACAGGAGTACAAGAATTATGTATGGATTTAACAAGCAGAAAGTGATAGAGACAGTGGCTGAGTCTGCCACCTCGTAAAATGCAGCAATACAAGTGGTGATTGAAACATCTGTTAACTATGGTCCTAGGTTGTCGCCACAGGCTAACAGAAGTTATGCTCCCCGACTGATCCCTCGGTGATCAGTGGGTCATAATTTATAGAACTTGAAACAAGCCCGTGGTCTCCTACAAGATAAAGATGAGCTGTTAAAAGACCACCAGGATCTGTTAATGCAATAAAATCAGCATGAATCACGAGTTGCTAACGGGAAAGAGGCCAATGAGCATTCCGCACTCGGACACCGGTCAAGTGGCCTGCTTTCCTGGTTTGCAGCCATAAGGTCACCGGTTCGAATCCGCGTAGGAGCGGACGTTTTTGCGGTACACTCAGCCCACGCGCGACTGGTAGTGGACGCGTGGCAGCGGAGCGTCGTTCCGTCTTACTGCTGACATTATTTTTATTAGTTATTTACTTGCGACCCAGCTCCACCTTAATTTTCTCCCAAAAACCTAAGCGGGTTACTCTGCAAGTTTTGTTCAAACTAATCCACTCTATCTTGCTTTCATCGAGAAGGCAGCTGCATCTAGCTAGTAGCACTTTTCATCCGAAAACTGAGTATGATCGGAAGACAAATCAGGGAAGAAAAACAGGAGTATGGACCCCCATAGCAGTGGGGTAGACACGTTCCAGCTTCACTTAACCACCTTTAGTTATCATGGAAATGACGAAAACTAGGTGGTTATAAGTTCTTCCGTGCGGGGGTATCCAGTAGGCAGTGAAATGGTCCGTGACGTGAAGAGTGGCGAATCAATAAAACATTTACACCACTAACATAACAGATCCATGTGTGAAAGCAACTACCGAAGGTGTTCGCTCACAAGAGCCCACCGATTCGTGACAGCTGTAAGAATAACGGGTGTAGCCTCGTCTTCCATGGATTGAGACAGTGGAGTCTTCCTGCAACACCGACTCTATCATACGGAGCATGCTGTGTGAAGACACTGAAACGGTTGAACTTGTAAGACACTTAATGCGCATCAGGTTTGTGAACAACATGGACTATCGCAAATCACGCTTATGTACAGTTGCTCGATTGACATGACGAAAGAGTTAGCTGAAGCGAAGAGCAAGTAAACCAAATCGGAATAACCAGTATGCTAAGCGACACAACCATGTGACTCCACCGTATGGATCATTTATTGACCTCAAACTCAAGGGTGATTGTGTTGTCGCGGTCTTCGTTTCTGATTCACCACCATGTGTGCTTGACGTACCCACGTGATACCTGAAAAACACTAGGAGCTGACAGATGGTATGCGGTTATCGTTTGGATGGCACTAGTAAAACAAACAAAAAGATTGAAGACAGCACAATATTGGGGTAAGGCAGCTGTGTTTCACAGAAAGTTAATCAATCAAGTGAAAAGATGGAATCAGGAATGCTGACCATAATACGTGACAACGATTAGTGTTGTATGGGCTTGTGTTACTTTCTATAGCTCACGCAGATGAACACCCAATAAACAATGATGATTCACATATGATTTAAACGTAGTTGTTTGCAAGAACAAACAAATGAATGAATTATAGATGGATTGAAAACGGACAAATACATCACTTTCATAAAAAACGGAGATGGGAGAAATGAAGTTACTGAAGGGCTGAAGCATGCCCTTTATGGTGTGAGTGATGGACGAGCTTCGCGAGTGCACTGTAGGATACAACGGACTCCGCTCTGTGCTGGTGTCGTCAATAAAGCGTGCTGTCGTTCTAGTGACATCTTCGGAGCGTTGGTATGTGGACGCTATTCTTGATACTCAATGTAGGGAAAACACATCGTCTGTGTGGAAGCAGGACACCGCTGTGTTAGTTTCAAGTTGCGTACTAAGCGAGATGGTCAATGTGGAAATGAATTCACATTATCGGTTAGCGTCTAATAAAGTGCCAACAAAATGGCACCGCTAAAGTAGGATGAGCAACCTGGAGCCGGTAAAATTGCGTTTGGAGCGACCACTGCGTCTTGACCACAGTATACATTTAATACATACGCAAACTTGCTCAATTCCCCCATTGAGAGTGCGTCTATGAGTGTCACTTCTAACCCTGTCCTAGCATCATGAAGCTATGACCTCAGCCCCATTTGGACGAAGGAAATTAGTTCAACTATTTGTGCAAAAGGCAGCACTATCGATCCGATTTGCAAAACGGCGACGACATCGCAACGAGACTGGACCTTAAAGTGGTGAGATAATTTATGTGTCTCAAAGACACATTGAGCTATGCTGGGTACTGCTTTCTGTACTTACAGAGACAATCGTACCAGATTAATTAATAGCTAGAGGTCAGACCAACTCAGTTCCCTGACCCTCAAGTTTGGAGGCCGGATGCTTACTTCATAACACGAACTCTGCAGCCAAGTGCAAAGCGCAACTGTCTTGTAGTCAGGTTTTTGAACTAAGTTTTGATTAAAAGGATTAATGGCTTTTCTGTCTAGGCGTGCGCGGCCTGATAGTATCCTGCCCATGAAAAATATAATAGCTGTCCCAAACAAACAGTTATTGATGCTCTGACTGTCGCAGAGAGTAACAAGCGGTGCGCTATGTGCTGCATCGAGTTGTGTGAATATAGTACATGATCCTGTCAGGCCTTCCCGTCTTCTTATTCCCATTATCGCGAGTTTTCATCCTTAATGTTCCACTTCAACTTCAATCTTATACCCCCTGTTTTAAACCCCCAATTTTAGCCTGTATCCTGTTTTGATAGGCGTTTGTCTTTCAGTTTCAACTCACACGCAATTGCAAGGCGTCGCTCCAGTCGTCGACAAGTCCTCGTCCAGCCAAACAGCAACGTCAGTTCGTCCGTACCTCTTTCAAGTCCCGGATCCTCCCTGAGACTCACATGCCTCAAGGTGCGCACTTTGTTACGGATTGACCAACAGGCAGTATTTGCCCGAACAATAGAGACCCTGCCTGCTGTTTGTAAGGAACCCTACTGCAAAATCCTAGCCTTACATATATATATATATATATATATATATATATATAATGTGCAACCAGTTGTCTTCAACTATGTTCGGTGAGCATTTACTTGGCCTGCATTCCAGAGTACTATAAGACTTTAAAATGACTTTATGGACCGGTAGCTCAGGTTGCTCGTTCCTGGTTTCTCCTGTTCACCGAGCTTCGGGATCGGTTTGCAAACTTTTTATCACCAAACTAGGTGACTTGCTCAATGCTCTACTGGGTCAAATGCAGTCCGCTGATTGGTCTTCGATTTGTGATTGATCAGCAAGTGACCTTTTAATTGGGCATTACCCGTGACCCTCACCTGTTTTTATAGGTTCTCTGATAGACATGGGCGATCCGTGAGATGGTTTTGTCCTGACTGTTGCGGTTGTGTTTTCAATGGCTCGTTTGGCTATCTACGACAGTTTTTAAGCTGTTTTAGTGCCCTTCATCTTAATTTTTGGTAGACTGGTATGCCGAACAACATTCTCGTAGTGCAAGATGGGTGGTTCGGGATCTATCCGTTCCAGGGAATAGTTCGGCGGCAGTGTTCCAGGAGGTGGTGGGTTTTCACCTGGCAAGCGTCCTCTCTATAAAGAGCACATAAGTGCGTTTAACAAGACTGTGACGTGACGGATGTGGCTCGCCACTAAATAAAGTCACTGCCACTTGCTTTATTGCTGTGGAGCATTTTATTCCAGCTGCCAAGTGCTGTTACCCTGCGGAAGATTTGGTCCCTGTTTAGGATCTTACCAAACCAAAGGCATATGAACCGAGAAATCGGTCACGGGCTCCAAATGGGCGCGATTTCCTGAATTCGCCCCGCTGCCTTGTGGTAGGTTATTGAGCCAAAGACTCGGGTTGGTGTCCCCTAAATCAACACCGTGTTTCGGCCTGCGCAACCGGGTAGCATCGTGACCGCCGCAAATAACCGAGATTACATCGTTGTTTTGCATTCTCTAGCTCCTACCTCCGCTTCTCAAGCCTCTCAATCTTCATCATACGCTAATTATTCTTCTGTTAATAACCCCTGAGACTAATCAAGAGATAAAACCGCGCAACAACCCGGAGCCACTGATGTCTGTTACGCGGCATCACATCCAGCGTTTGCAACCACAGGAATTCCGTGTCACGTGGTCCACAATATGGGAGGCGCACTGATCCGACTGAAGCTAATCCTGAGGTTGTTTTCTTCATGCTCCTTTTCCAAGTCAATGGTTGTCCACCGCGACACTTTTCCAATCGCTCCCGGGAAGCGCAAATAATGCTCGCTAGGGAAGGCAATCGGCTGCATCCACAGTACATGTCCGAATCAAGGTATACGGTGCCGGATAACAGCGTTTTGAAGGCTGGGCCTGTTCGCGCCAAGCACTCTTTCACGAACCTCCGAATTGCTTATGTGATGTTGCCACCCCACACGAGCGATCGTTTGCAGACGACGGTTGTCAAAAAGCGACAATCGTCTCATGTCTTCAGAGCCAACAGACCAAGTCTCACAGTCATACAGCAGGACCGGACTTGAAGTTGAGACTGACGTCACTACGACACCATATGTGTATCAGTTCAATGAAAGCAAGGCGGGCTATTGTAATGCGCTGTGAAACCTCATCTCAAACACCGCCACTAGCCGTGATGCGACTCCCTAGATAAGCGAAGCAATCCACTTGTTCCAGAATGTCAACAGCAATGGTAAGCGCGGAAGCAGACCCCTGGCAATCCTGATTTAGCACTTTACATGTGGCTGGGGTGAAATACAAGCCATAATTGGATGCCTCAATCTCGAAGCGGTTCAAGAAGTTTTGGACGGTTTGCGGATTGTCACCCAGCAAAGTGATGTCATCGCCGTAGTCCAAATAAGCGATTCGGGTGACAGGAAGAAGCTTAACATCGCAGTTCTGGACATCAAGTGCTCGTTGCATGGTATTTGTGATGACAAAACTGAAAAGTGAAATAGGGCAACCTTGGCGAACGCCGCTGGTGGCAGCAAACAAAGAGGAAAGTCTATCGTAAGACCTAGTTTTGCCCGACGTGTGAAAGTACAGTTCCATCAGAATGGCGACAACCTTGTCGCGCACACCCTCCCTTAGTAGACAATTTCACAAAGCGGCTCTGTCTACTGAATCGAACGCCACGCGCGGCCAGGAACACTAATATTGTTGGTCGACGGTGGAAGTAGCGGAGCTCGAGAATTTGTCGGAGCGTGAAGATTTCATCAATGCAACTTCGGCCTGGGCAAAAACCGGCTTTTTCTTCTCGGGAAAAACTCGCTCTGGCGGTGGAAGACCTGCGAAGTAAAATGGACACAGAATCGTGGAAGCAACTGAGATCAGCGAGATTTTGCGGTAAGTAGCGCAGTATTCGCAGGGGCCTTTCTTGTGAAGCGGGACAACGATTGAGTCTCTCCATGAGTTGGGGACTCTCTCATCAGTCCATACCTTTATGAAAAGTGAGAGCAATTCGTTAACAAATATATCCCCATCATCACTGAAGAGCCGGAGGAAGGCTGTCAGGGCCGGGAGTTTTATGCCGTTTCAAAGATCTGATTGCGCTTCGGATCTCTACTTCGGTAAAAGGGTTATTGAGAACAGGCCAAGCATCACACATTCGTCCGAGTTAAGTATCTACAAGCGTGTCTTCATGTGGCAAATTAACTTACCAACCTGGAAACTGAGTCTCTACGCAATCTCTGGAACTTCTGGATGCTCGCCGACGTGTTTCGGCTGGGAGCGAACACCATGTGACTCGCAAAGATCTCATGACAAAATCGCGTGCTAGTCTTACCAAAGACCGACATGCCTGATGATCCCATAGTGACTCGGAGATGGAAATGGACGCGGCCCTTGGTAGCCATCGATGTTATTCGCTTTGATACGGGAAACGGACAACCGGAGACCTGGTATTAGTGAGATCATACGTGATGATGGTGAACAACCAAACCACAGCTTGTCAAAACGTTTAGAGCGTCGGGCGGAACACCTTGAATGCAGTTTAAACAACCAGTTGTCACCTTCCTTTTCGGGCAGTGATCGCCCTTCTCGATAGGCTGTCCCCTTATATCCACCCTCAAGCGCATAAGTCAAAAGTGAGATCAAAGTGTTGAAAGTGAATAAGGCCACAAGAGCAGAGACTTCTTCCAGCCCTTTTCAAATTCGGGGAATCAGCACTTGCAGGCGATTTGAACAACTTACTAATGAATCTGTGAGTGCAGTACTGTCCCACAGACTGGATCCGCCTCGTCATAGTCCAATGTTGCAAGAAAGTCTCGCATTTGGAATGCGGCAATCACAGAGGGATCAAGTTGATCCCAGTCACCTCTAAGCTGTTCGCCACCGTCATTCTCTATATACTGACTGGTACCCATGAAAGCCAGCTTCGCGAGGAGCAAGCCGGGTTTCGTCAAACTCCAGACTGCATTGACCACATATTCACATTACGCCAATTGTTGGAACACCGCCATATTTATCAGCGACCCGCCGTAGTCGTAATCCTAGACATCAGAGGTGCCTTCGAACCAGTTGATGTACGCCTTGGGACTGTCGGCTCAGGAAAGATGTGCCAGATAAATATGTTCGCATAATCAGAGTGCCGTGTACATATAGCTCGTGCAGAGTGGTTTATGGCAACATGCCGCGGCCCATTTACATATCCAATGGTGTGAGACAAGATTAACCACTGTCACCTTTACTGTAACTCCGCCATTAACGAAGTCATAGTCACTACTGTCACTGGACACGGTTTAGGTATGGAGATATTCCGAGGTCGTCGACGTCTTGACTTAGCGTATTCCGACAATATCGTTTTAATCTGTGACAGCTCTCAAACGTGCCAAGCAGCAGTGGACAGATTAGTCCTGGCTGTCAATCATTTTGGGCTTTGCGTTGCTCCATCGAGATGCTAAGTACTTCTCCAAGATTGGCCGGGACCCTATTCTGTGCTGACCATTAGTGGTGATCAAATGGAAGTCGTTCAACAAGTTAGGTACTTAGGCAGCCATATTAATACCTGTGGAATAGAAGATGAGGTCACCAACCTAATAGCAAAAGCTTGGGGTGCCTTTGCCAATCGCGGACACCTGTGGCGCCGGTGCAAATTCATCCTCACCGTGAGAAATGGAAAAGCTGGAAAAATACAGCACATCGCAACTAGAACGATTACCAGTCTATGAAAGTTTACGTATGAAAAACGTTGTGAAATCTTCGGACTCTACACACTGTCCTGCTGCGAGTACGAATTGACCTTATTATGACCCACTGAATACTACACTTGAATCAATTCCCCATACTGCGACCGGTGGCCGAGTGGTCGGCGCGCCTGGTTTGCAACCATAAGGTCACTGGTTCGAATGCGCGTTGGGGTGGGCGCCCTCTTAGTGCACTAAGCACCCGAGAGACTGATGGTGGTCGCGTGACAGCCAAGCGCTGTTACGGCGTACAGCTGGCAATGTATTTTATTTTAGTGCGCCCAATATTTTACCTGCGGGAAACCTGTAACACTCGAAGACACCGCTACAGACGCAGGGTTCTATGAATGAACAGGGCATCACATCAACTTCGTACCGAACGTAGAAACGTAAACTTATGGGATACACAATCAGAAGGACTAATAGAGGCCGATTCTGTGAAGCGTTTCAAAACATGCACCGACGATTATTTCGGAAACCTGTGCTTTTGTGAAAACGGTGCACATACAATGCGAAAACCCGGAAAGAATGACACCAATATGAATGCCTAACCGAACAAGGACAAACGAT
The DNA here is from genome assembly GCA_944474145.2 of Dicrocoelium dendriticum. Taxonomy (NCBI): domain Eukaryota; kingdom Metazoa; phylum Platyhelminthes; class Trematoda; order Plagiorchiida; family Dicrocoeliidae; genus Dicrocoelium; species Dicrocoelium dendriticum. The sequence continues at coordinate 24,257,880 of OX104068.1, read as the reverse complement.
TTACTGACCAAACACAGCCGCTAACAATCCGCAAGTAAATGTTTCTGATTTTTCATAACTCGATAGAGTTGTACAGAAGCTTTTCTACTTGCTATAAAGTATAGTCTCAGTTTACAACGCAGACATGCATTCAACCCTCCAGTATGGTTGTGAAACCTGGCCAATCAGGTCAACCATCGCTGCCTTTGCAGCTTAGCTCAAATCTAGTGAGAACACCGCTTGAGCAATGAGCGTGTTCAGCGAGTTCATGTAGGCATCAGCAGTATGCCGGTAAGCGATACCCACGCTTCGCTGCCGCGCAGCCACCTCCAACCACGCGTGGACTGAGCATACTACGCGGGTCGCCCAATTCGCTACACAGGTTTGAACTCGCGACTTGCGCGTTACAAAACAGGCTTGTGATCCTTAAGGCCACGAGTACGCAAGTTGGCGAACGAAAAGCGAGTGAACAGCTCAGCACCATTATATCACGCACCAGGGACGATGACTGGGCCGAGTGTTTTGCGTGCTAACAAATCCACTCCAGCGTCGTGCGTTGTTTGTGCGACCGGAGTGTTGATGGAAGATGAGGAGGACAGGCCAACTGATGACTTGGTCAAGAAGAATGAGAACCCTCATCACGATGTTGGCGTCGGTTAGTGTCTCAACTGCCATGCTGGGGTCCGGAGAACGATGAACACATTTGGTTGGATGCACTTGTTGACATGGTGAAGAACGGGCCTCATTGGCGTTTGTGTTGTGAGTTTCTTTGTCCCTCTCCTTCCCGCTTATCCATCTTCTTCAACACTGATCCCACACCCGATACATACTGTGATACTTAGCAGTATATTGCTCGTGTTAGATTTTGTAGTTTGCGATGTCTAGTATCTATTCTTTTTGTATTACGGTACATTCATCGTCACACCGGCTGAGAGTGAGAAACACACTTCAGCTAATGTGCGGCGCAGTAGCCAACATGTTTTGATGAGGATGATCAGCGATGAGTCAGAAACGTTATTTTAGTCATATGGCATGTCTTTAACATGCGGTCAAACTGGACCTATGGTACCAAGGACGACTTTTTTTAATGATACCGGAGCAGGGTTAAAGGATCACAGCTAATGTGACGAGAAACAAATGATCAGTAAACAAGGTAAAAGTGAAGCACATTTATTTTACTATGAGCTGTTACAATCGCTTCTCATGCTATTAATTAACGCAACTGCCTATGCGTTTTACTCCTTTCAAACTATTCACACCAACTGTCTTCTGATCTAAATCCGGGAGTGAAATTATTTACTAGTGTGGGGCCAGGAACTATGTTTGTAATCCTCCCCTCAAATTGCCTAATTCGTAAGATTTATTCTGCGATTCCTTTCGTTGCAGTCGTTCTGTAATGCTAACCATTTCCCCCTTTTTCTGGAGTTAACAGTCCAGAAATATATACCTGATTTCAGTTATGGCAATAACGGATATCCTGTTTAATTTTTTGCCTATGGACAACTCGTGTAGTTGCCTGTCTTCGGCTATCACGTCGCACAATTTGATCGTATGATCGGCTCGATCCACTTTTACGCTGATGTAAAAAACATACCTACCTCTTTTTTACATTGACGATATAGTACCTCTTTCATTCGATTTTTCCTATTTTACATTCATCCTTATTTCATTGCCTAGAAGTACGGTAATGAGTAGCACTTATACTTCACTTCCGAATTTATCACCAAGAATAGCCGGGGCCTCTGAGACGTGCGTGTTGAAGTCTCCCACGAAGAGATGGTGATTGTGAAACCATGGTAGCAAGTTCATCATAGCAGAAGCTAGAACACAACCCACTTTTGAAATGGATATTGGTTGGCGGGATACGATAGTCACAAAGCGTATCAACTCGCGTTTGATGCAGATGAAGCCACAGCAAATCGAGAACTGCAGGTAAGGGAATATACATTACCACCTTTGGTGGGTCGATGATTGTGCGACGGACTCGTGCATTCGTATACAAACAAGACAGGGCTATAGACGCCAGAATCGCGTTGCAAAACACAGATTTCTGACGGGATTACACCGACTCTTGTGAGGTCGGCGCAGAATCGTTTTATGGGGCGTATTTCTGGTGTACCTCATGGAGACGGTTTGGACTGGTGCACTAAACATCCACCACTTAACACTCCGGTTCATGTGTGTAGATATTGTGCACTGCGTTCCGGTCCAGAGGTGCGATAGCTGAGGCTGTAACCAAACCTCCTAGATTTCGTGTCGCTGTAGCCAAGCAGTATCCAGGTGTTGATCGCCTTTGGACGTATTTCAGATAACAGATTGGTGCGTAATATCTGCCAACTTCTGAACAATGTTTCTACCATTTGTTCGAAGTGGAGCGTACCTTTCATCACACTCGGACCTCATGCATTATATTTGGGAGATAACGGTTGCATTGACGTCAACTAGGCGATCATGCCACGGAAGAAGAGTGGTACATGTGATGGGAGTATACACTCGAACGAACGTGCGGTGCCAGCCCAGCAAGTAAGCCGTTAGGCTGCCGCAAGGAAAGGCGGCAGCTGGTTGGACGGTCACACGTTTCTCGCACGCATGCTGATTGGCCAACAGTTGGACGCATTGGAGTGAGTTTGTTTGACTGAATCAAAGGAAAAATGTCATGCATTCACAAAGGTCGTTAATTATGGATCCAACTAGCTGTGTATACCGATATGTTTCACTCGCCCTCTGCCTGCGTTTTCGCCTGGTCCGTTGTTTGCAGATTATCCGTTTTGTCCCTGAAGGACCGACTTTCTACAGTATACAGATGTCAATTATCTCTCTCGTCGTGTTGTTTGCGACAGTCTCCTGAGTTCTGCTCACTTTGCTGAAAGTCCGACTCAAGGGATCACCTGAAGCAGCCTTGGTTCACCGTAGATAGCGAACGATGCAAATCAAAATAACCTATTTATCCTTCGTGCTATTAGTTGGAAGATGCAGGCCCTGTTTCAAGTTGTTCAATAATTTGTCGTTGACAAGTTTGCCTTGAGTTCAGGCATCCGGAGCGAGTACAAGTATAAAGTTCATGAAATTTCGGTCCAGCCGAAGGGAATAAAGTATCGAGTTAGCAGTTTACTCGGGATAGGGGAACACGGTTAACGCATTGTCATAATCAGAGCCATCTAACTCAGGCGCGCGCAGCGAAGAGCCGACGGAAATCTAAGCGTGATCACATCAAGTAAGAGACGTTGTGGAACAAGCAGCAGGGGCAATTAAATGTCCTTCAACTACCTTCAATGTGTGCAGGTTGTAGGCTAGTAACAAATGGTGGGTGAAATCGTGGTAAATTACAGAAGCCGAATGCGCAGAATGTGGGGCTGGTGATAGGGCCTGCAGGGCGTACTGAGAGAAAATGTAAACAACCAGCCAGGTGCGCGTGATTCACTGGGATAGTAAAGACCAACTGTGGGTTCAGAGGAATGCCGAGCGGGAAACTTGGTGGGACTAGAATGAGCTACTAGACAAGCGAACACAGAATAATGCTCACAAGCCATTTGTTCTAAGTTGCATGAGTACAGAATGAGAAATGAAGATAGGTTCCTTGTTCTAATGGTTAAAGCTGAGGAAAGTACGAATAATCGGGATACCATTAGGACGCTAGGGCATAGTTGGGTTTTTGGTAGTGTTTTGCCTACAAATGTCAGAGTGCAAAAGCAAGCATGCAGCGCGAAACTGCATATGAGCTGACGCGAATGACATTAATTACGAAAGCATGCAATTAAACGGGGCAATGCGCGATTCCCTTATTGCGTAGGTAGTCCGGAGAGGGCATTCAGAGGAAACGATCGGATACAGGAACGATTCATACTACGGAGTGAGGGGCGTAAGGGACGCGAGTAAGCAAATGATTCAACACGGGCTGAGCTTTCGAAACAGCAAAGCATAATGATATACGCACAAAGGGGATATGGAGCGCCGCCTGGGTTGGCAAAGCTGATATAAAATTTGTCTGGTAAGGGTAAACACAAGAGTGAAAAGATCACAAATTATGAGTCATTTTGCATGGGGTGCAACGGACTGTGCATATCTCTCATTGGAGCAGTTGGCTCTGGATGAAGTCGTGAACAAGGTAGAATAAGAGGTGAAATGGATGATAAAGGAAAATAATTAGGGAGGTGGCAGTTTCTCCGCAAATTTTCTCGTGTGTTCCTCCGCCGTCTTCATAAATTTTTTGATGTCCTTCTGGTATTCCTCTGCCACATCACTACGAAGTGGATGCTCAGTTTCAGGTGAGTGTAACATCGCGACCAAAGCTTGCACAACTACAAACCGAAGCAACGGAAGACATCCGGTCATTGCAATGCAAGACGAACGATGAGTTTGGATGAAGAGAATACAATCAAATCGTGAGAAGTGTAAAAAAAGACAATAAAAATGTTCCTTGATAACCGCGGACTGCCTGTGTAGTGATTAAAAAGTTGTACTATACATTGCTCTCGTTTCAGGACACGTAAAGATTATCACAAGACATTCTGAAAACAAGTGGATCATATGCAAATATAATCGCGAAGGACAGAAATTAATTAGGTGTTCTAACTCATCCTCGTTCATCATGATGAATTCGTGCGAGCATAATGCGTTTAGTTTAAGCCCCGAGCTTGTTGCCTAAGTGAGTGTGGACTAGGAAACACAACACGACTGGCCACCGGTTCGATGAATAACGTGCATCATGCACCCACGCTGAGCTGGACACAACACGTGTGACGGCAAACCCAGAAAGGCCGACAAGAAAAAGGTATCATCAATTGTAATAGGGCACGGAAGGCTACGCTGATACCTAAATAGAACTGAGTGGAACCATTGATTGCTACACGTAGTAACCACTTGTCCTGGTAATACGTAAGATGAGATGACCACCGTTCGCTCGGTTCGTTAGGTCGAGTTTATCCGTATTGCTTTACACACGCCTTCCTCAGTGAGTGAGGTGAGGACATGTAGCTGCGCAATTTGGACATATACAGTTAATCAAATTCGCCCAGGACGGAATTCCTCGATGCTTTGAGCACACAACTGATCTAACAAAACATCGGCACGTAGATGGGAATTTAGGATAGGGGTAACACTGGTGTCAGTTTTCAAATGGATGAAATCGTTGTCTTGACCCGGTGGCTTAGGGGTAGCGGTCACAACTAACATCCCAATGGTCCCGGGTTCGATGCCTGCTATCTCTATCTGATGAGAGGAAATAACATCGAAACGCGTAATGGAGTGCAGTGGTTTCAGGCGGGCAACACCCAATTTGCTGCTGCTTCATCAGCTACGGTCTTAGTGATCGAATGGCCAAGGTTCACTTCAATGGGAATCGCGGTCCACTTTGAGATTGCGCGTCGCAATCCATCCACACAACGTGCACTTCAAATTGACTTTCCAATATATAGTGGTACGTTCAAAATGCTTCGAGATACCGGAGTCACGATTCAATGGTTCATTTGTTCTCCGAGGTTGGCAAGTTGGTTGCAGACGCTTCGTCATCAAGCAAGGTGGTATCATTAGTGCAGTTGGCCGTAGCTTGGACGAGAAAATCATACCAGATTCATCCCTGGATTTGCCAGGTGCAATTTTATCGATCAAGCCACGACGAACTCTGCACTAATGATGTCATCTAGTGGTGACGAAAGGTCTGCAACCAACTTGCCCAGCTCGGCGAACAAATGAACAGCATACTGTTACACGTAGTCGTCTCGTGGACAGAATTTAACAAGTACAATTCGCAATGAAAAGGTAATCAGTACGTGGCTCAATGCGTAGTGCGGTTCAAACACGCAACAATACAGAGAAGCCAGCGAATATGCACAGAGAGGTGACGCAGAAGCTTGTTCAGAAAGAGTACTGAAAGCTTTCGCTCAAGTGAAGACGGCCCAATAGCTAAGCGGATGGTGGAGGTTTAGTCACTTGGCTGGTTACATGTGTTTGCTTGCGTTAACTGCCAACTGACTTACCAGAAGAGTGCACAAAGAACTAAATTGACTGCACTACGGAATGATTCGACTGCATTATGTGTTACTTCGACCAAGATATGGTATAATGACTTCATCCACAGTGAAGATAGCTTAAATCCGCAAAAATTATAGTACACTGGGGGCGCGAAGCAACGACATTACAAACACGCAAACATAAAATCACATTATTAAAAATGTGACCCTAATAAGAAGTTAGGAGAGGAGAAAAGGTCTAATATGAAACTTAGATGCACTAAACAAGCATACTGGATAAATGCCCACTCCTCGCCAACAGTGCATGATCGCAAACAGTTGTCAGTGCTGTTACGGTAAGCTGACACAGAGATGTAGCTTTCTAGCGGCATCCAATCTCACCTGCATCATAATCAAGATAATTCATTACGATATTGTTAGGGTTAGGGCAATTCTAACTGAACCCAGTATAGTGATCGATTAACTACAATTGAACGAAGCTGAACGGTGATCAGGTTAAAGTGCTCAGGAATGGAATTAACACAATTTAGTTGGCAGTATTGATTCTGTTCTTGGACAGTACCATCTAGTTTATCTCTCTGGCCTACCCATGCAACCTACTACGCTGCTTGAGTTCAGTCAAGTTCAGTGGAATAACTATGGTTCGGGTACCGAAGTGCGGTGGATCTAGTTTTCTCGATTAAAGTCGCCAGAATAACAATAAATAACAACGGTAAGAAGATGAACTGAATGCAAATGAGAGACAAAAATGATGGGATCGAGAAAGAAGTGCGTTAAACTAGCCAGAATGAAAGAAAAATTAACAATCAGATGCAAAAAAACGAATGCAGGAACGTTACTGACTACATGGCTGCTTGAGTGGATACACACATGTGCAAAGGCGCAGATAACGACAGCTCTCTTCAGGTGATCCGAGGCCCACAGAGCGGAGCAGACGCTATTCAAACAAACGAGTAAAGACAGACAGGCGCTTTCGGTACCAGGTTAGACCAAACAACCTAAAACATGCCACTGGTGTAGAATGCCGACCGTGTGCTGTAATACTCCGAAACAAACACAAGTATGGTCGTGTGGATCATGGCCGAAAAGGGAGACGGATCAATGGCACCCAACCAAGTGGAGAGCGCAAGTCTGTTGAATTCTGGAACCATTCAGTATAAGGCATAAAATAATTACTTCCTGAGCAATGAGCGGACAAATGTCACATGTGAAAGAATCGAAGCGATACAACCAATCTTATTGGATGAACAACGTGCAGATCTGATGATCATGGACTAGTGCTGGCCTGTGCACTTCTTTGTCGACGTGTTGGTGCCGGTTGACAAGAGAAGTGCCTTATGGGTAGCGAAAATCAAAGACCCGAAGTGACTAAAATCAGAGCAGGGAAGTCTTCTTATGGGTTCTGAACTTCGTGCTGCGTGAAATATTCTAGCAGCAATACATCGGATAATGTTAATGAATTTACCAAGAAAGCTAAACAGATCGACTAACAGTGATTGTGCAAAAGTACAATGTGTGCAGAGCGCGTGGTAGTCAGCGCACTTAAGACTTTTGAGAAGGATGCGACTTTCAAACAACTGTCTATAGCTCAAGCAGAAGAAAAAAAACGGTTCAGAACCAGAAGACCAGTACAACTATACCTGAAAGTTTGGGAAGAGAAAAAGCAAGCAGAGCATCTTTCTAAGGCTGAAATCGCATCTCAGTCTCCAAATGAGAGAAACATATGCCGCTCTCCTTGTCAAAATTAAGGGAAAATCAGCAGCGCGAAAGGGTATAATCAGGATTAAGAACAGCAGACAAAGGATGGGACCTCACTATCTGAGCTTTGCTACGGTCATGAGATACCAAATAGCAGATCGGTATAAACTGCATCTCATGGCAGTTTTGTGCAAAACAGCGGACAGCCGGTGGTTTGAAGCAAACCTACGGAACGTATACGCTGTTTCTGTGCCCTGGGATGCCGGGCACATTAACGCAACCGATGAAACAAAATATCCCGATTGACCTACTTGAAGTAGCGCACGCAGTGAGAGCGAGAATAATGGGTTGCCTCGACCGATCGGATAGCCGATAGATTGTAAAGTGAAACGTCATCTAAGAAATAGCCAAAATGGAAACAACGTCTATAAAAACTCAGCAACGAAACAAAGAAAGAGATGAAGACTGATCATGCAATCCAGGAAGTCATTAACGACTACCGAGGAGACAAGATACTTTCCGGTTGGAGATACGCAAGTGGTGAAGTGGGTGTTGCATACAGCGTGCTTCCTGTAATGTTGGAAGTAGGTACTGTGCCTCCTGGTGTCCACATCGGACCGAATAACTTCCGATGGTTACCAAGCGCAGCGGACTTTTCAATCTCATAGGCACTATGAGTACACAAAGCTTCGTGGTTTCTCTTCAGGTTGGCATGCCGTTTTGTCTTGAGATATTTGCGAGTCTTAATGTTCGCTCCCAGCCGGAACATGTCGGAAGGCATACAAAATTTCCGGAGACCGAATAAAGACCCAATGTCCAGGTTCGCCAGTTGATTCGCCCCATGAAGAGATGCCCGTTGATAGTAACGTCTAGCGAACGTGTAACCAATGACCTTCAACTGTGTTCAATGAGCGTTTACACAGCACGGATGCCAGCGTGCTTTGATATGCATACAGAACAGCTGGCTTTGTCAGTTGCCTGCTGCCTACGCATTCACATCGTCGTCGTAGCTGTTCACCGAATCCATCGCGACGAGGCTGGCTCTTAACGTGGTGCGATGATTTGTGCGCCTCAATGATCCAATGAGCTATGCTGTGTGGGGCTTTTCGCATCTTCAGAGCCACTCATACCAGATTGGTCAATGGTTAGAGGCCAGACAAACTCAGTCCCCTTGCCCTTCAGGTTGAGGGTTGTAGTGAAGGAGGCTCCTTACTCCATACAACGGACTGTCTGTAGCCCAGTGCCACAATCCCGCTGCCTTGCGGTGAGGTTTTTGAACCAAAGGCTTTGGTTGAGAACTCTAATCGTACTCTTGTCTAAGTCTGGGCAACCTGACAGTATCTTGTTTGCCAAATACAACTCGATTTCTTGATGCTCTGGCTGTTGCAGAGGATAATAAACGGCGTCCTATCTGCTGCATCCAGCAGAGTGGATAGGGGTTTGGATGCTATTGCTCAAGCCTTCTCGTCTTCTTATTCCCCTTCTCGCGCTTTTCCATCCTTATCGACCCGCTCCAATTGCACTCTTATCCACCTTGTTTACAAACCCGACTTGCCTCAATAGTCACTTGTCTTCTAGTTTCAACGCACTTGTAATCGCAGGGCGCCGCTCCGGTTCAGTCGATAAGTACATGTGCAACCAAGTAGAAAACGTCAGTTCGTCTGTTTCTCATTGGGATCCTCAATCCTCGCTAAAACTGGCATGCCCGCCAATCATGATCTCATAGTAAATTAATAATACGATATTTAAAATAATAATACTTGATTTTTCGAAGTTTCCATACTGTTCGTTTTAGTATCTTATCTTCTTGTATTGCGGCACACTAGCGGATGCGTGTTTCACATGCACACTTGGGCGTTCAGATCGCCAGAAAGCACCAAAGTATGTGTACTTTTCCTGCAACGAATGAGCGTGTTCAGTTGGTTGCAGAAATCATCATTCACCGAGTCAGTGCTACAGTTTGTAGGCGAGTAAACATCAAGGACAAACAGATACCGTTTAGCTCCACACGAATACAAAGCTTTGAGCAAGCAGAAAAATCTGACGGCGTACATCTGGCTGTTCATTGGGGTCCAATCGATCAGGGCAGCTTCAGTTCGGGGGCTCAAAACAATGCCCACACCGGTATTTGGAGCTGCGTCATCTCCTGACAGGCGCAATGAGATGGTGGCGCTAATGTCGCAGGTTGGGGATAGCAGGATAAGCAATGACTACTTTGGTGATCTAACAAGCGATAATTTCGTTTACTTCCGTTTAGTGTGTCCTTTGGCAGAGTAGCCGGACGAATGAAAGCTGCCCATGTACAAAGAAAAGGAACTCAGAGTGGAATGTTTTCTTAGCTCAAAAGCAATGAAAATAGAGTGGGCCTATACCGTGAGCTGTGACATGAGAGAAACGACAAATTGGGTCATATGGGAAGTTTGAAACAGTGTTAAGATGGAGCAATAGGACTGGAGAGTAGTAAAAGTCCCCTAGATATTGGAGGTCAATGCCATTAGGAGATGAACAACTTTATCAAAGCTATCTGGGGAAAAGATCTGAGAGAGAGAGCTGATAAACCCTTAACCGTTGCTAAAAGGCGGCAATAACTCAATGGGGGGAGCTGGTTCAGCAAATATCTTTTTGGTACGATTTAGGAGGAACGCTCGGCAACTGCTGAATTGCAGACCAGTTAAGAAAAGGAAAATTGAGTAATGTGTGTAAAGTGTGTGTAATGTGTAAAAGTGTCCAGGCGAAAGCGCATAATGATCAGACAACAGTAGTGGTTTATTGGTTGACTACTGCCAATAGTTATCAGCCGACCGAAGTGCCCCTAATTCAAACTAAGAGATTCAATTCCCATGACCCAGGGAGCCTGATTCGACTAATCATCCAGTACCGAAATCTGCGCTGCCATTCGAGAGACGTGGTTGTAGTGAATTTCCTCGCTGGGTCGAGCCCAAACGATATGCGAAAGTTGTCGAACATCTTGATGAAGGTCACTTCAAGCTTCTGAATGACACCTGCACTGAAAAGGTGCAAGGGAGCGTTGGAGACCGGGCTAGAGAACGGACCGAATCGCCTGATACACACCGCTGCGTCGGACAGATCGAGTTCTGTGCGTGTCAGTCGATTACGTCAAGCACTGTATGTGGTTAGTCAGGCAAAAGCTTTGAATAGCTAATCAGTGATATGCAAAGAAGAGTGCAGAAATAAACTACCTAAAGTGAAATCATGGAGGGGGACAACAGGATAGACTACGCAATAACCACAGACGTGGAGAGCTAGGAGACCGGTAAACAGACAACGGTCTTGTGTCCGATGAGTTGATTCCGCCTGGTATATGTTAACTCAGTCATTAAAGATTGGTACAGGAAAGCCCACGATCTAGCTGTGCATAAGATTTAATAAAAAGAATAAAAATAGATCACTTGTAATGATGTCAACGGAATCACCAATCAACAGAAACATTTCTTTACTTTCATGCCGTGCGGGTAACGAATTCCACAAGAGAAAGAATAAATAAAAACTTACCATGCTCGATCTTGGTGGCCGGTTTCCAATTTTCCGCAATGATTATCGGCAAGCAAATCTGACCCTTCTCGTCAATATTCGGATGATAGATAGGTGTCCTGAAAGTCACTTTCGGAGGTTTGAAAGGATACTCTGCAGGGAAGTTGATTTCAATCTTGAAAGCACCCTTATTGTAAGGAGGCTCTTCCTGAGGAGACATAATGCAGAAAAGCATAGACAAGAATTTAATCGAATACGATCAGGTTTATAATCGGCACACCCTGAAGTCGAACTAATGAGTAAGATAAAGTGAAAATGATGCAAACAAAAATCAGTTGGAGGCTCACACGAAGGCCACAAGTTTACATCGTAGTGAATTACGAGGCAAATCAGGACAGTTAAGTTTATTTTTGTACATGCAGCCGGCCGGCGGCCTTAGGGATCACAAGCCTACCTAATAAGGAGGTCGCGGGTTCGAGCCTGCATAGAAGATCAGTGGCCCAGTGGTTTGCGCGCCTGGTTTGCAAGCATGTCACCGGTTCGAATATGCGTAGGGGTGGGTGTCTCCCCAGTATACTCTGCCTGTGCACGATTGGTGGCGGTCGCGTGACAGAGAAGCGCCGTTACGGCGTACAGCTGACTATATCTTAGAAGACCGGGTGACCTCCGCGATATTCCTAGCTCATGCGCGACTGATGGTCGCGGTTGCGCGGCAGAGAAGTGTCGATACTGCGTACCGGTGTACTGCTGGTGCAAAAGATTTCGCGCATGGACCGTATTTGGTAACCTAAAAGGATAGGTCTAACAGCGTGTCAATCCGTGAGACTGTGAGTTGTGGTATCCGTACTCTTATGGAACCGAATAACCATTGTCTGCTGATAGCAGACTGCAAAAGAGTGGACACATTAAAAGTGTGCAGAGGATCACTAAGTGGTGGTGGTGATTTTCGTAAAGCAACTAAACTACGTGCTAAACTATCGCTTCAATAAAATGGATCACCGAATAGTAAGTTAATAGCCGAGCCTGACAAATCAATTTCAGACGCGGCGTCGCCAGCTGAAGTGATATCTTTAATGTGGAAGGGATATCAAACACGAGAAAAAATTACTTCTGTTCATAACTAGTGCACACTTATTGGTTGGTCATGGCGTCATATATTCGTACTTAGGTGCTTGCAATTGGCCATTGGTGTGCGATCGAATTGCCCAGCTCGGAGGGCAATTCAACGACTGAACAGCAAATCAGAGTTTCCAGTATTCCGAATAATTTTGAACCAATATATTGCATTAGGTATCCGAGCAGAGTAAGCGCCCAATGAACACCGAAGACCGATGATTGCATATTCGTCAAATGTTACTATTATCAGGCATGTCTTCATGTGGCCAATCACATTGCCAACATAGACATTGGGTCCCCAGAAAGCGCTGAAATTCATGGATGCTCACCGACGTTTTCCGGTTGGAAGCGAACATAATGAGACTCGCAAAAATCTCAGGGCAAAACTGCGCGCTAGTCTAAAGTGAGATCGCGAAGCCAGGTGGTCTCATCTCACATTGGAAATGGAAACGGCCGCTGCCCATTAATACGAGAAACAGGCAGCAGGAGACCTGGTGTTGGGGAGACAATACGCGACGAGAGTGGACAGCCGAACCACAGCTTGTCAAAACGCTTGGAGCGTTGGGCAGAACACTCCGCAAGACAGTATAACCAAACCGAATTATCGTTTTCTTTTTCTGGCATTAAGTGTCCTTCTCCATGGACCGTCTCCTTAGATCCGCGCTCACGCGCAGAGGTCGAACGTGAGATCAGGTTGTTGAAATTGTGTAGAGCCGCAGGGGCAAATAGGATTCCCCCAGCCCTCGTTAAGTTCGGGTGACAAGCTCTCGTAAATAATGTACACGAGTTGCTAGTGGAAATTTGGCAGCAGGAAACTGTCTTGACAGAATGCAGCCGCTCCGTCATTGTCGCCATTTTCAAGGGTTCCCGTTCGGAATGCGGCAATCATAGGGGGATCGGTCTGATCTTTATTACCACTAACTTACTTGGGTCTGTCATTCTCCACAGTTTGACTGGCATTTGTGAAGGCCAAATTCGTGAAGAGCAAGCCGGGTTTCATCGATGTCGGGGCTGCAGCGACCACATATTCACCATATGTCAAGTGTCCGATCACCGCTATGTTTGATGGCAACCCACAGTAGTCGAGTTTCTCGACATCAAACGTGCCTTCCATTCGGTTAATCAATGTACCTTTGGGACTGTATGCTCAGGAAAGCTGTCCGACATATACGTAAACATTATCAAAGCATTGTATGCGCATAGTTAGGTCAGAGTGTGGGTTTAGGGCAAACTGTCGTCGTCCTTCAGTATCTCCAACGGTGTGAGAAGGGGTTGCCCGCTGTCAGCTTTCCTATCTAACTTCGCAGTTGAGGAAATCATCGAAACAGCATTCGCTGCACACGACCTAGAAGGTGTAGAGAAGCTTCCTGCTGAGCGACTTCTTGACTTGGAGTATGCGGAGGATATCATTCTCATCTGTGACAGCTCCCAAACACGCCAAACAGCACTGGATGGATTAGCACTAGCTGTCAATCGCTTTGGGCTATGCTTTTCTCTATCGAAATGCAAAGTACTTCTCCAAGATTGGTAGGAAACCACCCCTGTGCTGAGCCTTGGTGGTGATCAGCTAAAAGTCTTTCAGGTTTTCGAGTACCTGGGCAGCTATATTAGCGCCCGTAAGATCGAAGATGAGATTATGAACCGCTCGAGGTACTTTTGCCAATCTCCGCCACCTGTGGCGCAGACACATCACCCTTGCTCTGAAGGCAAGAGTGTATAATGCAGCAGTCCGTTCAACTCTCAAACGATTGTGAAACCTGGCCCATCAGGTCGATAGACATAAAGAGGCTCGTCACATTCGATCATCCCTGCCGTCGCAGCTTAGCTCATGTCTGGTGGGAGCACTGCGTGAGCAATGAGCGTGTTCGGTGTCGCGTATTTGGTGCAGGAAGAGCGAGTGAACCGCTCAGCACCATAACATCACCCCCCAGGCTCCGATGGCTGGGTCGCGTGTTGCGCATACCAGCACACCGACCCCCGCGACGGGCATTGTTTGCACGCCGGGTGTGCGGTTGGGAGAGGAGGCCAGGCGATGACTTGGTCGAGAGAAATGAAAACCCTCACTTCGAAGCTGGCGTCGGTTGGTGCATCCTGACTGCGTAGCTGGGGTCCTAAAGACGATGAACACGTTTGGTTGGACACACTTACCGATATGGCGAAGAGTCGCCCCCCAGTGACGTTTGTGTCGTGAGTTTCTTTGTCCCTCCCCTCCCGCTTAGCCTCCTCCCCGACTACAATCACAATTAGTAGGGGTAATATGACTATTTGGCGGCACAATATCCGGCTGTTAGCTCTCCGGAACGATGTCCATCCGTTACTGGTGGCTCAGCCGGCGTGCCTCTCATTTTGTCTGTTCTTTTGTAGTGGAGCACAATAGCTGAGATGTTTTCCACCTGCAGCTATCGTGTATATTGATAATGATTATGCAAAAAACAAAGTCATCAGCCGCAACAGATGGCATCTTGATACAAGATGTGTCCTTGAGTAGCATTGACGAGGAGAACCGAGGAATTGGAGCAAATATGTTAACGTGAGTTAGGCTGGGTCAACGCACCAATGGCCCATGCAGGAACCAAAGAACCATGAGAGGTCAGTGCTAGGTTCATGCACCTGGATAGTGATATGGGCAATACTGGCTAAACACCGAAGAGGCTACTCGTTGTATCGGTAAGCCTGTGTGAGTTGGCAGCCTATCGAGCAAGAGCAGAGTGCACAAAACAAAAGCTTGGCCCGTGCCAGTGTGTGAGTCAGAGCACTGCCAATGTGAATTGAGGAAATCAAGAGACAGAGACGTTTGAAGGTGGTGTATACGTAGCATCGCTCGTATCCGGTAGAACCACGGAGTTGCCGGTGCCAAAGTGCAAGTTGTGATGTCCGGTGACGAATTCCGCCGTATGGCACCGGATGGGCACTTAGATTGAAATCGTTTACATTGATAGAAATTTATTTTTAGGATGACAGTCAAGCAATGAGCTCAGACTGCACCCATGCAACATTACAATGGTCAACTAACTACACGGCGCGATAATACGGGGAAATTAACGAATACGTCTGGTCACACAGGGTGTGTTCCACAGCTCGAACCCCGATAGTAATTGCAGATTCCTTCGGACAAGACGCAGTCGCAGAATCAGTGGTGCTCTTGTGTACGGTCAATGAATTTAATCGGTTAAAGCTCCACGGAACTGTTGGCAATTTCCCCCCAATATTTCTTCAGTCTTTCATTTATGTTTGCTTGGGTTACTTCTAAATTTTACTACAAAGCATATAAATCTTAACACTGCCATTAGTGAGATTACAAGGATATGTGACAGATTCCACGGTCACATTTCAATGTCCGGGGTATAAATGATTGGCTGCGATGAGAAAGTAAGGCATCAGCAGCACACCGGTACGCAGTACCGACGCTCCGCTGCCGCCCAATTGGATACTGCGAAGGTCGCCCTGTCAGCACGCAGGCTCGAACCCGCGCCGTCAGATTACAAAGCAGACTTGTTCCCTTTAGGCTACGGGCGGGTACAGGCTACGATGAAAACAACTGCAGCCGGGATAAAAGCCAGTCTACAGATAGAATAAAGATTCAACACAGCGAAACTATACTATCTGCAAATGACACGCCGGCGAATGTATGAGAAAACAGGTGACCAAAGAGCGACAATGAATTCATAAACGCGGAAGTTTGAACTAATTGCAGAGCCAAACTGGTAAAGTGACGACGTACGAGGCTAGCAACCGTGGTGCCACCGGTCCGAATTTCGACCGGGACAGTCAGTAGAAGTTCCATAGGTACGAGACATCGGTGTTAGCCAAAACGCCGAACCGAATGCCTAACTGCCACATGACCACCAGCAGTCGCGAGTGGGTAAGGATACTGCGAATTAGCCAGTAACTACGCGAATCCTTTACAAAGTAGAGGTCGTATACTGATTGCCCACTTTGGGAAAGCCTGGTCCGTAGCCTATAGGTAACAAGCTTGTCTTGTAATCTGACAGCGCGGGTTCGAGCCTGCGTACTGACAGAGCGCCCCTCGCAATATCCTTATCCCACGTGCGACCAGTGGTGGTTGCGCAGGTGCAAAGCATCGGTACTGCGTACCGACGTACAGCTGATGCATTGTCTTTAAGGGAAAGCTACTGAAAAGAAATGTTCAGAATGAGTGATATCAAAACTCTTCGCAAAGGAAACGACAAAAACGGAGAGGTACCAGGTGGAACATTCCGACCAGTTAGAAGAGACAGAACCATATACAGACTTAGTCAAGCCTCAGGAGTTGCAGCGTTCTGTCCCACACAATGATACGAACATTTTTTGGTGGCACCTGACTCCGGATTTTCCTGTCACTGTAACCTCCACGGGGAAAGTTACAGAACGCCTGCGACTACAGAAGGACCATGGGTCGCTTGCGCTGCACCACCCACACATCCCACATAGCGTGTAAACCCGGAGGTTTAAGACCAGAAGGCATGTGGATGAAAGCCACATTTCGTCCAAGGAGCCGCACAACTGCTTCACAGGCAAACACAAGCACATAGCAGTTGAGGAAACAAATGCGCACAAGACCGTGGGTGGACCACAATACGCTCCAAACTGAGTGCAAGAAAGCCATTTTCGAAACCAGCATAGCCAAGAGAAATACGTATCAGAACTCCTCAGAAACGATTCACAGTAACCAGCAAGCAATATGGACGAGGTGGTTGGTAATCGACAAGTAGGCACCTAATCAAACGTTGATAGTGGGGGAACAGCGTCAAATAGGACTGGGTTTGATTTCTAAGATGCTTGCACGGTCAACATCGATGACTAAAGGCGACTACAGATGGCAAGAAAAGTGCACCAAAGGCAACTTAATACACAACCTTCAGCAGCCTAAGGTAAATAGGTAAGGTCACAAAGCGGAACTAAGTAACCATGTCAGTCGGCCACGGTAGTAGTATCAGTCGTATGAATCGTTTATGTACAAATAATTCCGGTTTCAGATGGTGGATGTAGATAGCGTCCGCAATAGACAATATCTACTTTCGGAATCCTTGCGAGAAGCGTTCAGTTAGTGAGTAGGTGACTTTAAAGTCATTCTCAGATGTAGTATGGCTACATTCGGGGAGGTGCGACATGATTGAGCTGTCTGAGGACCTCATTTCGCCTTTGTAAGATCATGCCGGGATGTGCTCGCGAATCGTCTGGAATAGCCGTCCCGCTGTGCGACCCACGTATCGTACACCACAGAAGCACGAGTACTGAGAAACGAGCATTGAACGGGTCAACGATGGCAGAACATCTTTCATAGGTTTTGCAAGCAATGGCTTGTTGTTCTAAACAATTCTCGAACGGACTGCGAAATACGTTTTCTCAACAGCATCTTTCAGACTTCGAGACAACATATCAACTGCAGTATCGCCCTTAAATGACAAATGTATGAACAGCTCTTTCCTGGGAGCAATGCTCCTAAGTGCCTTTCGCTTTCGTTCTTACAGATGCTTCATGATAAACTTATCGCGATAACAATTTTCCCGAAGGGCGTCGCTAATTCTCTGTAGTTCTTCATTGACGGTATCCGGGGGTGCAAATACTGCGCGCCCTGAAGGCAAGAGATCGGATTAAACTTCTCTTGTGCTGTAAAAGCACTGCGCTTTGAAAGTTAGTGCACTGACTGGTTCACGTATGCTCTCTCTGTACTTTTCTGCTACATGAGCGGTCCAAGTTGCGAATGACTTCTACATCCAAAAAAGGTAATCGGTTTCCGTTTTCGTGCTCACAGGTGAAGCGTAGATTCTCATGTGCGTCAGTAAAGGCTCTCAGCAACTGTTCTGCATGCTTTTCGGATTCGCAAAGCACGAAGGTGTCATCGACATACCGTACGTACATTTCAGTTCCACAGATATGTGTCCCGAGTGGGCCATATTCTAATTTCGCCATAAAGATTTCAGTCAACAACGGCCCTGAAAGAGATCCCATGGCCACTCCGTCAATCTGACGGTACATCTCACCATTGAACGTGAATGGAAGATTAAACATGCAGCGAAGTAATATCTCCTTTAGCAAATCCTCTGGAAAACCAGCGTATATTGGCAGTTGCCGGGTCAACTGGCACACGTAATCTACCGTTTCGAGCAGTGGAATGTTTGTAAACAGCGACTGGGCATCACATGATATCATCCTTTTATTAGTAAAGTTGAGCCCAGATATCTTCCCAATGAATTCGAAGGTGTCTCGCACACAGTGAGTGCAAAGCATATCCCGTAACAGCTGCAATTTGTGCACCATCCATTGGGCCAACAAATGCCTGGGAGAACCCACCATGTCCAAGATTGGACGCCTTAACATATACATGACAACTATTAACCAGACTAGATTCTAGGTTCTCAGCGTCACTAGATGTTGGAAACAGGTCTCTAGTCTGTACTGTTAGGCTTTCAAACCACACCTCCAAGGCTGTTTGATCTATTTTCTTACATGAAATGCAAAACTTGGGACCTAATGATAGCACCTCCAGCTTTGTCAGAACTAGTACTACACTGGAAAGGATGAACACCTAACTTTCAATCTTGGGACCTTTAGTCATCGATTTTGATCGTTCAAACACCTTAGGAATCAGCCCCATTTCGATTTGCTGTTTATCCCACACAATCAGCAATATGTAAACGTTTGGGTCTGACGAGCGTTTACCTAAAGGAGTTCTTCACCCTTAACTGATTTCTGGTCTTGATTCATGTGAACGCATTGGGAGTATTTGCTTTGCTGAAGAACAGCGTTACCCTTGATTCCTTGGCGATTTTGAATGAGTATCCAAAGTTCTGTACTCGGCTGGAGGAATCCAGGGTTGAATTGGAATTTCTCAATTGATGCTTGCAGACAAGCCGCTAACCAAAACACTTTTGGAGATAGATACGGCGCTGTGAACTATACCCGAAAGCAAAAACTTTAAAATGATGCACTCAATTATGTGAATACCATCCGCGATGAAGTGTCGGAGCTGGACCGATTCATTTTGCATAGGTTTCCAGCGGTGTTATGCTTGTCTGAAGATCTGTGACAGCTTTTGAGAAATATGTGGAATTGGGTAAGTTGAAAATGGGAGTAAGGAAGCAAAGGAAGTTACCTAGTACGCTTAACAATCAGGTCCCACAATTGACCTTTCCGAATAACCCGGAAAGTTATGTGTTCATCCTTTCCAGTGTAATACTAGTTCTGACAAAACTGGAGGTGCTATCATTAGGTCCCAAGTTTTGCATTGCATGTAAGAAAATAGATCAGACAGCCTTAGAGGTGCGGTTTGAAAGCCTAATAGTACAGACTAGAGACCTGTTTCCAACATCTAGTGACGCTGAGAACCTAAAATCTAGTCTGGTTAATAGTTGTCATGTATATGTTAAGGCTAAACCATCTAGTAACGGTAGTATTTTAAGGGAGCAAATTCAGTCAGTTGAAGAGTTACGGTCAAACAACGAATTAATTATCTCCAGGCCAGACAAGGGATGCGGAACAGTGTGATTAGATAGGGTGGATTATATCTGTCAAATGCATCACACCCTCAGTGACGAACGTAAGTTTCAGAAGCTTATGGCAGGAACGGACAACACAGGGGAGTTAGAGAAACAGTTGACCGTCTGCCTCAGGCGAATGACGCAAGTCAAACGTATCACAAAGAGCGAATTCAAAAGTTGAAGCCTTCTGGTGGACACCTACCGAGATAATATGGTTTTCCTGAAGTTCACAAGGAAGGCGTCCCAATGCGTCCAATCTTGGACATGGTGGGTTCTCCCAGGCATTTGTTGGCCCAATGGATGGTGAACAAATTGCAGCTGTTACGGGATATGCTTTGCACTCACTGTGTGCGAGACACCTTCGAAGATATCTGGGCTCAACTTTACTAAGAAAAGGATGATATCATGTGATGCCCAGTCGCTGTTTACATTCCACTGCTCGAAACGGTAGATTACGTTCCCAGTTGACCCGGCAACTGCCAGTATACGCTAGTTTTCCAGAGGATTTGCTAAAGGAGATACTACTTCGCTGCATGTTTAATCTTCAATTCACGTTCAATGGTGAGATGTACCGTCAGATTGACGGAGTGGCCATGGGATCTCTTTCGGGGCCGTTGTTGACTGATATCTTTATGGCGAAATTAGAATATGGCCCACTCGGGACACATATCTGTGGAACTGAAATGTACGTACGATATGTCGATGACACCTTCGTGCTTTGCGAATCCGAAAAGCATGCAGAACAGTTGCTGAGAGCCTTTAATGACGCACATGAGAATCTACGCTTCACTTGTGAGCACGAAAACGGAAACCGATTACCTTAATTGGATGTAGAAGTCATCCGCAACTCGGACGGCTCATGTAGCAGGAAAGTACACAGAGAGCATACGTGAACCGTCAATGCACTAACTTTCAAAGCGCAGTGCTTTTACAGCACAAGAGAAGTTTGATCCGATCTCTTGCCTTCAGGGCGCGCAGTATTTGCACCCCGGATACCGTCAATGAAGAACTACAGAGAATCAGCGACGCCCTTCGGGAAAATTGTTATCGCGATAAGTTTATCATGAAGCAGCTGTAAGAACGAAAGCGAAAGGCACTTAGGAGCATTGCTCCCAGGAAAGAGCTGTTCATACATTTGTCATTTAAGGGCGATACTACAGCTCATATGTCGTCTCGAAGTCTGAAAGATGCTGTTGAGAAAACGTATTTCGCAGTCCGTTCGAGAATTGTTTAGAACAACAAGCCATTGCTTGCAAAACCTATGAAAGATGGTCTGTCATCGTTGACCCGTTCACTGCTCGTTTCTCAGTACTCGTGCTCCTGTGGTGTACCATATGTGGGTCGCACAGCGGGACGGCTATCCCAGACGATTCGCGAGCACATCCCGGCATGATCTTACAAAGGCGAAATGAGGTCCTCAGACAGCTCAATCATGTCGCACCTCCCCGAATGTAGCCATACTACATCTGAGAATGACTTTAAAGTCACCTACTCACTAACTGAACGCTTCTCGCAAGGATTCCGAAAGTAGATATTGTCTATTGCGGAGGCTATCTACATCCACCATCTGAAACCGGAATTATTTGTACATAAACGATTCATACGGCCGATACTACTACCGTGGCCGACTGACATGGTTACTTAGTTCCGCTTTGTGACCTTACCTATTTACTTGACTGCTGAAGGTTGTGTATTAAGTTGCCTTTGGTGCACTTTTCTTGCCATCTGTAGCCGCCTTTAGTCATCGAGTTTGACCGTTCAAACATCTTAGAAATCAAGCCCAGTCCTATTCGACGCTTACCCCACACTATCAGCGTTATGTTAACGTTTGGGTCTGACGAGATTTTACCGTAAAGAATAGTTAACCCTTAACTGAGTGCTGGTCTTGATTCATGTCAATTACAAATCTTTGACTAAGTCAGCGGATTATCTTTGACTCAGAAGCGCACTGAAGAAGTCACCTCGTGTGGTGAAACGTCTGCATACCAATCGCGAAGCTCGGCGAACAGTTGAGACCAGGAACCATCAACCCAGACTAATACTGCATCAAGTTATTGTAAGCCTTGTCAAGATGAACATTGAGCCCAGCCAGACCGCGGATGACAAACAACACCCGATCACTTGAAATGAGAAGGACAAATAATGTTTACCGAACAACGCATGCGGAAAGTATGAAAAAACTAAATGCTAAATGAGCATACGTAATAAATGGGCTTTCAACAAAGTTGCACTTGCGTGCTGAGTCCCTTTATATCAGGTGGTGGTCATCCTATCCAGTCTTAATGCTTATTTGCTTACCTCATTTTAATATCTACCAGCATAGACTAATAAATTGCAATTGTCGCTTAAACAAATGAAGCTTAATTTCGTATTTTGCTCTGTTTTGATTATGTTTCTTATTTATCTGCCACCTTCAATTTATCGCGGCCATGTTATTAATTTATAGATATCCTGTGCTAATTCAGCGACATATCTGTGTGGTGTTTTTCACCTATTTTATTGGCTAGTTTGGTTCATGTAATTGGCTGCTGCTTGACATCCCCTGTGTGGCTGGGCTTGGTGTGTATGGTGACAAGGCGCCTAGCTGTTGATTACCTACTATCTCGTCTATACTGGCTCTTAGAAACAGTTGTTCGTTGTTGGAGGGGACGGGGTGCACGGTCCTTATGGCCGTGCTAGGCTCGAAGAGTGGTATCATGCATACGGTTTGTATGTGGAGCGAACTGAGGTCCAGTAATCGCCTTGTGCACGATTGATTCCCAAATAGAGCATGTTTGTGTTTGCCTGTGAAGGAGTGTGGCCCGGCTCCGTTGATGAAACGTGGCTCCCATCCACATGCCTCCCAGTCTTATTCCTTCGAATTTACACTGGATATGAGGTGTGTGGATGGAGCTGTGGGTGGTGCAGCGCAAGCCACCCATGGTCCCTCCGTAAGCGCAGGCGTCCTATGAAAAGCAGTGACAGGCAAATCTGGAACCGGGTGCCGCCAACCATATGTACGCGAAATAAACGTGGGGTATACGGAGGATTAATAGAGCTGAGCAAATAAAATAAATCGGGTTCAGTCAGATCTGGTGTAATGCGGAACAAGCGTGTCACTACAGCCCACCTGCGGTGGACAAGCATAATAAATGCAATATTGACCTCAGAATGAGACAAACGTTACACACATAGAAACGAAAACAAAATCACTACCTTGGAATTTAATAGGGCTAATATGGAAATAAAAATGCTAGTGGACCTGTTTGTGTAGTAGAAATGAAAGAATTGTGCAGAGCCAACGTTAGAGACAAAGTAAGGTAGTTGCGGATGTGTAATCGAAGCAAAGAAGTTCACCCATCCAGGCAAAACTAAATAAATAAATTAAATAAATAAATAAGAAGCAAAGTTATCGAGTAAACGAGACTGTATCTGCAAAAGGATATGGGTTAAATTTCATATGAACATGCGTGAACCCGCAAATAAGTGAGGGTGAATCGGCAAGCTACACTGGACGGGTGGAAATATTCCTAGGAGGTTGACATCAAAGCTCGGTGCTTAGCAGATTTTAGCAATATGTTAACCAAATAAGAATTAAGTCTCAGTGATCTCACTGATCGAAACAAGTCACGAAAACAACGGGAAATGCGGTACGATTAAGAAGAGACACAAGAACATAAAACATGGTAACCTCAGATAATGACATGCCCATAAAGCAATCATGGGGGCCGGGAGATTAGATCTAATGGGGTAGATGAAAAGATAGAATGCTGACTTGGATAATTATAAAGTTGAGCAATTCGGATAGGTCTGCTGTGAGATAAAGTGTATGGGATGCAATTGGGTCGTTAGATTTGTATAAGATTCCTAAGAACCACAGAAATGACGATGAAAGCAAGGTCAGTCGAATTAGTTACCGCATGGGCAAACCATGAGTTTCTATTACGGATCCACGTGGCACCTCAAGGAAAGCGAAAGAGATTAAGAAGGCATGTGATAGACAGTGAAGCCGTTTGCTAGGAATATATGAACAAAAAATTCTAACAAAAACTGCAATCGATGAGAAGGATGGAGTTACCAACGACTGCAGATTAGGTACAAAACCACGGAACAACATGATGAAACTGCCAAAAGCATGGTGAAAGTCGCCGTATATGAGGGATGGACAAAAGGGTGAAGAGTAACTTACTGGAATAATATATCCCGTCCACAAACGCATGTTTGAGGGATCCACCGTCACATTTCTGAATATTTTGTTGTTGCTGGCGCTGGTTAAATTGGTCAGTTCCTGTGGAAGGAACAGTTGAAAGTTAGGATTGGAATGAAGGTTGGCAGTAAGAACAAGACCTGAGGTGAGTAGGAAGAACGGCTTAGAAGAAGTTACTGTCATATCATGTCTGCGCGCTCTTGTGATTCAGAAAGCGCAAAGTATGCGCGACGCGTAAGACGATGGGCTGGCATGCGTAATAGGTGACCGAACCAACGTAAACAATGTTGGAGAATAATGCCCTAAAGGTAGGGACTGCAAGTTCCGAGCAATTGGCTTCTAATCCCCGTGTTGCTTAAAAAGTGTTGTCACCACGCATGAGCAATGTTTTGCAAGCAGCAGTTATCGCAAGCTATCAATCATTTCAAATCCTCCGTGCGAACAGGTGAGGTCTCGCAGTCGTCATCATCATTCTACACATTAGCTAGAGGTTAGAAGTACTCCAGGCACTGTGCCTCAATGTGATTAAATCATTTGGTAGTAAAAATAGAATGGAAAAAGAAAACAGTATAAAAATACCACCATGGTTTATTCGGATTAATTTGTTGACATGGAGAACGGATGTCGATGGCATTTGTGTCATGAGTTCCTTTGTCCCTCCCCTGCATAATTCCACGACACAAAAGTGATTATAAGCAAGATGTAAAGAATTACCGCCCAATCAACCATACATTCATTATTTCCAGAACCATGGAGAGGTTAGTTAAGGAACGCATAATAGAACGCTTCAGTTCCATGAGATTTATCAGTAAAAATCAGCGGGGTTTCTTAAAGAGCAGACCATGCACCACCTGTCAGTTAGATTATCTTGATTATGTAACTACAGCTGGAGACGCCAGAAGTGCTATCGCTGTAATATTTCTTAATAGCCGAAAAGCCTATGACCATGTCCCACACAAGTTATTGCTGCAGAAGATTGTCTTATGGTATCACGAATTCGCTTCTAAAGTGGTTGTTTTCCTACCTCGATGGTAGAAAGTAAGTAGGCAAAATTGTTAACTTTACATCTGAAGCCACTACAAAACCCAGTGGAGTGATTCAAGGAAGCGTGCTGGGTCCGTTTTTATCCTTGATCTACTTTAATGATCTCATTGATGAAATTATGTTTAGGAAACCTTTTCGCTGATATTAAAATTGTGTATTGTTCAGCCCCTGGTCAAGGTAATCCAAATTTAGCCTGTATAGTTTGACTTGTTAGCATTAGAGCACTAGAGTAACTCCTGAAAGCTGCACTTAGCCACTTACAAGTGCAATCTATTGTACTACGGCTGTGACACCACCAAATATTGGCCGCAGGGGCAGATAGAATATCCCCAGCCCACTTCAAATTCGGGGAACCTCCACTAATAGATAATTTACACGAGTTGCTAGCGGAACTTTATGAGCAGGAGACTGTACCGACAGGCTTGAGCAGATCCGTCATTGTCCCCATTTTCAAGGGAGGTTCCCGTTCGGAATGCGGCAATCATAGAGGGATCGGTCTCATCTCCCTTGCCTATAAATTACTTGCCTCTGTCATTCTCCACAGTTTGACTAGCACATGTGAAGGCTAGATATGCGAAGAGCAAGCCGAGTATCATCGAGGTCGGGGCTGCAGCGACCGTCAAGCGTCCGACCATCGCCAGGTTTATTGGCGACCCACCGTAGTCGAGTTTCCCGACATCAAACGTGCCTTCCATTCGGTTGATCAATGGGCTTTTGGGACTGTATGCTCAGGAAAGCTGTCCGACAAATACGTAAACATTATCAAAGCGTTGCACGCGCATAGTTAGGGCAGAGTGCAGGTTTATGGAAAACTGTTGCCACCCTTCAGTATCACCAGCGGTGTGAGACACAGGTTGCCCGCTGTCAGCTTTCCTATCTAACTTCGCAGTTGACGAAATCATGGAAGTCTCCAGTCTGTGTGTCCAGTCAACAACAGTACCCACGCTGGCCTCACTAGCATGGGAAGCTGCGTTATTTCCGAACAGACGCGACGTGAAAGAACCCCAGTATTATGAGAAGGAGACAGCAAAGTTGGTACAGAACAGGAGTCTTATAGGTAGGTCACTGATAAGTAGGGGATATCGATCGACCGGATTTCTAACGGTCAAGTAGGCACTGCTTGTTGACGGATCAGGAACAAAGTGCGCATGTTAATGCATTTCAGTGGATGAACTGCACGCTTCTGTTTGGTCGGACATCGATCTGCCGGCGGGGCCGGAGTGACGTCCTACCATTGAAGGAATCGAAAGTAGGGAACGAACGCTTACTAAGACGAAATAGTGCGGTCAGGAAGTTAGGGATTACAAGGGGATGGAAGCCAAGTAACTCAAGGATGATGGAGACGAAAATGCACCAGAGTGAATAAGGAGAGGGGAAGGCCTGAATAAACGCACTCTTACACTTATTCAACCTGCTAAATGCAGCAAGACGCTAAAGGATATCCTCTGTGAAAGCACAATAGTAAGTGCTCGTTTGAAGTTTTCATCACAGTGAGATCCTTGAGGGTCTAAGAGGTGAGATGCAAGGAAAACATGCATTAGCAGCAGCATGTTCTCGCTTATTCGTCCTATTGTATGCATGAGGTATGCGAAAGTTTCCGAAAAAGCGCAACAAATAAGGTTGGAATCTGATGGAGCAGTCATGGCCGTAAGAATGGTGAATACAGCACCCCCTTGAAGATCGAGTTTGTTCCCACTCATCCGAAGCATGGGTCAAAAGCAATCTCATGGTAGCGAAACAACCTGAGAAAGTTGGACAATTGATCCGTTCAAGCACGTGAAGTGGACATCCAAACAGAGTACTTTGAGAAATAACAGCGGGATTACAACGACCAGCCCTAGTAGAAACAATTAAAGCAGTGGAGGATGTTGGTGCTAGACATCTAAGTTCTAAAGAGACTAGGTGAATTACTTATGGAAACGTGCCAAGCAGTGTTGGATTCGCTAAATAACTATTGGCATGGCTGCTTAAGCAATGGTGTACGGAAAAAGATGGCGTCACGCAAATGAACGTCGATAGTCGTCTCCATCCTTCGAGTTGTAGGACAGTAAAAAAAATACCCAAGGTACTAGCAGTACACCGGAAGCTTGTACCGGTGATTTGATCTCACGTAACTACAGTGACCACACGAAAGATGGGATAGTATGAGGTCATCTACACATATGTAGATTCCAGATGGTGAATGGTCGGTTACAAAACACTCGAAATGCTCCGCAACGTTTTGAAATGAGAATAGAAAAGCGTCAGCAGCACACCGGCACACCGGCACCGGCCAATCACGCCTACGTTTCCGTCTAACCACTACCGTCTTCTTCCCCATTGGAGCACGTTTCAGAGATGAACTATGTCTTTCAAGCTGAAATCTCCGTACGGTCGTCGTTCGCAATGATTTTCTGCCAAATTGTGCTTGGCCTATTATCAAAAGATTGTTTTTGATTCCTCATACCTTATATTCTACCTTATTTCACTGACTGGGCTGATCTCTTGATGTGACGGATTACAACTTCCAAGATAAAAAAAAGTTATACCCATGCAAAGCATACTGCCACTGACTCCGGCAAAGTAAGTGCCATACTTGAATGATCCACATGACGGACAGGGCTGAGGTTCCATCGCCCATAATGTACGCATAAAAGAGCCCTCATAAGAAAACATTTATGAAACAGGTGATGGCTTACATGTTATTTTGCCACACCGTCACACAGCCAGTTGGAGCATGGAAGTGCGGATCAAACCTATCGAAGGAATAACCCGCATGGAACAAGGTCCCCTGGGGACGGTTCCATGGATAGCTGTATTACTTCACTGGAACTTTTGGCTACATCTGCATTTGTACTTGTTCCGTTTCTTACTCTTGCTAATACTATCAAACTGCCATTCACTTCAGAAACCCATTTGAGACTCGTTGTACAAAACATGAACAATCAACTATTTTGTACAATCTCGATGTACAAGTTGATTAGTCTAATCAGTTGGGTTGTGACTCACACCGTCGAGGAACAAAACGATTATTTATTTAAGAACGAAAAAATAACACTACTTTTTTTGACTTTGTGCTATGCACTATTGATTAGTTTATATTTGCTTTTGTGAATAATTGAATGCATTGTACTGCAACACAGTAGTTTAATTATTTATCGTCTCTAGGAAAAGCGTAGTGACCATGGTTGTGTTATAGTATGTATTGACGCTGACATCGTGGTTAGGAGAAGGCTAAGCGGGATAGGGCAGGACGAAGAAATTTACAAGACGAACACGACTGACAGCGGTTCTTCGCCATGTCAATAAGTGTTACCAACCAAAGGTGTTCAACATCTTTCGAACCCCATCGCAAAGCCGTACAGCAAGTCCGTACGGGAGGTGACATTGTACAAGTTGTCTTTCAGTTCCAGAACATTGCTATCGCTTCCAATCGGTCCGCGATATACGCTGGTCACCACACTACCTTGCGGATCAAGTATTTACGAGCAAAGGACCCGGTTAGGGTTTCTAAGTCAACTCTAAACTGCGGCAACCGAGATTCTACATACCGGCACATTTAGAGAAATAAATCTACGATTTCCCGCCCTCCGCTTTCGTATGCTAGAACCACTTTCCATGGCTAAAGTTGGACAACCAGCCTCGAGAAATCACCTACTACCCGCCTACTTCCATGTTTGTTAAAAACCCTAAGTTTCGATTATGCTTCTTCAACCCTGAGTCCCCAACAACGGGCCGTCCTAAGAAAAAGTTCTAAGCGCGTCGAAGATCGGTTCAATAGCAACTTTGTCACCCAATCGTAAAAGCAGGACTTACACATAACCCAGTTCTCAATGCAGGTTGAGATCTTTAGTGTACTGACGCTCATATATGAAGTCGCAAGCGCTCGCTCTCTAGAAACCCTCAGCATCGATATTTGTTGTTTCGCAGGACTACAAAACAATCCTACGTCCGACCCGAACTAATGCGCTCATTCGGGGATTCAACTGCTGAACACGCAAACCAGGTCAGCGTGGGAATCGTGTTAAGTGCGATCGTATGGGCAGTATCACTTGATTGGACCACAGTCTAAGGCTTGCTTAGCCCAGTTCAGCTGGAAATCTTTGTTCGATTGTTCAGACAAGTCTCAGCGTAATGCTCCCACTAACGCAGTGCAGATTTCGTGGTGCTTGTTACACTTAAATGCTCAGGTCTGTAGGATCGAAGCTAATGAATGCAACCTTGAGGGTCAGCATAATCATGGTGCTTGCAGTACAGATAAGGACGACTGCGTTCTCTAGCTCTTGGCCGATCGTGGCATGTGGTTCGTGTGTACTAAATTCCTTAACATCAGACCTGCTGCCTGTTTGAGTAGGAGGCGAAGTAAATTCCGATGGTTACCATCTCATATGCACGACTAGACCACCGGGATTCGCTGTCTCTCATTTAGCTAGCACGCACGTTTGCTGTGAGAACTTTGCGAGTATCGTCGAATTCACTTCCAGCCTGATTGTGCCGGCAAGTATACAGAAATTTCAGAGACTACGTAAAGATAAGATGTCGAAACTTGTCAACCGAAGACATACCTGTTGCTGATAACGGCGGGTGAAGATATCACTACTAACCTTTAGTCATGCTCAGTGAATGCTTTCACAGACCAAAAGCCAGCGTACTCAGATACGTGCACAGAACATCTGACTTCGTTATTTGGCAAGTGTCTAACACAGTGCCGCCGCCGGCACCAGAGGAAAAGCACGCGCAGGTGTACATACAAGTACATGGCAGAAGTCCACGTTTGTGCTGTAAATCGAGTGGCAGTATTGAACATGATCTTTCTGATGGCAACTGATTGCGATGCTATCAATCTTTATGCGAAGTAAGTAGACGTCATGTCGCCACACTGCGTATGCTGTGTCCGAAGTTAGTGCTTGCGAGAAATAGTCGAGCATCTTCACACAAGTGTAGCAACTGTACAACACTATCATAACGATAGACTACGTCGTGTTGGTTGTCTAAGTGCAGCTCAGCAGTGCAGAGATTCCAAACTTAGACGTTCAACTCACCATTAACACTAAAGCGTCCGTAGGTATTCTGTGATAAAGGAGCTCGTTCAGTTGGCGACAGAAGTCATGATTCACAGAATCAGCGCTACAGATTGTTGGAATGCAAACAGCTATTATAAATAGGCACCTATGTTCCCTGTGCAACTTCGAAGCTTTACACGAGTCAACAAATGACGGCGCGCAGCTGGCTACTAATTGCAATCCAGTCAACAACAGTACCCACGCTGGCCTCACTAGCATGGGAAGCTGCGTTATTTCCGAACAGACGCGACGTGAAAGAACCCCAGTATTATGAGAAGGAGACAGCAAAGTTGGTACAGAACAGGAGTCTTATAGGTAGGTCACTGATAAGTAGGGGATATCGATCGACCGGATTTCTAACGGTCAAGTAGGCACTGCTTGTTGACGGATCAGGAACAAAGCGCGCATGTTAATGCATTTCAGTGGATGAACTGCACGCTTCTGTTTGGTCGGACATCGATCTGCCGGCGGGGCCGGAGTGACGTCCTACCATTGAAGGAATCGAAAGTAGGGAACGAACGCTTACTAAGACGAAATAGTGCGGTCAGGAAGTTAGGGATTACAAGGGGATGGAAGCCAAGTAACTCAAGGATGATGGAGACGAAAATGCACCAGAGTGAATAAGGAGAGGGGAAGGCCTGAATAAACGCACTCTTACACTTATTCAACCTGCTAAATGCAGCAAGACGCTAAAGGATATCCTCTGTGAAAGCACAATAGTAAGTGCTCGTTTGAAGTTTTCATCACAGTGAGATCCTTGAGGGTCTAAGAGGTGAGATGCAAGGAAAACATGCATTAGCAGCAGCATGTTCTCGCTTATTCGTCCTATTGTATGCATGAGGTATGCGAAAGTTTCCGAAAAAGCGCAACAAATAAGGTTGGAATCTGATGGAGCAGTCATGGCCGTAAGAATGGTGAATACAGCACCCCCTTGAAGATCGAGTTTGTTCCCACTCATCCGAAGCATGGGTCAAAAGCAATCTCATGGTAGCGAAACAACCTGAGAAAGTTGGACAATTGATCCGTTCAAGCACGTGAAGTGGACATCCAAACAGAGTACTTTGAGAAATAACAGCGGGATTACAACGACCAGCCCTAGTAGAAACAATTAAAGCAGTGGAGGATGTTGGTGCTAGACATCTAAGTTCTAAAGAGACTAGGTGAATTACTTATGGAAACGTGCCAAGCAGTGTTGGATTCGCTAAATAACTATTGGCATGGCTGCTTAAGCAATGGTGTACGGAAAAAGATGGCGTCACGCAAATGAACGTCGATAGTCGTCTCCATCCTTCGAGTTGTAGGACAGTAAAAAAAATACCCAAGGTACTAGCAGTACACCGGAAGCTTGTACCGGTGATTTGATCTCACGTAACTACAGTGACCACACGAAAGATGGGATAGTATGAGGTCATCTACACATATGTAGATTCCAGATGGTGAATGGTCGGTTACAAAACACTCGAAATGCTCCGCAACGTTTTGAAATGAGAATAGAAAAGCGTCAGCAGCACACCGGCACACCGGCACCGGCCAATCACGCCTACGTTTCCGTCTAACCACTACCGTCTTCTTCCCCATTGGAGCACGTTTCAGAGATGAACTATGTCTTTCAAGCTGAAATCTCCGTACGGTCGTCGTTCGCAATGATTTTCTGCCAAATCGTGCTTGGCCTATTATCAAAAGATTGTTTTTGATTCCTCATACCTTATATTCTACCTTATTTCACTGACTGGGCTGATCTCTTGATGTGACGGATTACAACTTCCAACGGATTACAACTTCCAAGTTATACCCAAGCAAAGCATACTGCCACTGACTCTAGCAAAATAAGTGCCATACTTGAATGATCCACATGACGGACAGGGCTGAGGTTCCATCGCCCATAATGTACGCATAAAAGAGCCCTCATAAGAAAACATTTATGAAACAGGTGATGACTTACATGTTATTTTGCCACACCGTCACACAGCCAGTTGGAGCATGGAAGTGCGGATCAAACCTATCGAAGGAATAACCCGCATGGAACAAGGTCCCCTGGGGACGGTTCCATGGATAGCTGTATTACTTCACTGGAACTTTTGGCTACATCTGCATTTGTACTTGTTCCGTTTCTTACTCTTGCTAATACTATCAAACTGCCATTCACTTCAGAAACCCATTTGAGACTCGTTGTACAAAACATGAACAATCAACTATTTTGTACAATCTCGATGTACAAGTTGATTAGTCTAATCAGTTGGGTTGTGACTCACACCGTCGAGGAACAAAACGATTATTTATTTAAGAACGAAAAAATAACACTACTTTTTTTGACTTTGTGCTATGCACTATTGATTAGTTTATATTTGCTTTTGTGAATAATTGAATGCATTGTACTGCAACACAGTAGTTTAATTATTTATCGTCTCTAGGAAAAGCGTAGTGACCATGGTTGTGTTATAGTATGTATTGACGCTGACATCGTGGTTAGGAGAAGGCTAAACGGGATAGGGCAGGACGAAGAAATTTACAAGACGAACACGACTGACAGCGGTTCTTCGCCATGTCAATAAGTGTTACCAACCAAAGGTGTTCAACATCTTTCGAACCCCATCGCAAAGCCGTACAGCAAGTCCGTACGGGAGGTGACATTGTACAAGTTGTCTTTCAGTTCCAGAACATTGCTATCGCTTCCAATCGGTCCGCGATATACGCTGGTCACCACACTACCTTGCGGATCAAGTATTTACGAGCAAAGGACCCGGTTAGGGTTTCTAAGTCAACTCTAAACTGCGGCAACCGAGATTCTACATACCGGCACATTTAGAGAAATAAATCTACGATTTCCCGCCCTCCGCATTTGTATGCTAGAACCACTTTCCATGGCTAAAGTTGGACAACCAGCCTCGAGAAATCACCTACTACCCGCCTACTTCCATGTTTGCCAAAAGCCCTAAGTTTCGATTATGTTTCCACAACTCTGAGTCCCCAACGGGCCGTCCTAAGAAAAAGTTCTAAGCGCGTCGAAGATCGGTTCAATAGCAACTTTGTCACCCAATCGTAAAAGCAGGACTTACACATAACCCAGTTCTCAATGCAGGTTGAGATCTTTAGTGTACTGACGCTCATATATGAAGTCGCAAGCGCTCGCTCTCTAGAAACCCTCA
The DNA here is from genome assembly GCA_944474145.2 of Dicrocoelium dendriticum. Classification (NCBI taxonomy): domain Eukaryota; kingdom Metazoa; phylum Platyhelminthes; class Trematoda; order Plagiorchiida; family Dicrocoeliidae; genus Dicrocoelium; species Dicrocoelium dendriticum. The sequence goes on along the minus strand of OX104068.1, from coordinate 24,224,727 downwards.
GCATCGATATTTGTTGTTTCGCAGGACTACAAAACAATCCTACGTCCGACCCGAACTAATGCGCTCATTCGGGGATTCAACTGCTGAAGATGCAAACTAGGTCAGCGTGGGAATCGTGTTAAGTGCGATCGTGTGGGCAGTATCACTTGATTGGACCACAGTCTAAGGCTTGCTTAGCCCAGTTCAGCTGGAAATCTTTGTTCGATTGTTCAGACAAGTCTCAGCGTAATGCTCCCACTAACGCAGTGCAGATTTCGTGGTGCTTGTTACACTTAGACGCTCAGGTCTGTAGGATCGAAGCTAATGAATGCGACCTTGAGGGTCAGCATAATCATGGTGCTTGCAGTACAGATAAGGACGATTGCGTTCTCTAGCTCTTGGCCGATCGTGGCATGTAGTTCGTGTGTACTAAATTCCTTAACATCAGACCTGCTGCCTGTTTGAGTAGGAGGCGAAGTAAATTCCGATGGTTACCATCTCATATGCACGACTAGACCACCGGGATTCGCTGTCTCTCATTTAGCTAGCACGCACGTTTGCTGTGAGAACTTTGCGAGTATCGTCGAATTCACTTCCAGCCTGATTGTGCCGGCAAGTATACAGAAATTTCAGAGACTACGTAAAGATAAGATGTCGAAACTTGTCAACCGAAGACATACCTGTTGCTGATAACGGCGGGTGAAGATATCACTACTAACCTTTAGTCATGCTCAGTGAATGCTTTCACAGACCAAAAGCCAGCGTACTCAGATACGTGCACAGAACATCTGACTTCGTTATTTGGCAAGTGTCTAACACAGTGCCGCCGCCGGCACCAGAGGAAAAGCACGCGCAGGTGTACATACAAGTACATGGCAGAAGTCCACGTTTGTGCTGTAAATCGAGTGGCAGTATTGAACATGATCTTTCTGATGGCAACTGATTGCGATGCTATCAATCTTTATGCGAAGTAAGTAGACGTCATGTCGCCACACTGCGTATGCTGTGTCCGAGGTTAGTGCTTGCGAGAAATAGTCGAGCATCTTCACACAAGTGTAGCAACTGTACAACACTATCATAACGATAGACTACGTCGTGTTGGTTGTCTAAGTGCAGCTCAGCAGTGCAGAGATTCCAAACTTAGACGTTCAACTCACCATTAACACTAAAGCGTCCGTAGGTATTCTGTGATAAAGGAGCTCGTTCAGTTGGCGACAGAAGTCATGATTCACAGAATCAGCGCTACAGATTGTTGGAATGCAAACAGCTATTATAAATAGGCACCTATGTTCCCTGTGCAACTTCGAAGCTTTACACGAGTCAACAAATGACGGCGCGCAGCTGGCTACTAATTGCAATCCAGTCAACAACAGTACCCACGCTGGCCTCACTAGCATGGGAAGCTGCGTTATTTCCGAACAGACGCGACGTGAAAGAACCCCAGTATTATGAGAAGGAGACAGCAAAGTTGGTACAGAACAGGAGTCTTATAGGTAGGTCACTGATAAGTAGGGGATATCGATCGACCGGATTTCTAACGGTCAAGTAGGCACTGCTTGTTGACGGATCAGGAACAAAGTGCGCATGTTAATGCATTTCAGTGGATGAACTGCACGCTTCTGTTTGGTCGGACATCGATCTGCCGGCGGGGCCGGAGTGACGTCCTACCATTGAAGGAATCGAAAGTAGGGAACGAACGCTTACTAAGACGAAATAGTGCGGTCAGGAAGTTAGGGATTACAAGGGGATGGAAGCCAAGTAACTCAAGGATGATGGAGACGAAAATGCACCAGAGTGAATAAGGAGAGGGGAAGGCCTGAATAAACGCACTCTTACACTTATTCAACCTGCTAAATGCAGCAAGACGCTAAAGGATATCCTCTGTGAAAGCACAATAGTAAGTGCTCGTTTGAAGTTTTCATCACAGTGAGATCCTTGAGGGTCTAAGAGGTGAGATGCAAGGAAAACATGCATTAGCAGCAGCATGTTCTCGCTTATTCGTCCTATTGTATGCATGAGGTATGCGAAAGTTTCCGAAAAAGCGCAACAAATAAGGTTGGAATCTGATGGAGCAGTCATGGCCGTAAGAATGGTGAATACAGCACCCCCTTGAAGATCGAGTTTGTTCCCACTCATCCGAAGCATGGGTCAAAAGCAATCTCATGGTAGCGAAACAACCTGAGAAAGTTGGACAATTGATCCGTTCAAGCACGTGAAGTGGACATCCAAACAGAGTACTTTGAGAAATAACAGCGGGATTACAACGACCAGCCCTAGTAGAAACAATTAAAGCAGTGGAGGATGTTGGTGCTAGGCATCTAAGTTCTAAAGAGACTAGGTGAATTACTTATGGAAACGTGCCAAGCAGTGTTGGATTCGCTAAATAACTATTGGCATGGCTGCTTAAGCTTGTAGGACAGTAAAAAAAAATACCCAAGGTACTAGCAGTACACCGGAAGCTTGTACCGGTGATTTGATCTCACGTAACTACAGTGACCACACGAAAGATGGGATAGTATGAGGTCATCTACACATATGTAGATTCCAGATGGTGAATGGTCGGTTACAAAACACTCGAAATGCTCCGCAACGTTTTGAAATGAGAATAGAAAAGCGTCAGCAGTACACCGGCACACTTTGCCGACACTTCGCTATCACAACCGGCCGCGCGTAGCCGCTCACGCCTACTCGGAGTCGAACCGGAGACCACCGGATTTCAAGGTAAGCGCATAATCCTTTAGGCCACCGGCCGGCAAGGGTGAGCTTCGTCGCGGTCACTTCCAAACTACACAAAGACATCATATTTCCACAATTCATTGGTTATCGAGAAAGCCGAGTCAATGTAGGTTTTTCTGGCATGCGCAATAGTAGACTAGCTGACATGGTTACACTATGCCGCTGGAATAGCAACACAAGTAAAAGTAGATAATAATTAGTCTTCAATGGCCTAAAGGCTGGACTCAATTGATTGCTTATAACACTGTCTATCCGTGAACAGTGCTAAGGAATCTACACTGAAATCGTCTAGCTCAACTCTTGAGGAGGATCAGGGGTTTAATTGAAGCTGTTCCGAGTCCCAAGGCCGGTAAAGCTACTCTGCTCTGCCTCTCCCTAAGCTTTGGGGTAGAAAAATAGATAAATGACTATCATCTGTAATTCTGCTGAATTGGAGTTCTGTTGGATGACCTACTGGCAAACGTGGAAGCTGAACCCGTATACAGCACAGATCTTGCCGATGGTAAAGAAGAACAGCGCTGCAGAACAGATGCAAAGTTAGACCAACAAACAGTGAAACTACCAGAAAGCCCCTTGATGTGGTATACAGTTGTGTCGCCTTCAAAGGTCAAATAAACGGAATGCTGATGGGTTCATCAGCGAGAATAGAGTAGCTTCCAAAGCTAAGATCATCGTATACCGCGGAGCATCGGTAGATAAATTAAAAGGGCGTACAAAGTTGGTGACTGTAAGAATTGGAAAAATGATCACTGGACATCAAAAATACCAAGTACTGGGGCGCATGGGGAATCACTAGCACATGCTTGGAGTAGCGTGTAACACTGAAGTAAATCAGTTGAGGTTTACAAGCAAGCCTCGTCGTCACCATTATACGTGTTAGCTAGTGGTGGGAAACACAGCTACTGTGCTTTTCAAAGTGCTCAGCCCAACGCTCCAAGCGCTTTGACAGGTTGAGGATAGGCTGTTCACTCTCATAACATATAGTTTCGTTAACACCAGGTCTGCTGCTGCTCGTTGCCCGCATCAGCCGGAATAACTTACGATGGTTACCAAGGGCAGCGGCCATTTCCAACTCTGATGCACGATGAGACTATCAGGATTCGCGGTCTCACTTCAGGTTAGCACGGAGTTTGGCCCGGAGCTCTTTGCGAGTTTCATTGTGTTCGCTTCCAGCCGGAATATGCCGGCGAGCATCCATAAGTTCCAGAGACTGTGAAGAGGCCCAATGTCCATGTTGGCGATTGGACATACCACATGAGGATTTTCCTGCTGCAAGTAAGGTCTGGTGAATATGAGATCAGTGACCTTCAATTGCATCCAGTGAGCGTTTATCCAACTCGCATGACAGCGTACTTTGATAGGCATTCAGAACAGCTCGGTTCCTCAGGTGGCTGATGTCAATGCGCTCACAAAGTCGTCTTGAGCGTCCGCCAAAACGTATCCGCAAGTCAGCACATACAAGTGCATGGTCGGTGTCCACACCCACGAACAAGCCTATCAAAGTGGGATTGAAGTCTGTTAAACATTAATCATCTACGCTGGTTAGGCTGTCCCTTACACACCTGTAGGCCAGCAACGCCGAGTCGCATCATCCGCCAAAGCTGCGTCGTGTTTACTGGAAGCCCGGAGTCGGACAATAGAAATAATAGCCTATGTAGAAAGTGGTCGAAACGTAGTTGATTGATCATTTTATTGGAAAAATCTGAGTACCGACAGATTCGATGATTAGACACCGAACTGAGTATAGTGCTCGAAAGCCACTCTTTGTTATTGGCTGTCAAAACGCATACCATGGTCTTGTCGATGCCTGCATTCGCCCCCCCCCCAATAATTTCGTCTTTTGTTTTATCGTTTTTATGATCCTTTATTGTTTTTATGAAGAGATGTGTCAAAGCCACCGTGCACATTGAACGCAGATGCATGGATCCGGATCGAACATCCAGACGGAGCTGATCCGAATAAATAATAAATAAATAAAATGTGTCTGCTGTACACCGTAACAGCGCTTCGCTGCCGCGCGACCACCACCAGTCGCGCGCGGGCTGAGTATACCGCAAGGACGCCTACCCCTACGCGGATTCGAACCGGTGACCTTACGGTTGCAAACCAAACGTGCAGACCACTGGGCCACCGGCCGACTGATCCGAAGGCGTGTATACGCATGTGCTGAATGGGCGACGTATTGTTTAGGAGTGCATTGCATACTGATCCTGAGCCGTACGTACTCAAACATCGTCCTCAAGTGGGAGGTTGCATATAGTGTATGCAGAACGTGCCCAATAAACTTTAGAATGTTTACAATGCCATTTAACGTGGGGGCATGTGCGAGAAAACGTGACTAGAAGAATCAACAGGTAGGGAGCAACCGATACTATCACAGGTCGGAGACTAGTCGGGTACAAAGTGCATACAAATGCGGATCGGCTTCCGTTTCTTACACCAATCATCATCAAGAGTGCACGTTAGCTGTGTGAGAAACACACCTCAGCTAATGTGCCGCACATTAGCTAAGGTGTTTCTCACACAGCTAACGTGCACTGATGAAGGTGCCGCAATACAAAAAGGATAAGAGATTAAGTAACAGACTAAAAACACTATAAAAGTAACACGATGCATATGGTTTGAGATGGTTGTTGGAGTGGGACACTAAAGGAAGAGGGAAAGAAAAAGACTCAACACAAATGCCACTGAGGTTGGATCTACGCTATGTCAGCTAGTGTATCCAACCAAACGTGTTCATCGTCCTTCGGTCCTCAACCCGGCAGTTGGGAAACACCAACAAACGCCAAATGCGAAGTGAGGGACTTCATTTCCCTTGACCAAGCCATCCATCAGCCTCTCCTCTTCTTCCATTTACGTTTCCAGCGTGCAAAGGCACGATGCGGGAATCGGTGTGCTGGGAAGCGCAATATGTGACCTAGCCATCGGAATCTGTGCGATATAGTTGTGCTGAGCAGTTCACTCGCTTTTGCTGCACCAAATACGCGAGGCCGAAGACGCTCATTGCTCACGTGGTGTTTGCACCAGACATGAGCTATGCTGCGAAGGCAGCGATGATCGAACGTAACATGCCGCTTTAAGTCTGTCGACTTGATGGGCTACGTCCCGAAACCGTAGGGAGGGTTGAACGGCTGCACTGTGAACTGCCCTACAGGGCGCTACAGGTAGCGGAGAAGGGCAAAAGAGCCTTCAGCTATTGCTTTGCAGTTTATGATCTCATCTGTAATTCCGCTGGCGCTGGTAAAGCTGCCTAGATACTTGAATTTCTCGACGACTTTTAGCTGATCACGACCAAGGGTCAGCGCAGGGGTAGGCCCCTGCCAATGCTGGAGAAGCACCTTGCATTTTAACAGTGCAAAGCATGGTCCAAAGCGATTGACAACTAGTGCTAATCGATCCAGTGCTGCTTGGCATGTTCGGGAGCTGTCACAGTTTGTCTAGTGCCACTAGGCACGTTTGTAAGCTGTCACAGGTAACGGAAATGTCGTCGGCGTACTCCAAGTGAAGAAGTAGACCACCTGGGAGCAGCTCCAAGCATTGCAGGTAGTGTCCAGTGGACGCAGTGCCCATAAGTTAATCGATGGCGAAGTTAAAGAGTAAAAATGACAGCAGGAAACCTTGTCTCACCGCTGGAGAGTGATGAGAGCCTGCCTTTAACGCTCACTCTGCTGGCATGTGCGTGTACAGCGTTCCTATGACATTTATCGGGTACACCTATCCTCAGTAGAGAGGCTCAAAGAGCCCAACGATCAACAGAATCAAAGGCACGTTTGGTGTCTAGGAACACGACTACGGTGGGTCAGCAAGAAACATGGCGGTGCGCAAACAAATGATGTAAAGTGAAGATGTGATCAATGCAGTATTGATTTCGACGAAACTTCGCTCGCGCATCGCGCATCTGGCTCTCACGAATGAAAGTCAGTCTATGGAGGATGACAGAGGCAACGGAGAGAAAACTGATTCCTCAATGACTGCTGCATTCTGAATGGGAGCTTCCCTTGAGAATTTGGAAAGAAGTTGACTTGGCAGCGGGAAATGAAGTCACTGACGACCAAACTGGGTGCCGTTGGTCCGTCTCGCCTTCCGGGTTGGAGTCCACGTGACTCACCTTGTACTTGGCTCGAGACTTTACAGGACATGGCTCGCAGTAGACACCAGTGGCGCGTCTGCTGCCGTCTCCTAATCGGATTGTCTGTTTAAAGTGTGTTTGGTGCTGAGTTATCTGCGGGATAATGGCTGATTATGACGCGTGGCAGTGAAAGCCGCAAGGAAGCTGTCTCGCCGATGCCGCCTTATCTTTGCACGATAGCCAGCTGTTTGCGACGGTATGTTGTCTACACAAGGTGTAGGCGCCTTGCCCCTGAATGTTTGCTTAGAGCATTAAGGTTTTCAGGTAAGTCCCCCTTCTCTCCCTCTTCTTATTCTCTATTTCATAGGTCCTCATGGTTGTATGGCAGCGAAGCATCAGTTCAAATGGCTGATGTACTGCTGTTGATGATGATGATGATGAGAATTTGGACGGTAACGAAGCGGCGTCAACCTGTTAGGACAGTCTCCTGCTCCCATAGGCTCACTAATAACTTATGTAAATGGTCCAGAAAAGCAGGGCGCTCGAATTTGAAGAAGGCTGGAAGAAACCGATCTGCTCCAGCAGCCTTGTTAAATTTCTGCCGTCTGGTCTCACGCTCGATTTCCGCGTATGAGGGCAGATCTAACGGGATGGCTCAGGGAGTAGGCAGGCAATTCTGACTAATGTGACTGTTGCTCACATTGTTCGGCCCAACACTACAGGCGCTTTGAGAAGCAGTGGATCGGCTGTACACTCTCGTCACATGTGGTCTCGCTAATACTAGGTCCCCTGCTGCCAGTTTTCCGTATCCAACGAAATGAACTCCGATGGTTACCAAGGGCAGTGGCTGTCTTCATCTCCAAGACATGATGAGGACATCAGACTTCGCGGTCTCTTTTCAGACCAGCACGTAGTTTCGCCCTGAAAATCTTGCAAGTGTCAGTGCGTTCGCCCTCAGCCGGAACACGCCGGGGAGCCTCCAAAAATTTCAGAGACTGCACAGAGACCCAAAGTCTAAGTATCCAACTTCATTTGCCACACGAAAACATGCCTGTTGATAGCAACGTCTGAAGAATGTGCAACCCGTAATCTTCATTTGTGTTCCATGCCAGCGTACTCTGATACGCATTCAGAACATCTGGCTTCGCCAGTTGGCTAGTGTCTATGAGTTCCCAGTGTTGTTGCGGAGATCGGCACATACAAGTGGATAGTCGGTTTCCCACTAGTGCTACAAATCGATCCATAGTTTTGAACGTATCCTTCCTGTTACGGAGAGAAAGCCTACAGTCAGCGATTAAGCCGGGAGCAGTGGCGCAAAAAATGGATCGATCTAAAACTAGAGATCGAACTAGAGTAGAGATCAAAACGCTAATCTATGCGGGATCAGCGGCAACTTGGATTATGAACTTGAACCACTTGGGTTGTGTTAATTAATATTAATTAGCATCTCCAATATTGTCGTGCAAGTAGTTGCCCACGACCTATTTATTGCGCCATGCTCTCATACAATAAAATCCCTCGGTCCGGCAGGTCTCTGGTGTTCTCATTTCATTGCGGGTTGAACCGGTTGGGGGCAGTGCAGCTAATTCAGGCAGGTTATCCGCACAATCAACGGAAACTAACAACAGATTTCTGGCGACGGTCAGCTGCGCGATAGCAGCAGATAAACCGTAAATTCAGAGGTAACTGATAGCGACGTGATCAATTTGCGTCCAGACATAGGGGCAAGGGGATTCTCGCAGTATCCTAGCCCATGTGCGACCGGTGGTGATTGCGCGACAGCGAAGCGTCAGTACTGCATATCGGCGTACTGCTGATACCTTTCTTTCATGATTAGTCTAAAAATTGTGACCGCCATGTCATCCTTCTGCGAGTGACGTGTCGAGTTAGTGCTCGCAAGAAATAGAACAGCACCTTCGTACAGGTGTAGGAATCGCTCACCGTTATCATTACGGGAGCCTACACCGTGTTGTCCATCCAGATGATGTTCATTAGTGGACAGTTATTCAACTTGGGCGTTCAATTCATCAGCATGGATCACAGTATCTGTACTTCACTTGCAACGAATGGGCGCGTTCTGTTAGTGATAGAAGTTATCTTTCACCGAGGCCGTGCTACAAATTGTGGGAGGCGTAGATAGCAATAACCAAGAGGTATCGCTTGTTCCCGCTCCACCTCGAAGCTATGAACGAGCCAGCCAACCTGACAGGGCACATTCGGCTACTGATCAGAATGCAATCGATCAGCGCAGCTATAGCCAGGCGGCCCAAAGCAATGTCCAACCGACATGACTGGCATTTGGTGCGGCGTGATCTCAGGGCTAGCGCGATGAGAAAATACAGCCGTCACAAGCGGGGGATCGTTGGGTAATCATAAGGCTGGAACCTTGCAGGGGGGGTTCCGATAAACAGAAGACATCGATCGACGAGGCTTCTAGTGTTTGGGCAAGTGCTGTCTGTTGCCCGACCAGTAACAAAGTGTGCACGTTGTGGCATACCAGTATAAGGGACGATCGAAGGATCCAAAGTGAAACGGATGACCTGACGTCCAGTTGGCCGGACATGGACCTGTCAACTGGACCGGAGCGACGCTCTGTGGCTGCGTGTAAATGGAAAGTAGAAGACAAACGCCTACTGAAGCAAGATGGGGGAGAGCAAAGACATGGAGCTTAAAAACAAGGGGAATAAAAGTGAAGTTAGAATGGGACGACAAGAGTGAAAAAGCGCCAGAGAAGGAATAACAAAACGGGAAGGCCTGAACAGTAGCATCACCCATATCCACAGCTTGATGCAGCAGATACGGCACCGTAGATTAATCTCTGTGCCGGTCAGAACATCAAGGAATTGTTTAGAGTTGTAGTGCTGTATTACGTAGGTAGGATACTGTCATATAGCTCAGGCCTAGACAAAAGAACGATCAGAGTTCGCAACCAAGCCTTTGGTTCAAAAACCTGACCGCAAGACAGCGGAATTTTGGGACTGGGCTGCAGGCTCCGTTCCATGAACTAAGGAGTCGCCTTCATTTCAACACTCAGTAGAAAGCACCAGGGGATTGAGTTTGTCTGACCTCCAACCACTGAGCAATCTGGTAGGAGTAGCTCTGGAAATGCGAAAAGCACCACACAGCATGGCTCAACGGGCCATGGAGGCACGCAAAATAATCGCACCAGGTTAAGTTCCAGTCTCGTCACGATGAATATCGTTCGCCAAACGTAGTAGGGTAGTTGCATTATAGGAAAAAAAGAGCACGCGTGAAATCGGCTGTTACATGTCAGGCAATAAGAGAAAACAGGCACTAGGGTCCAGTAAGCTTAGAGGAACTGAGAATAAGGCCACGGAGGATGCGCTGAGAATTGTGCCTGGCTTGTCAAATGAGTCAACAAAATAATAAGCCAACTCGAAGGAAAACGATAAATTCACAACTACACCCCGAGGTACGGATATTTCCTGACGGCACGAGTGTCCGCCGAGTGACCGATTTCTGTCAGATTTCAATTCGATAACCGTCCGAAAAAAGCCATAGTGTAACAATTTACGAACGGAAAGCGGACAAACCATCCTAATGAATTTATGCATCTTTGTAGCCCCTTAAACATCACTTGGTGCGGAACACTGACAATATCCTCGGAACAGCGTCTTCCGAAGGCATGAAATATTATTTCACGGCAGTTATTCTAATACGAGTACTTCGGAACGCTAATAAAGTTTTCGCACACAACTAGTGGCTTTTAACGAAGTTAAAGGCTACCGTTTCTCACGCACCGGTTTCACTCCGACAACGGACGGAAATCGGGTACCTGACCATCGAATGGTGCTGTCAAGGAACCTCTTAACTATTTCAGAACCAAAAACCCCTTGGACAACAACAACAGCAGTACATCAGCCATTTGAACTGATGCTTCGCAGCCGTACAATCATGATGATCTATGGAATAAAGTATAATAAGAGGGAGAGAAGGCAGACCTACCTGAAAACCTTAATGTCCTAAGCAAACATTCAGGGTCAAGGAGTCATCAAGTGGCTGGTGATCCCGCAACAACACTACACTTTGAAGGTGCGAAGCTATTCAGGCTATTCAGGGTTGACTTGGCTGCCCCAACTTCGTCAAAAAGTAAGACGATATCGTCCGCAAAACCAGAATCAACTAGCCTCTCACCAGACAGGACTTCAACGTCTACACAGTGAAATTTTGCAAAGGAAAACCGTGATGAAGTCCACGACGATAATGAACAAAAATAGGAAAATCGGACAATTCTGACGAATGCCACTTGTTGTCGAAAGGCTATCCGACAAGTCAACGTAGACTCTGACGCGAGCTGTAGTGTTCGAGTACAGAGCACGTAAGAGGTTCACACATTTCGTGGGAAAAACCTTCCGCGCACGTATTTTGACCAGAATGCATCGATATCCTTAATCGAATGCACCCCTGAAATCAAAGAAAAGAGCTATTGTCGGTTTGCGGTATGCGCAGTGCTGCTCTAGCATCTGCCGCAGAGTGAAAAAAATGGTCTATACAGCTAAGTGCTGGGCAGAAACCTACTTGCTTCTCCCTAATCCGAGATTCCCGTTCCACAGTGAAGCGAAGAGCGAGAATCGAGGCCAGTAATTTTGTCACCACCGGCGTTAGATTAATACCAATGTAGTTAGCACAGTCGGTGCGACTGTCCTTCTTGTATATTGCCACTATAATCTATCCATTCCAGTTAGTCGGGACACTCTAGCTACCAGGTATGTTCGAATAGGGAGGTCAATGCTATGCAGAGGACCACACTTCCATCCTTAAATAATGAAGGTGGGAGTGAATCCGAGCCAACAGCACGAAAACGGTTGAGGGCCGTGATCGCGTTTGGGAACTCAGCCTCCGATGGAGTCTCTAAACTAACCGTCCATGACTTGATCTGCATCACCTAGGTAGGGAAGAGGCCCGGGAGCAGGGTGCCAACGGAACTGCTATCGAAAGTGTTCTGCGCAACGGGTCATACGGTGCTCCTTATTGTGTATCAGTGTATCCGCGCTGTCTCTGATTGTCTTACTGACACCTGGTTTCCTGGGACCAGTGGTGCGGATCAGTTGGAAGAGCTTGTGATAATTGCCTACTGCTCCTGACTACTCCATTTCTTGAGCCCGACTGGTGCATTAGGCTACCTTGTCAGCAAGCGGGCTCCGCTTTAGTTCGCGCCTAATAGTCCGTCTGGTCACATTGTGTTTAGAGCCAGCCGGGAGGTTTCTTCTGGATTCCAACAGGTTCACTGACCTCTCGGATATCCAGTGACTGGTGGGGTGACGATTGATAGTGTTACAAGCAGATGCTCCTGCGTCGTGCATGGCGGCCGAGATCCTATGACACTGAAGCTGTATCACTAGGACAAGACAGCGAAAGTTCGGTATGCAGGGCGTCTTGATAGGATTGCCTGAACGAGGGCTGAGACAATTTCTCAGTTGACAATCGGGGGAGAGGCTTGGTGTGCCTCCCGATAAAGATCATGGGGAAACGACAGCGTACCAAGGCATGATCAGAGTCGACGCACGTATTCCAGAATGAGCGGCAATCCAGGATGGAACCATGCCACCTGTAACTTACGGTAACGTGATCAATTTTGGTCCATCGCTGGCCAGCTACAGGAGAAGGTCTAGTGGCAGTTTGGTACGCATTGTGTCGAAAAGCGGTGCTACTAGGAAACAACTAGTGCTCCGCATACAGTCGCAACGAACGTGCGCCATTGTCAGTCTGTTCGGAGTTAAGCCCATAAGTACCACTTAGCTGAGCTGTTGAAGAACTCAGACGTCCTACTTGTGCGATCTTATACCCTGTAAATATTATAATATATGAACTAGTGGCATTGTGCAGTAGCGTGTTCAGTTCCTGGTATGTCCTTCACAGTGCCCCATGCTGAGGCTGATGTTGCATTATTGATGCTTCTTCACCGCAGTTGGGCTAAACCAACTTACACTTAAACTAGGTCTTTTTAAGCTGGATAAATTTCATTCCGCTTTATTTGGTTTGTTCTGCCGCCCTGAATAATGTCCTATTAACTGGCCACGTTGCTTACACAAATTGCGCTTATCTTCGGTAATTTTGTTGCGTTTGTAGCATTTTAAGTAACTTGTGGGCATTTCTTACTTATCACGGATTTGTTGCTAACCAAATTACTTCATATGGTAATTTAGCGAAGAGTTATGCCACCGTATCTGTATGCATTATTGGATTTATTTTATTTCAGCTTGTCGTTTAAAGTGAATGGCTGTTGTTTGATATCCCTGGTATGGTTGCGCTTGATGTGTATGTTGACAAGGTGCCTACCTGTCTATTACCCACTACATCGTTCATACTGGCTCCAGGAGACAGTTGGTCGTTGCTGAACGGGACGGGGTGCACGGTTCTTGTGGCCGTGCTAGGCTCAAAGAGCGGTTTCATGCACTCAGTGTGGAGCGGACTACGGTCCAGCCACTGCCTTGTGTGCGCTTGATTCCCCAAATACAGCGTGCTTGTGTTTGGCTGTGAAGGAGTGTGGGCCGGCTCCGTTGATGAAACGTGGTTCCCATCCACATGCCTCCCGGTCTTATTCCTTCGGGTTTACACTGGATATGGGATATGTGGTTGGAGCTGTGGGTGGTGCAGCGCAAGCCATCCATGGTCCCTCTGTAGGCGCAGGCGTCCTGTGGCTTGCCACAGTGACAGGAAAATCCGAAACCGGACGCCGCCAACCATGTCCTTCACAGCATCAGAACTGTAGTCAGAACCCAGTTTTTTACAATTTCGTGAATCAACCTTAGTTGATGTCCTTATACGGGCTGCACACAAACGGGTTAACCAGAATCCAAGCAACCAACGATGGCTCAGCCTTAGAGCTCAGAATGATACCTATCCCAGATTGACCCGTGAGCGTCGCATCAGCGTCTCCGGATGCGGGCAACCAACAGCGGGAGGACAAGCCGGGTGCAGTTAATACAACAATCCCATTAGGGTCAGGGATACTAGTTGTGGACACACAACACAAGTCAATAACCAGTATGTCAAACGTCCATGCGAGTGCAGCCTGTTGACCGATTTAACATAGAGTGTGAATATATATATATATATATATATATATATATATATATATATATATATATATATATAATACACAATCTGTGGTACAGATATTGTGCCATCGGAATCATGGCTGAATAGGAAAACAATATGAATAATAAGAAAAGAGCAAGAGTGTGAATACTGAATACTGGTTCGAAGCAACGAGTGGAGCTTTTTCTATGTAGCTGCATCATTCATTGCACTTGGACATATACTCCATATTTATCGTTCCGCTCTCTAAATTTTGCCTCTGCAAAGTGTTTGTCTAGGAGCTTCTTAAATTCGGACACTGAGTTCGCCTATACTACCTGCTGCGGCAGGTCGTTCCAGGCATTCACCACTCTGCGTTCGAAACAGAGTTGGTGAGCGACCCGCTTCAACTTCGGTACGATAAGTTTATACCTGTGTCCTCGCGTGCAGCTTGGTGTGAACGTTGAACGCCGCCAGGGAAATGGAGCATCGTGCTCTTATAAGGGGTGTTGCTGATAGGCGTCCAGTGGGTGTTATGGGGAGGTGACTGAAGATGGTTCTACTCCAGTGGCATCTCGGTTACTGTCAATTAAACTGGGAATAATAGAAGGAAGATTAGTAATAGGGTCGGGATGGGAGTAATAGAAACAGGTGAAAAAAAGAAGGGAGGTGCCAGCAGTAGCATGTTTTCGCTTTTCCGCCCTGATGTATGCAGCAATAAGGCGACCCTAGATAATCTGCGCGACGTCCATTACAGGAGGCAGTTAGAGTTTTGGGAAATTGTCATGGTTGTATGTGAGCTGAGATTATGTCAGGGCGCCCAGATTTAGACAGGAAGACGATCAGTGTCCTCATCCAAAGCCGATGGCTCAGAAGCCTGTCGACAAGGCAGCGAGGAGGTGGTAGAAATGGACGCTATCCCATTTGAACCCCCCAAGCTGGAGACTGAGTTTGTCTGACCTTTAGCCACTGACCAACTTGGTAGGAGTAGCTCTCAAGGGGCCCGGAGGTACTACCTAGTGTAGCTCAATGGGGCAAGGAGTTATGCGAACGGTCGAACCACGTCAAGGTCCAGTCTCGTTGCGACGGAGAACAGTTGACAATCCGAAGACAACAAAAAATATAAGAAACCGACGGAAAGTGTCGTATAGAGATAGACAGCACCTCAAAATACGCAGCAGCATAGGAGGGTTGAACGACAAATAATTATGTAAAGCAAGCTGACGAAACGTGATGATCCGTTGACAAACGGTAAGCAGTGGCAAATAAACTTGAGCAAAATACATTAAACGTGTAACTACGTAGCTGCGGTACGGTAACAAATGGAATGTAGAATGCAGGGCATGAAGCTGGATTCAAGTTCAAGTTCAAAAGGGACTGGAACGGTTTAGTACTCGCTAAGTATGTGATTCTTTAGGTTGCGGTTAATACGCCGTTCCTTTAGTCTTAAATGCCGACATGTGTGAAAATGTTCTGAGCATAGCCCAAAACAATTGACAGCCAGTGCCAATCGGTCCAGTGCTGCTTGAGACGCTTGGGAGGTGCATAGATTAGGACAATGTCGTCCGCGTACTCAAAGTCAAGAAGTCGCTCACCAGGAAGTAGCTCCACACCTAGGTCGAGTCCAGCAAACGTTGTTTTTATGACTTGGTCAACTGTGAAGTTAAAGAGGAAAGCTGACAGCGGGCAACCTTGTCTCACACCGCTGGAGATACTGAAGGGCGACGACAGTTTGCCATAAACCCGCACTCTGCCCTAACTATGCGCGTACAACACTTTGATAATGTTTACGTATTTGTCAGACAGCTTTTCTGAGCATACAGTCCCAAAGGGAACATTGATTCACCGAGTCAAAGGCACCTTTGATGTCAAGAAACACAACTACGGTGGGTCGCCGGTAGATATAGCGGTGTTCCAACAATTGACGCAAGGTGAATATGTGGTCGATGCAGCCCCGATCTCGACGAAACCCAACTTGTTCTTCACGAATCTGGCTTTTACGAGTGCCAGCCAAACTGCGGAGAATGACAGACGCAAGTAATTTAGAGTCAACTGAGATCAGACTGATCTTTCTATGATTGCCGCATTCCGAACTGGAGCCACTCTTGAAAATTGGGACAATGATGGAACGGCTCCACTCTGTCGGTACAGCCTCCAGCTCCCAAAGTTTCGCTAGCAACACGTGAAAAGCATCTATTAGAGCAGGTACTCCGAATTTGAAGAGGGCTTGGGAAATTCTATCTACCTCTGCGGCCTTATGCAATTTCAACAGCCTGATCTCACTTTCGACTTCTGCGCGTGAGGGCGGATCCAAGGAGACGGCCCAGGGAGAAGGGCGCACAATGCCCGAAAATGAAACCGATAACTCAGGCCGGTTAAATCGCCTTGCAAAGTGTTCCGCCCAACACTCCAAGCGTTTTGACAGGCTGTGGATCGGCTGCCCACTCTCGTCGCATTTGGTCGCGCTAACACCAGGTCTCCTGTTACCTGTTTCCCGTATCAGACGGAAGAACTTACGATGATTACCAATGGTAGCGGCTGTTTCCATCTCCGACGCACGATGAGACCACTAGGCTTCGCGGTCTCTATTCAGGCTAGCACGTAGTTTTGCCCTGAGATTTTTGCGAGCCTCATTGTATTCGCTTCCAGCCGGAATACGTCGGCAAGCATCCATAAGTTCCAGAGACTGTGTAGAAACCCAATGTCCAGTTTGGCAACTTGATTTGTCACATGAAGACATGCCTGCTGATAGTAACGTTTGACGAATATGCAACCAGTGATCTTCGACAGTGTTCAGTGGGCGCTTACTCAGCCCGGATGTCAGCGCACTTTGATACACATTCAGAACACCTGGCTTCGCCAGCTGGCTGGTATCAATCCGTTCACATCGACGTTGCGGACGCCCACCGAAACGCACCCCGAGGTCGGCGCAGACAAGTGTGTGGTCAGAGTCCACGCTCGTGCTCCAACTCGAGCGACAGTTCAGGACACAGACTCTCCAGCGGTAACTGATCGCGATATGATCGATTTGCATCCATGGCTGGTGGGTACCAAGTCACACTTCTGCGGGTGCTGTGTAGAAAGTTTGTGCTCGCGAGAAAGTGACGAGCATCCTCACACAGATGTAGCAATCGCTTACCGTTATCATTACGGGAGCCAGCACCATGTTGGCCACCCAGAGTAAGCTTATCAAAAGAGAACTTTCCGACTTGGGCGTTTAAATGGCCAGCCAACACCACACTATCTGTGCTTGTTCTGTAACGAAGGAGATCGTGAAGTTGCTGATAGAAATCATCTCTTACCGAATCAGTGCTACAGTTTGTAGGGGCGTAGGCCGCAATGACAAACAGGCACCGTTTGTCCCCGCGCGACTTCGTAGCATGGAACGAACCAGCTAATCTAACGGTGCACATCCGACTACTGACTGGGATCCAGTCAATCAGGGCAGCTTCAACCAGGGGACTCAAAACAATGCCGACGCCAGCTTAACCGGCATTTGAAGCTGCATCATCGCCAGACAGGCACTATGAGAATGTGCCGCCAGTGTCGCCTATGGGGGATCGCAGGGTAACCACGGAGCTCGAACCTTGCAGGCTGGTTTCTTATAAACAGCAAATATCGATCGATAGGGTCTCTAGTGTGCGAGCAAGTGCTGCTTGTTGGCCAATCTGTAGCAAAGTGCGCATGTTGAGGCATGCGTCTTGGCGAGACGCGAGGACAGTAAAAGGAAACGGATGAACTGACGTTATCCGCTTGGTTGAACATGGAGTTGTCGACTGGATTGGAGCGATGCCTTAGGACTGTGTGTGATCTGAAACCAGAACACAAGCGACTATTGAAGCAAGGTGGGGAAGGGTCACGAATTGGAGGAATGAAAATCAGGAAGATAAAAGTAAAGTTGGAACGGGACAATAAGGATAAAAAACGCAAGGGGAATAAGAAGACTGGAAGGCCTGAGCAGTAGCATTCATACCCCTATCCACTCTGCTCAATACAGCAGATAGGGCGCCATTGATTATCCTGTGCGAGAGTCAGAGCAACAAGTTGTTAGAAGAAGGGTTCATTGCATTGTGTGGGCAGAATACTGTCAGGCTGCCTAGGCCTAGACAGGAGGACGATTAGGGTTCTCAATCAAAGGTCTTGGTTAAAAAAAACCTTACCGTAAGGCAGCGGGGTTTCGGCATTGAACTACAGAGAGCCCGTGTTATGGAGCAAGGAGCCATCACTAGAACCCCAAATCTGGAGAGCCAGGGGACGGATGTTGCCAGGCTTCTAACCATTGACCAATCTGGTATGAGTGGATCTGAAGGTGCAAGAAGCACCATCCAGCATAGCTCAATGGATCAGTGAGGCACACAAACCATCGCACGACGTTAAGGTCCATTCCCGTCGTGATGAACTTTTATCCCCACCGGTTTCAACCCACCAGTTCTTGGTCCTCCTCCACCATACTCACATACAAACGCGGAGGGTTACTCTTGCCCTATCGACAAACCCATGTCGAACCAAATAGTCAAACCCAGTTCTTCGGCTTCTATTTGGAGACCCCGACCCTACTTCAGATTAGCATGCCTCAACATACGCACATTGTTATAGATCGGTCAACAGGAAGCACTTTCCCGAACATAGGAGACCCACTCGATCGATAACTGCTGGCTATCGGAAACTCGCTTATAAGACTAGTGCTCTGTTTTCACTCTGCGATCCCCTTCAGATGACACTAGCAGTGATTTCTCATTGCGCCTATCTGGAGACGACGCAGCTTTGAGTACCGACCAAGCCGGTGTTGGTATTGCCCTGAGTCCCCGGGTTGAAGCTTCTCTGGTTGATTGGATCCCAAGCAGTAGCCGGACGTGTGCAGTCCGACTGGCAGGCTGGTTTAAAGCTTCGAAGTCGCGGGGGACAAATAGATGTCGGTTTGTCATCGCTGCCTACACCCATTAAACTATAGCGATGACTCGGTAAAAGACGACTCCTATCGTCAAGTGAACGAGCTCCTTCGCCACAGAAGCACGGACACTGTAGTGCTTGCTGGGGATCTGAACGCTCAAGTTGGGAAATTGTCCATTGATGAGCTGCATATGGGCGGCCAACATGGTGTAGGCTCCTGTAATGATAACGGTGAGCGATTACTTTATTTGTGTGAAGATAGTCGCTTATGTATTGCGAGCACTAACTTCCGACACAGCACCCGTCGGAAGGCGATATGGTGCCCACCAGCTTGGAACCAGCCAAGGACGAGAATCGAACACATCACAATCAGTTATCGCTGGAGAAGCTTCGTCCAAAACCGTCGTTCGGTTTGGAGCAGTTGTCCTGAACGACCGTGTGAGCGCATACACACCAGCGAACTGGCGAAGCCAGGTATTCTAAATGCGTATCGAAGTACTCTGGCGTTCGGGTTAAGCGCTCACTGAATACAGCTGAAGGTCACTAATCGTAGGTTACCAGACCTTACTTGAAGCAGGTAAACCATCATGTGGCAAATCTAGTAGCCAAAATAGACTTTGGGTCTCTTCGCAGTCCGTGGAACTTGTCGATCCTCACCGACATATTCAGGCTGGAAGCGAACACAACGAGACTCGCAAAGACATCAGGGCAAAACTCCGTGATAATCTGAGAGACCGCGAAGTATGGTGGTCTCATCGTCCGTCAGAGATGGAAGTGGCCGCTGCCCTTGGTAACCATCGGTTGTTCCGTCTGATAAGGGAAACGTGCAGCAGGAGACCTGATGTTAGTGAAAGTATACGTGACGAGTGGAAAGCCTATCCACAACTTGTCAAAACGTTTGGAGCGTTAGGCTGAGCATTTTAAAAAGCAATTTAATAGTCCGGAATTGTTAGATCCCTCACCGGCCTGTGATCGCACTGTTCCGTGGGCTGTCCCTTTGGATCCGCCCTCTCGCTCAAAAGCCGAACGTGAGATCGGACTGTTGAAGTTGAATTAAACTGCGGGACCAGATGATCTTCATCCAGCTCTGTTCAAATTCGAGGGTCCTGCTCTTGTTGATGATGTACACGAAGAAAAGTGAAACTGTGGGAGCGGAAAGCTGTCCCAACCGACTGAAGCCGTTCAGTCATTGTTCCGATCTTCAAAGGAGGTTTGCGTTCGGAATGCGGCAACCATAGAGGAATCAGTCTGATCCCCATCATTTCACCTCTGTAATCCTACACAGACAGACTGACGACCGTGAAAGCCAGATTCGTGAGAAGCAAGCCCGTTTCGTCTTGGTCGGGGATGCATTGACCACATATTCACATAAAAGTTGTTGGAGCATCGTCACATATATTTGCGGTCCACCGTAGTCGTATTCCTCAACATCAGAGGGGACTTCCATTCAGTGGATCGACGTGCTCTATGGGACTGTCTGCTAAGGAAAGGCTTGCCCGAAAGTTATGTAAATAGTATGCGAGTACTCTACGCGCGTAGCTCGGGCAGGGTAAGGGCTTACGGCCAGCTGCCGCCGCCCTTCAATATCTCCAGTGGTGTAAGACAAGGATAACCGCTGTCACCATTCCTCTTCAACTTCGCTATTGACGAAGTCATGGAAATCGCGTTCACAGGACACGACTTAGGTATGAAGCTGCTCCCGGGAGAACGACTTTTTTACTTGGAGTATGCTGACGATATTGCCCTAATCTGTGACAGCTCCCAAACGTGTCAAGCGGCACAGGACATAATATCGCTGGCTGTCACCCGTTTCGGGCTATGCTTTTCACCCTTCAAGTGCAAAGCTTTCCTTCAAGATTGGCAGAGACGGCCTCCTGCGCTGACCCTTGGTGGGGATCAGCTAGAAGTTGTTTAAAAGTTCAACTACCTAGGTAGTTTTGTCAGCGCCGTTGGAATTGAAGACGAGGTCACGAACTGCATAACGAAAGGTTGAAACGGTTATGCTAACCTTCGAGACTTATAACGCCGGCGCAACATCACTCTCCCTCCGAAGTGTAGAGTTTACAATGCAGCAGTACGTTCGATCCTACTGTACGTTGTGAAACCTGGCCCCTCAGATCAGCCGACATAAAGAGGCTAATTAGTTTCTACTACCGGTGACTTCGCTGTTTGGCTCATATCTAGTGGGAACACCGTGTGAACATTGAGCGGGTTTGACGCCTTGATTATGGCGCAGGAAGGGAAAGCGAACCACTCAGCATCGTTATTTCACGCACCAGGCTCCGATGGCTGGGCCAGGTTTTGCGCATGCCAGCACACCGACTCCCGCGACGTGCACTGTTTGCGCGCCAGGGGTGCGGATGGAAGAAGAGGAGAGGTGGCCAAGAGGAATGAAGGCCCTTACTTCGAAGTTGGCCTAGGTTGGAGCCTCTCGGCTCCCTGATTGGGGACCGAAGGACGATGAACAGGTTTGGTTGGATACACTTGTTGACATGTCTAGGAGCCGACCTCAGTGGCGTTTGTGTTGTGAGTTCCTTCGTCCATCCCCCTCCGCTTAGCTTCCTCCTCCAAGCAGGATCTCAATTGATAGGCAGTTTATGAGTTTGTGCGGCACAATAGCCGGCTATAAGCTCTTTGGAACGATGTGCATCCGTTACTGGTGACTCAGCTGGCGTGTCACTGTTTCATTTCTTTTTCTTTTGTATTGCGACACCATAGCTGAGCTGTTTTCCACCCGCATCTAGCGTGTATAATGAGTGTGTAAAATACTGGGCTTGTCCGCCCTGCTTCGTCCAAGACAAAATGGAGCATGAGAGGGTTTTATGGGTGGATACTAGGTTGGTCGAAGGGTTACGGAGACGAATGTATGCCGAGGTCGTAGTTAGCCTGGGAATGGATTTAATGCGCTATCAAAGTATTAGTGAGCTTATTTTAAGCTAACGTACTTTAACTTAAGAAGTTGCCCCGGTTATTTAGTCCCACTAGGTTGTCTGGTATCCAAGGAAATTCCACAAAGCTGGACAAACCGCGACCCGGCTGAAGTAGGGTGGAAACCCAGCTGGAACTCGCTTCCAGAAAGTGTTGTCAGGAAATCTACTATTAAGCGGTTTGAACGTTACCTGAACGCTCTTGAGTAGCAATACAAAGATTTTCACTTCTTAGCAACACTTTTCTTCACACTACGATTTTCCTTACTGCACCCTGACGCCCCCCTGGTGCCATCCATTTTCTAAACGACCATGCTTATCCTTTATCTTCGATTGCTGTTTTTACATCTGGCATACTTTAGGGATGTACACCCTAGCATATCGTCGGCTGAGGGTTGACTTCATCATGACGCACCGGATATTACATCTGAGTGATTACCCCATGTTGAGACAACTGCTTCATCTGCGCACACCAAGCAGCACGCCAGTACAAACTTATCGTACCGCAGTTGAAGCGGGTCGCTCACCAACTCTGTTTCGAACGTAGAGTGGTGATTGTCTGGAACGACCTGCCGCAGACGGTAATAGAGGCGAATTCAGTGACCGAATTTAAGAAGCTTCTAGACAAACACTTTGCAGAGGCAAAATACAGAGAGCGGAACGATAATTAATGCGTTAATGTCCAAGAGCGACAATTGATGCAGCTACACAGAGTATGCTCTACTCGCTGCTTCTAATCAGTGTCAGTATCAGTAATTGACACCAAAGGGACTGCAAGTGCATAAAACATGGGCAGTAATTTGTTTACGGTTATTCCGGTTTAAATCCATAAAGATCACTGAGCACCTTATCAACTTCTGGTTTACCGATCCGCTCAAAAAGGAACATTCAAGGGAATCGCTAGTCTCAGCTGAACTTGAGTATACTTAATGGACGTGAAAATTCGAAATCATTTTCACAGTTAACACAGCTACCCGCATAACACGAGTGACCGAAAAAAATTACGCCTAAGTGACTGTTGGAGCACCGTGAGACCGCTTTTTGTACACCTAGCTGGCCCGTGGCCGAAAGGACAAGACGACTGCCTTGCAACCCAGAGGTCAAATGTTTGAGCTTACGTGGGGGATCGAGAGACCCTCGCAATAGCCTTAGCCCGGGCGCTACTGGTGGTGGATGCGTGGCAGCGAAGCGTCGGTACGGCGCACCGGTGTACTGCTGACACCTTCGCCGTTTCAATGAGACCTTTGGGAGGAATTTCGGTCACAGAAACTTTTTCTAATTCACCACTAACATTTACCGTGAATGCATTTTCCTGCATGCAAACAGCCTATTAGCACAGTCGGATTGTCATAAATCCGCTGGTAGTCCGATTCGGACTGTTGGCGAACTCTCGGTAATTTGCAACCGGTTAAATGTGATGCCTACATTTTGTTATAGAATATGGCGCGCAATTTTCGATGGGGAATTATTGAGTTAGATAGTTTGTTCTAAATACCATGAAATCGCTACCCTACCAATGCATTGCCGTACAGTCAGGATACCGCTAGGATTCTGACTGGGACTGTTAGCGGACCCTTGAAAATTTCAAGCCAGTTTAAGGTATTAACTGTCTTTTGTTGTAGGATATGGCGTGACATCTACGAGTGCGACCGTTTGCACAAAATACAGTGAAATCGCTTTATGCATGCCAAATGTTTTTTATGAGACGGAACCGCATTCTTAGCGGTTTACCTGCAGGTTACTGTGTACGACCATGGACGTGCAGTTAGCATTCAAGCGGTTCCTTCATGCGTCACCGAAGTAATCGATTTCACTCTGATTGCTCTAGTACAAGTGTACAACTTGAATCTACGCAATGAAGAGCCAGTAGAAAGAGCTTCAGGAGCCAAGATGAACAAGTACAAAGCCGATATTTGGTATGTGGACATATATTACGGTTAACGGCATATATGTGCATAATAATGAGATGTGTGTGCAGGAACACACTCCCTCGCCAGATGTGTGGAACTGTAAGAACGTGTGGTCAGTGATGTTGGAAGGGAGTTAAGGTAGCCGTTATTACTACAGAGGGAAAAACCTGGAGGAAAATGGGCGTTCTAAGGGGACCCACACAATTTTTCTCGGCGAGAGCCCGATGAGTGACATAACCTTTTGCCACGGGCTCCCATCGGGTGTTCATCCGTTACCCACTACACTCACCGTGCAATCGTCGGGTACCGGTGCTAATAGGGCAATAAAGTGGCGCAGCAGGTGAGGCAGAATAATAAGAAATATAAAGCAATGCAGCAAGGTAAACAGATACTGGGCAAAGAGATGCCACGGAAACTTATTCTCACGGTCCACTGGCAGTCCGAATCGCGTCTACTAGGGACTTATTTTGGAATCTCATTGGACTTCGTGCTAGCAGTGTACCCTCAAAAAACGGTAATTGATTACAATAGTAATCCCGCAACACCTGAGCCATAGTTACACATGAAAATTTGTGAATGACCTAAATTCGTCCTAAAAATGTCCCCCATAGCTTAGTGGCTTAAGCTGCTAGCTAGCTGGCATCCGCCTTTAGCGATCATGGGTTTGATCCCCAGTAGGGGACCGAGGGAATGCGCACTATTGACGAGCACCAATAGGGCGAAACGCGTCCGGTGCTTTTGTTGTACTCGCTTCGGCGGTACATACTAAAATTAGTACGATACAGAGGAGAGTAGCATAGACATAGAGTAGCACTTAAAGTTGTGAAGCGTTCCATATATTTTTCAAGTCGCAGTGATGTGGGCTCTTTTGCGCTTACTGGCACAGGAAACCGGTCGCTCGTTATGCCGAAGCTTGTTCCGTCCCTGGGTCCCGTCCTGTTTTGCAGTGGCCGTTCTATGGAAGGCCAGGGGCACAAAAAAACGTTTATCGGCGGAAAGCTAGCGATCACGTAGCAAAGTAAATGACCGAAACTATTCAAAAGTAACGGCTTATTGATGCACTATAATATTTCTAGGCAAATAACGCCATTCCTTGCCATAGTTTTCGTTTCCCTCCGTGAGTAAGCAAGAACGAGCCCAAATGGGACAGCTGACAGTGCGCCTGTGCGGACATGATAGACGCACAACATGTGCTGATTACGTATAAGGGATAATGTACTGACAATGACTTTAGCCGGTCCGCGGGCGTCACGGTAACACGTTAACAGGTGAGGTCAATCGGTTTCGCTTCCTGTTATCTTTACCTTACTATTCCACTCCGGCACTTTCCCTTCCCTATTACTTGCTTTCTTAGCTGTCTCCTTTACAACGGCCTCCTACTAAGTGGTTGAGTATCCAGCAGTCTACGAGGTATTTATTTTGCATTGCAGCTTGTCGCACTAAATGGACGCGGAAGAGCACAGAACACCGGATCGAAGGAATATTACATATTTGGCGATCCTGCCAGGTCACGACAGCAGTCCACGAAGCTGGATTGTAGCATCGTAGGCAATGGTTAACCTTCTCTATCGTGCTGATTGTCGTGGAATCTCCCGAGCCTAATATACTGCGCTCAATGCCTCTCGCATGTGCATAAATTGATGCTGGTATGGGCCATTATGGGCGCTGAAGACAGTGCCTGCTAAGTGGGGGATAATGTAGGCGGTCCAGGTCAGGTCAGGTCAGATGGACGATAGAGGCCTCCGCCTAACGAGCGTCCAGTTCTTGTGCCGGTAAGTGAAGCGACCCCCGGCACTTCGACGTCACGCGAGCGTCACGGCAACAGGTTCATTGAGTGGATGTAATATCAATCGCTTTCGCTTCCTTTTTTCATTGGATGATGTTATCCTTACCCACCTATTTCAATCAGGCACTTTCCCTTCCCACTTCCATACATTGACAATATCGAAAGGGAATACGATAAAAGGAAAAAACAAACCTTTTGAAGCCTAGCAGGTGCGGCCGACATTCCCGCGGAGGCGTTCAACTAGACTGACTACTTAGGAAGCAGAGGAGCATGGCTAAATAGCAGTGAATACAAGGATGTACTAAAAATCGTGTAGGCAGCGCTAAGGTAAGCTCATCTGTGTTTTGTTTCATACAAAGCTTAACTTGAAATCACCTTTAAAACATTTTGCCCATATCGGACAAATTCAAGTTCAACCAGGACTGGAACGACAAGCTAATCTGGTAAAAATTCATTATTTGCTTGACGTTTAAACAGGAGCTTATAAAGCAATTTATGCTTTGCTAACTTTAAAACAATGCAGCAGCACACCCTGGCCAACCAGTTTCTGCCCGCAGCTGTGCAGTAGACCATGCCGTGCTCGTGGCATAAAGCAAAAAGTACCAATAGTAAACTCAGAAAATGAGAGGGGAAATGCCAAACAAATATTAATAATATAAAAGCTTGAGGGAAATTAGAACCAGCATGGACGAAGATAGATAGATAGAAGTCGGTTAAGATATGGGGAAGGGTTGTTACTGGCATCAAATTGCATCCAAGTGACGCTGGAAACCCCAAGCGTAGATTCCCACTCTAATAAATGATCAGTAGAGAAATATCGCGGGCATAATATGGGTAACCGGGTTCGACATGGACGGCTCTCCCAGTAAGGCCACCTTTGTACTGGTTTCCGGCAAACAGCAGCAACGCAGTCCTAAAAAGCACCAGACATCATTTCTACTTCAGTGGAACTCAGCCCTCTTGGCTCATTTACTTGAATCTACTTCTGAGACGGCTAGAAATTCAGTTGCCACATACCTGTTTGTTGTCCTCTACGTAACACCATCTGATTCCGGCGCTTGCCTGCCCTATGAGATAAAAACCACAGTTTATGTAAGGAATGTATAACAGTGAGGCTTTCCACTGTACTTGACGTCAAGTGCACTGACTTCGTTATTGCTGCTTATCTGACATCTGCTCCAAATTCCCTAATGACAGCTTAGGTTTCACCATTTTGACATCTCACGGAACCTGCTAGTATGTTTTGCGCATGAACGCTAGTTAATCTGTAGCCCGTTCTCAGTAGCCGTAGTTAGGATTCTTCGACATAATTGTTCGTGACGTACTAACCAAAAGTGATGGTTTTTTACCCTGGTTGACGGCTACCGCACTTCATCATTCACGACTAGTGTGGGTACCGCCGAAGTTTTAGGCTTGGTGGCACGCATGATCTTTCTACGGCCGCAATCTTTGTGGATTGTCACATCCTTGAAAACGTTTAGCAGCAAGAAAAAAGAAGACTATTGCACTTCAAAAGGAGGTCGTTCGTCGGACTAGTGGCATATACGTCCCTCAATGAAGATCATATGTCAAATTTTTTCCGGCGCTTTTCGTACCTTAAGACCCACGACATACCGAATTTGTAAACCGTGCAAATGCTTCAAGTATATAAAATAGTTGCTTCCGTTGCAATAGCGGTTGGCAAGGCTTGTGTTTTGGACAGGCGCTTGAAGCACTACCCATGAACACTGCCCTGCTTTGTGCAACCTAGCATAAACCCAAATAAGCTCTTGTCTTATTAGACAGTGCAGCCTTTTCAGATCATAGCTTTACTTAATGAGCGCGCCGGATTGACCAGGTTTGTGGTCCAGCACTTTACTCTGGTTTGCCTCAAATGTACTGCGTTTGTCAGACAGAATTTAACATGCTCTTCTCTGTTGTCTTGAATGCTCCTCTTTAGTTGGATCAGTACGTTGCGTCGCACAGAGACTTTGCCTCCGTTGACCGTTGCTGTTCCGTCTAACTACCATGATACCTTACACTGTTTTCTAGCCCGGTGTGCCAAATTACTCGGAGTGTCTGTACTCGGATAATTACCTTACGAAAATGAAACCAGGGGTTAAGATGGCTATAGAGCCAGTTGATTCATGTCAATTACAGACTAACTCATCCGAATGTATCCCCAACCAGGCATCACAACTTCATGGCGAGGAGTAATGAATAAGGAACAATGAACTATACTTTATGCCGGGTAACAAAGCAGTTACTTAACAAGTCCGGCAGGATTGTGGGGCTAAAACTGAACTTTTCAAAATATAGGTGAGTTGGATGTATGAGCTTTTATATAGCGAACCCGCTGCTGAATAAGGGTAGTGTAGGTGGGAATTGGATGTGGACTACTAGACAAAATGAGGTCGGTTATATTTGTTTTACTCCGTGCGAAAAATTAAATCGAGACTACACACACCTGTACCACCTCTTAAGGTATGTGCAACATGGTAATCCGGTTGGGAGGGAAAAGCAGACCATTGCAATGTAGCCCGGTGTATGCAACGAAGTGATGGGGGTGAATGGAAAGGTCCAATCCTCTTTTGAACATATACAATTTTGGAAAAGAACCAAAGAATTTTCGAGGGTTCCAGGGTTGGCAACTCCTAAAAGAAAATATCTTGCCCGCATTCCAAACGGCTATATTGTACACATGATTTACGGGGGTTACCTCTGATCTTGGTCATTTGGCTAAGCTTCAGCAACTGACGGCATACCTGATTCGTTAACAACCACAGGATAATTTGACGGTTGGCATGCGCAGGTGCCACAAAATGGCTCTATCGTGAGGAAAAACGTGTAGGTCTAGTGGATGCCGTTGAACAACTTTATTTTTTACTTCTGGTTTGGCAAGTTGTTCCAATCCGTTTACATCAACGGTCTATATTCAAGCGAGGAGAAGTTGGCTTTTCTGGCTTTACAGTGTTATTAACAGTTTAGTGCCAACCTATCAGTTTAGTATTGCTGCGTCTGTTGACGTGAGAACAGGCATCTAGGAAGCCATTCCTAACAGGCAACGCAACCGCGATATAGGCGCCCTGCACAACACTATAAGGTTAACCCGTGCGCTGGATTCAGCAGTACAGAACACCGACCGCCAAACCTTTCAACAAAAGTTCCTGCCGTATTATGTTCGCGGAAGACAGTGCTGCAACAAAATAAAGGAAAACTATTAACGCGAAGAAAACTAAACAGACGCAGGCAACGGAAATCAGATCAGAAGGCGCAACGCGATGACCGCGAAACTGCTAAGAATTGGTCGCGAGCAACGGACGTTTAGAGGCTTTTTCCAAGCCGCACTAAGATCTATCTCTCAACAAGGTAGTTAATTATCAACAAATTAACTTTTCGGACATGCGTGGCTGATTCATATAAATGTGATCATGTCAGTGAAAAGTGCACCGCATTTTGAACATAAGTTGAAAAATTGGTGGTGGTTTCCGCCTGGCAGGTGTTCTCCCTACAAAAATCCACTAAAGTCCGCTTAGCAACGCTGCGAAGTGGCAGATGAGACTGGCAACGGGATAAAGACAATACCCAAAGTTACACTCTGGCATCATCACTAAGTCAGGCTTCCCTGTTTGCTCGACAAGTCCAACAAAATTGATCTCTGTCTTCGTATATTGTTACCCCACACCTACTGTGCCTTTTCTGTTTACTCACTCCTACATAAATCCGGCTTAGCGTCAACACACTGACGAGGTTGCTTCGCACGAACGCGTTTTCCGTTTCTACAACTTGTACGACTTATGGGCAGGGCGAAGTATTGCATTGCAACATGTCTGTTGCGCAACATAATTGCTTCTAAATTTCCAGCGAGACTGATTTGGTGTGTCCCGATGAATTCGGGACTAAAAGCTTCATTTATTTATTTCTGGTCACATTTTGACGGCCGAAAGTACGCAGATGGTATGAAAAGTGCAGAAAATATATTCTACTAATTTGTTCATTCCGGTTAAATGTGGAGTATTTTCCGAAGTTTTGCAAGGTAGCCAGTGTGGTTGTGATGGGATTATAAGACGAGGTCTAATACGCATTTATGACCCAGCCGTGGTAATAGCTAGAATGATTTGTGCATCCCTACCTTTGAAGGATGCGTGAGAAAGGCAGGTGTTGCTCAGGGATGGGTTGTCGATGTCCGATTAAACCAGAGTCCAGCTACTCCCTGTCATCAGGCTACACACATTCGACAGCTGATGTCAGGCTGTGAGCTTGTTCTGGATGATGACGTAATGTATAAAGCAACTGTCACCTACTACTGTGGTTAGGCGCGCATATAATGTTCAGTACTGTCTTGCGACAAAATTAGCCCTAGGTTAGAGAGAATATTATAACAAGGAAAAATAAATAAATAAATAAAGTGTAACTTTCTTGAAACTGTGATCTTCTGGCGAGGTGGCATCGCATGGCACTAGGCCCACGCCGGTTGCTGGTAAGCATTTGGTGGAATCCGTAGCCAAATGCATAGAAGAAAAGCAGCTGGAACGGTAATCCGAAGAATCTAATGTAGAGTGAGTTTGACTGAAAGTATTAATAAGTCATACATGTAATAACATTTGTTCGAAACAGGTGAGGACTAGCTCAGTTGCTCCGACCGCAAAGAAAATGCGTTCGAAACTGTAGTGCTTAGGGCACTGTTATTGGAGTTATTAGCTAACCCATCTTCTATCTAGAGTCAATTAAAACATCCATGCGCTTTTAAAAATAGAACTTTCGTTCCTCTCTAAAGCACAATTGTTAGGCCGTAACAATGGCTTAAAACCTTAAAAGGAATCCAGTCGACCCATTTTACAGGTTACGGAAATCAGGCTGTGGATAAATAAGTAAGCACACTGAAGGCAGCCATGCGCAAATGAAGGGAGTTTATGGAACGGTACCGATGATCCTCTGCTGTCGAATTACATGGATGGCGTGGCGGTAGCAGTCGAGCACCGCAAATGCCCTAGAACAAAGTCAAGATGGCCAGAATTCGGCATCTGTAAGCGAAGCCACTAATTTGAATCACTGGAAGGGCACAACTATGATGGAATGATCAGCGGCACAGAGGTGCTAGGCAGCGTCTTATTTTATGTGTCGGGTTGTGAAGTGGAGCTCAAACAGTTGCCTACGCACGTGGTTTATGGCTCAGTTAGCGTTCAGGTATGCAGTGATAAATAAGCTTTACGCCGCTTTTCTTACCACCGTCTGATTTCGGAAATGTTGCTCAAACTCCGCGTTGTGCCAGCTGTATGGATCGGGTAACTCTCGTGTTACAGAAGTATTTAGCTGTAGTGTTCTAAGACGCAGTGTGTAACCGCTGTCATGCGCTCTCTCAATAATAAAGTTACCAATGTCTGGCTAACGACACGCGACGTAGTGTAGTTTACTGCTCAGCAAACGGAGACAAGGCTACCTGAATCTCAAAACCCTTTCCATAAACTTGAGTACATGGGCTATAAAACCATGTATATCTTGCTGCATTTGGAGGGTCAATTAAAGTTACTCCAGAGCGAAAAAGTTACGACACGCAACCTTAATGTTCACTGCTTTTCCTATTGAAGTTACCCTTGAACTTCCGATCAAGGGAAAAGTAGCTGAAGCAGCTAGAAGTTGGAGGTTGTCCGCCTGGAAGCACTGCACTACTTCGCCACATCTGAAGTTTATTTCCTCGCAGAGGATATAGATAGCAGGCACGGAACACGGGACCTATGCAACATTGGTCGTGAACACTAACCTTAAGCCACCGGGTGAAGACAAGCAACGCTTGTTACATGGGTTAATGATGCATTCGTAGGGTCATTTATAGGTACACGCTTAGTATATGGTTGCCACAAGCAACCTCAACCGGACCCTCGTTCCTATTAAGGCGAACCATGGTCGTTCGATTACGAGGACCGTAGCCGAAGCAGATAGAAATTAAGCGTTACCCGCTACAGTCTTCGAGGTCGAAATTTTGAGGTTGGCTTTCGTGGGAATCGCGGTCAAAGTCGAGGTGGTGCGTCGCAATCCATTCACCTAACATGTACTCCTAAATGACCCTTCAACTCCATCATTAACCGCTGTGGCAATCATTGTCAGCCCTGAATCGGTGGTTTAGGGTAGCGATCATAACTAAACTCCTAACGGACCCGGGTACCATGCCAGCTCTCTCTACTTGATGAGAGTACAGTACCTCGATCGCTTCATAGTAATGCAGTCTCTTCGGATGGACAACACCAAACTTGTACACATTGTTTGGGCTATCCTCACTCAGACAAACCGACAGAACACGAACACAAAAATTGCTACACTTATACAGGTATCTAATGCGCCATGAAATAACCGTAATTCAATGTGCATTTGCAGCTGGCATTCGACAGATAACTCACACGATTTCTATTCACTCGCTACCTACCGTCTTTTAAACAAACGTTAGCTTTTAGCCTCCATCGATAGTGCAGGAAATCTAGAAATTCTGGACGGCTAAATGGACACGGCCAGAGCCACCACCTTCAGAAACAGTCATTTTAAATTCCAATACCTAGTATCGTGGCATCATATTTCTCAAATTCGGTGTGTTTTTACATTCAGCAATAAATATTGGAAACACTGGCATCTCAGCAGCATAAAGAACCAGATCCTTTCTTATAGCCGTTAAAAGCAACTGTTTTGCATTCCAGCAGACTAGCATGTAAGCTAGCCCCGCACCCGAATACCCCATCACTGTGGCTTGTTAAACCTACAAGAAGTATTGCGTATCACCAAAACTGACGTTTGCCAACAGTGCAAATTTACCTTATACCGGGCTCAGTGGCTGCCTTGTGCGATGCATCATAGTGGGTGGAGAGCAAATTAAAAGCATTTAAATGTGAGCTACTATTCCAGGCTTATACTATTACGCACGTATTTTACCAGCCGCACTACATCCGCTCCGGCAAATTTCATGCCAAAGTTATACCCCATGTTTTTGTTTTCCCCTATATTAGGAACACCTGCAACAGACGTCTACAATGAATAGAGACACAAAGGGGCAACGAATTTACCAATTTTATACTCAAAAGCATGGGACACAATTATCCTTCGTTTTTAGAACCTAGCTAGCATAACCACACTCACTGGGTCATCACACGTACAAGTCACAGTGCATTGCACGCTTCGTGACATTCGCCTATTGTTCTCATGCTCGTATACATACTTTAGGGATAGACTGCTGTAGAGATAGGTCAACGTCCGTGGTTATATAACATGTGCACAAACTCCCAAACCTTGCAGTTTATATTTTGAAAATATACAGCATGGATGGGCTGAGGTGGGCTGACTGTAGCAGATGCCTCCCTGGCTAATGCATGCCGACCCGCTGACTGTAGTTTCGCAGCTATATCCGCAACCACCCTGCGTTATCAACCTCTATATTTTCTAGCTTTCGAATGTTTTACAATGCAGTGTTCTCAGGAAGCACCACGATGAGTCATTTTGCCCAAGGACTATCTAAACAAAGTCGAAGCATCTCGAGTATATATAATATTCCTTTAAGTATTCTAAACGGTTCAGAGCGGATGTTTCACTTCTGCAATTTATGAACGCGTGCGCCCAGAATATTCGACGTTCAACCAGCCATGTCGCACCTGCTATGTGATTATAATCGAATGATACGCTGAACCTCTTTAGGTCCACCGGCCCTATTTCTAGCGCGTTGTCGGAACGTTGTCCGCAAGGGTGCAATGCATTTTGAACGAACGTTCCATACATTTTGTGGGAATACAAAGTAGAGGAAGCTTAGTTCTTTGTTAACCTGCGAGCGCGTTTTGAAACTGAGTTGGGTCATTTGCACGTGTCATCATTGCCTGGCGTAAGGTTTATTTAGCTTACATACGCTATCAGCCGAGTTCCCTGCGGTGGCATGTTATATATTTTTATCCATAATAAAAGAGGAAATTACCTAGGCCTCATTATAAGGCAGGATGATGTCCTCCAGCCATCCCCTTGATGTTATTTAGTCAAGGTTTAACGGAATATTTTAATGCCTTCAGAACTCTCGCTTTCCGGCACACCTATGAAAGAGCAGAGAGAATGGAGACGTTAAGACGGGTAAGGGCATTTTAACACTGAGCACTTAGGTCTAGCTCGTCTCTTCTCCGCAAGTTTTTTACCCCAGCTCGCCAGCGGACACCTAAAGTCCACTCGGACGTTTCACCTGACTTCGGAGGGCAGATTTTCTTGTCAATGATATTCCCATACTTAGGAAATATCCTAACACATTGCTACCTTTCACTCTGCCCAGAACAATTGGGTTTGTCCAGTTGGCTTACCGAACACATAATTTTACGTACCACACACCTCTAGCAGTTCACACTAGTTTTACCGTCCAACCGGCCGCGGATGCCAGTGATTCCAACCAATACATTTTACCCCGGGAGGAAGTCCGGTTTTTATTCCGGACCACCTAATTCATTATGGGAACTAAACCACTGGTTTCGGCCATTTTCCTGCTTCAATAATATTTCAACACTAAATTATTTTGCATACGCCTTAGAAACATTATGTGCTTTTTCGGACGACTAATACACAACCTACCAAACTTATTCAATGAATGGCTTATCTACCGACGGAGCCGTGCCTTTCCGTTAGGACTTGACAGGACTCGGTAACGAAGTAGTCCCTCGCCCAGCTTGCGTCAACCGGCGGAAATTATGGAAGTATCCATACTGTGACTGTCAGCACCAATACTCGGTCATTAAGAAGCATTGCCAGTTATAGATTGTAGTTCAAAAAAGTGGATAACAGCGTTCCAGGACGTGGTGGGTTTACGCCTGACCAGTCTTTA
Source organism: Dicrocoelium dendriticum (assembly GCA_944474145.2). Classification (NCBI taxonomy): domain Eukaryota; kingdom Metazoa; phylum Platyhelminthes; class Trematoda; order Plagiorchiida; family Dicrocoeliidae; genus Dicrocoelium; species Dicrocoelium dendriticum. The sequence goes on along the minus strand of OX104068.1, from coordinate 24,190,580 downwards.
CACTAAAAAGAGCCACAATTGTCCGTTTGACAACACTGCGACATGGCGAATAAAACTCGACACCGAATAAAGCCACATCTCCTTACTTCACACTGGCAAGCTGACTAAGACCACATATCACCATGCTTGATATGACCCGACACGTTCTTATGTGCATACTACGCCGCCACGCCTTTTTCCGCGCATTCACCTTTGTTCTCTACTCTACCCGCACATGAACCCAGCGCATCGCGTAATAGCACTTGAACTTGTTTTACACCAATGCTTTTCCAACTAATTAGCTCTAGTCCTTGATTTACTTGTAGTTGAATTGTTACTGAAATTCATGGCAGACGGATTACGCCTATACGAAAGTGCCAGAACACACCACCACTGGATTTCTTGAGCTTTAGTTCTGTCCTATTTTATACAGATTCAACCATGTACGTCTGAACTACCTCCGATTGGCACTCATAAAATTGCCATGAAACGTCTGTACACTTTACTTAGTTGAACAGGCATCCATTCGCAGGCATCGCGTGGTCGCGAAAAACATTTATTTTCATAGTATATCCGCGAATGACGTAATAAATTTGTATAGCAGTTCTCAGTGTTTCCTATTAACAGATCACCCCGAAAACCACACACCTGAGGCAACAGAGGAATTGGAAATGACCAAATTTTAGAAGAATTATAAATAAATAGATAATTTATATCCTCTATGAAACGAGACACACCAGTACAGGCATGGTCAAGTTGTTGTCATGGCCATAGAAACACTAGAAGCTGGTGTACACACATAACAGAGATACGTGTTGGCAAAATGTTGGGCTTGAAAATTGCACATAATTTTGCACAGGAATGATGCAGGCATGAAAAGCTTGAGCGGCGGCGTCAGAGAGTAAGTTGGCACCGAAGCGCTGTACGATCACTAAGGGTTCCTGTTATGGAAGTGCTGGGTGCGGGTTCGAATGATTCCTGGTATTTATCGCTTTTTATTTGGCTTAGGAGGCCGATAGTGATTGTTAACACGTGTTCGCAAATATGGTGTAATGAGACCATTCTTCGTGTGAAGCAGCGGGCAGTGACTTTATTGCGCTGACCAGTCACATCCGCCAAGTCGCAGTGCCGTTAAGCAGACATTTGTGGCTTTATATAGGGAAAACGCATGCCAAGCGATAACCCACCACGTCCTGGAGCACTGCGGTTGACCATAATGTATATAACATTGAAATACTAACGCTTTTGTTGGACCACTATGCCGAAAAGCTAATCGCAGTCATGGGACACCCGATTTTCCGTTGGCTCAGCGGAAGGCTTAGTCAGGATTCATCAGGAAAGGTTGTGGACAGCGGTACTGTTAGGAGATAAGCTGTGTAAACTGCGGTGCCTCGTTATTTAGGTGAATATAGAGCTCAACTCATAAGCATTAGCCTTGTCTTTACAGACGATCCACGGGCCAAGCGTGTGTCGCTGATAAGTCCACGGGAGGTAATTGTTGCAGCTAAGTGGGACGCTTGTATAGAGAAAATGTTTCGAACATTCGAGAAGCTTGCAGTGGTCTTTGGAATCAGGTATGGTCAAGCGTAGTAGTCTAGACCAAAGGCAGTATACATCCGAAATGTATAAAGTCTTCATACCCCACTGGTGAGGTGGGTGAAGTAGCAGGAAGAAGTATTCCACTGGCGAGGTGGACGGAACATAACGCCGTGAGATCGCAAACAAGTTGAACACTAGCAGGGAGGTGAAATTGTTTTTTTCAGATGTGCCGAAGTTATAAGGATTTTCTCCAAATTGTTCAAACCCAAGAAGGATATGGATCAAGGTCTTCAGATTAGCCACTGGCTAGGTGGAGAGAGCATAAAGCCATGCCATTGCAAGTATGTCGGTCATTTGCAGGGGCTGCAGCTATTTAGGTTATGTTCCGGAGGTAATAATGATTTGAACCCAATTGTTCAAACCAGTGGGAGGTACGGATCAAAAGGCTTCCACAATAGATAGGCTTGGATTTGATGGCCGACCACACTGGCGAGGTGGGTCACATATCCATCAAATACTGACGCCAAGCGTATGAGGGATCTGGTAAAATAAATAATCCGCTGGCTAGGTGGACGGGACATACCGCCATGGCATCGCAAGTAAGTTGAACACCTGCCGGTAGATGGAGCTTACTTTAGGTGGTGCTCTGATAGTGATCGTGCTTTGAACCCAAATGTACAAACAAGTGGTAGGTGGGGAGCAAAACGCTTCCATAATAGATAATCTTCTAGATGCCTAGGTTGATTGCAGACCACACTGGCGAGGTAGATAGCGTAGCCATCTGACACTGACGCCAAGCATATGAAGGATCTTGTGCAATAAATGATCCAATGGCGAGGTGGACGAAACCTAACGCCATGACATTGCAAGTAAGTTGAGCACTTGCAGGTTGATAAACAATCATTAGAGGATTTGAACGCAGTCGTTCAAAACGCTAGATGATACATATCAAGGGGACAGAATGCCCATGGTAATGGCATGAGTTGTCTATGTTTGTCTATAGGTCATGTTTATAGCTACTACGCTTCAGGTAAGTTTATTCAGCAACTTCTATGCAAGTCACTCGGGGGACAAGAAAGAATAGGTTACCGAAAGAAATGACTTCGAACGTCAAGAAGGGATCAGGGAGAGCCGGCGACCTCAGGCCTCGCCAAACACTTTACCTCGTTTTATATGTGAATCTATAAAATATGGTGTCAGCTATTTGAATGTACCTTCTATTATTGGGGAGAAAAATAGCAAATCCGTATTCAGAAACTAGGTGTCATGAAATGTGGATTAGTGCATCAAAGGAAAGGTGAAGTACACAGTTGTGACAAAAGCCTATTTTATTGTGGCGGGGAGTAATTAGACCAAAAACTACAGCAATATAACCTTGGCGGTGCCAGCAGAGCAGTTGAGCAAACTAAAATAAAATTAAACAGCGGTCCCTCAACAGACCAAGTGAGCTTCCCGAGGGTGTCACACATAAATCAGATGGACGGTGATGCCCAAAAGGGATGTTTCGGGATGTAGTACATAGACGAATCAGACTTTATTTAAATGAGTACTGGATATGCATGCCAAGCTGTCAGCAGAAAAGGAAAGCGTTGATTTACATAAACTAAGTCCGTAGTTAAGTTGGGAAGGAAAAAAGGATCCTGCGATGGCATATTCCTGTAAATGTGTAAAAGTTTGGATGCGGTGCAAAGCAAAGAAGTGCGGAGCTACATTGTTAAAGATAAGTAGCTGCTGCACCGTATGTAGGTGGTGCCTAGTAGGAAAGGAAAGCCCGAGCCAAACATGTAGGAAAATTGTAGGAATATACCGAGAATGGAAGCGAGATGAAAAGAGAATTGACAATAGTGTTGTGGTTAGCAGGGTAACAGTTATAATAGAATATGTCAGATAAGCAATGACGATATAATTTGGCAACTTATCCTGCTACTTGAGGTCCTAAGCTCAAACCTGGGGCGCAATAGTGTGGAAGGTAAGTGGGTGGAGCATCGGAGCATGGTGGTTCGGTTGCCGAAATGAGTAGGAGCAAAAGAGATGAGTTGGGGTAGGACGAAATAAGTTTATAGGTAGGCCACCTAGCCAGATACATGGGGTCTTACGCACCAACGTGCGGAGCTAAAGTGTGAAAGATAAGTCGTTGGATGATCGTAGGTAGGTGGTGCCTAGGAGGACAGGAAAGCCAGAGCCAAACATTTAAGGGAAGTGGTAGGAATATTCGATAGATGGAAGCGGGATTACGAGAGAATATTTAATGATGTTTTGGTTTATAGGGTAGCAATTATAAGAAATAAAGATGTCATCTTAACGATAAGGATATAAATGGAAAACAACCTGCTACTTAAGCTCCTACGCACAAACTTGCGGAGCTAGAGTGTGGAAGATGTGCAGGTGGAGCACCAGATGTAGGTGGTACATAAGTACAGGGGAAAGCCATGGTCAAAGAGATAACCGAAGAAGTAGGACGAGATAAGGTTATAAGTATGAATCTGCCATATACTTGAGGTCCTACCCTCAAACTTGCAGCGCAGTAAGGTAGAAGGTAAGTCGGTGGAGCGTCGAAACATGTTGGTTCGTATGAGGAACTGAGCAAGAGCAAAAGGGATGAGTGGTGGTAGGACGAGATAAGGTTATTAATTGGCAACCTAGCCAGATACTTGAGGTCTTCCGTACAAAACTGCGGAGCTACAGTGTGAAAGCTAAGTCGTCGGAGGTCCGTAGGTAGGTGGTGCATGGGAGGACAGGAAAGCCAGAGCCAAAAAGGTAATGGAAGTGGTAGGATTATGCGATAAATGGAAGCAAGACGCAGCGAGAATATGGAATGGTATTGTGGTTCATAGAGGAGCAGTTATAGAAATAACGAAGGCAGCTTTGCGATAGAGATATAAGTGGGAAACATAGCCTGCTACTTAAGGTCCTGCGCACAAACGTTCGGAGCTACGGTGTGCAAGATGAGTGGGAGAGGCACCAAAGGTAGATGGTCTATAGATGGACAAGAAAGCCCGCGTCAAATAGATAATTGAAGAAATACGACGAGATAAGGTTACAGCTAGGCATCATAGCCATATACTTGAAGTTTTACGCACAAAAGTGCAGTGCTAGATTGTGGAAGCTGATTCTGTGGAGCAGCCGATGTAGGTGGGATATAAGTAGAGAGGAAAGCCATGGTCAGAAGTAAGTGAATCCTTAGGACGTGACAAGCGATTGGCAAGCAGCATGGCCAGATACCTGAGGTTTTACGCAGCAAGGTGCGGAGCTACGGTGAAAGGTAAGCCGGTGGAGCATCGTAGGTGTGTAGTCCATGATGAGCGAGGAAGACCTGACCCTGATGGGTAATAGAAGTATTAGGACTAAGCGATGAACGGAAAAGAGATGTAGATAGAATATTTAATTAGCCGGTGATTCATAGAGGAATAGTTATCAAAAAAAAATGGCAGCGTTGCGATAGAGATATAAGTGGGAAACATAGCCTGCTACTTAAGGTCCTGCGCACAAACGTTCGGAGCTACGGTGTGCAAGATGAGTGGGAGAGGCACCAAAGGTAGATGGTCTATAGATGGACAAGAACGCCCGCGTCAAATAGATAATTGAAGAAATACGACGAGATAAGGTTACAGCTAGGCATTATAGCCATATACTTGAAGTCTTACGCACAAAAGTGCGGAGCAGCAGTGTGTAAAATAAGCCGTTAGGGGACCGTAGCTAGGTAAGGCTTAGGAGGACAGGAAAGCCAGAGCCAAACAGGTAATAGAAGTGGTAGGCATTTTCGATAGATGGAAGCGGAATTACAAGAGAATATTTAATGGCGTTTTGGTTCATTGGGCAACAATAAGCATATATTTGGGAATAATTCAGAAAAATATAGAATAATCAAAAGCTAGGGGCTTGAGGTGGCTAAACTTATTTGCTCGATGAGATAAAAGAATAGTGAAAAAGTTGCGTTCGGCAAGTAGTTTGCGACTGCGTATAGCACCAGTATTTTGCCATTCTAATATGACGCATGTGGTTCTCTAGCTATTACGGGGAAAGGTAAGACAAAATATGTAGGTTGACGATCAATTATAAATAAAGCTGTATATCTAAAGAGGTGCACCGCACCACAGCACTACCGGCACCATGTAGTGAGCGTGAAACTGTAACGCCTTCCTTATTTTGTGTCATTGGATTTTATGCTTGCTTATACCTTGCGAAGGTCCATTTATTTTACTGTAGGTAAGTCTGGTTCCAGTTTGTTTCCTGTGAGTTCTGCGGTTTATCGATTCTTGCTTCGCTCGTTACCTTTCAGTTCTTTGAGGATCGTACAATACACGCAGGGTTTGGTAAAGTTTCACCACGGCGTATTCGATATCCGTGGTTGGTCTTACTCGTAATTGTCGCCACCGGTAACGGGGTTCGGCACTACAATTTGTGACTACGGCTGAGAACTCCAGTGCACTCATCTTGTAATCAGCACACAGTTGAGACTAAACCTTGTCCTTTTTGTTTGGTTTTCCGTTTTCCATCGTTTAGTATGCATTTATCAAGTCCGATCCGGATGCTAAACTTCCTGGTCCTGCTTCCAAGGCTGGCAGACTTTCCTCTTTGATGGTTTATTAGCAGCCGTCTACAGTGTTGGTTTGTATTGTTAAATATGCGTTTACGCATTATAGGATCACCGCTGATTCAACAAATATTGTCCACACACATAATTCGCAGCTTTTTTTACTTAACCCCTGCGTTTGCTGCGCCCTACAACTCCTCGTGAGCAGAGCAGAGATGTGCAAAAGCACAACGAACCCACTACATGCACGCAAGCTTTCGTCCGCATAGAAGCAATGCGTCGTCCCCTACATCCCCTACGCCGGCCACTGCAGCATTCTCCAACAAATTCATGAGCATTTTACCTTAGACCAGAATGGTCACCTAAGAACGGTATCCTTCGTTCGTCGTAATTTGGCATGGTTTCGAAGATCTACCAGCAACTTTACCTGGTGCAGCCGCAAACGTAAATCACCAGCGGCTGCATCTTACGCAACTGCCACCATATACCATGGGTTACGCTTGACCCTCCGCTAACCCAGCTTTAACTCCCGGCAAAGGACCCACGCGGCAGAAAGGACAAACGTTGCTCTGCATCTACAGACTGTTAATGTTTGCTATTTGTCTTAAATAGCGTATTTTCCAACTTTCAAGCTAAGCGGTAGTTTCTTTCGCAAACCATTTGTAAAACAAAGAACTTAAAACTCGAGAACTTCACACTCCTGAAAAGAATACATACGCCTGAAAAATCCAGACGCATGGAACTGACGTTTCGCCCACGTGGATACCCACAAAGACGATTCTTCGTGAAGTCCACATCCTCGATTCGCCTCAGCCATTTTGGCGGCCATGCCTAAGATACCTGATCAAATAACAGAGGAAATTGAAGCTCATTTGACTGCGGATATCTGAGTGTGAAATCAGTCGACTACCTGGTCCGCCAGTTTTATATTAGTGTACCGACAAATTTCTGACAGTGTTCCAGGACGTGGGGGGTTTTCGCCCGGCAAGCGTTCTCCCTATAAAAAGCCACAAATGTCCGTGTAACAACACTACACGTGGCGGATGTGACTAGCCACCGTATAAAAGCACTGCCCCGAACTACTTACTGGCAAGTCGACTAGAATCATTATTCAATATTGCCCTGTTACTTTCAATAACAAGTTACACCATGCGCATATGTATCGTTTTCATTACACATGTAGTGCCCTGACTGTTTCCACTACGCACGCTAGAATTCAACGTTTTGTCATTCATTGAAGACTCAATCCCGTGACTACTTACACAATTTCCGCAGACTGTACAACCTTCGGCTTATTGCGGACTACACTCCTAGCAACGTGTTTGTTGCGAATCAATATTGCATGTAAATATTGTTCATGCCTTGCTTGGTGTGTCTCGACAAATTCGAGAATAAACTATTTATTTATTTACTCCTAAAAAACCGAAAAGTGTAAAAATTTTGTCTATTATACTCGCCTCGTCGACCGTACGGCATCAATCGGCGTATCTCGGCCACGTATTACCCTTCACGAGTATTTTCAATGCAGAAATTAATACCCTAAGAAACTGCGGTACACCCGGCTCATCTGACTAGAGTCTTTAGCCCTATAATCCAGGCTCTAAGCTACCGCGCATACCCACTACCGTTGCGGCTACTACTGAGCTGGTCCGCGAGTTCAGAGACTTGGTTCCCCGAGAAGAACATCCTGGACGCTTCATGAGACGAGTTCCGCTAAGACCGTGGAATTAAAGTGCGGTAGAACAGCGGAACCTTCGAAGCCAAACGGCGGGCAGGAACGAAGGAATTGTCCTGTCCGCCGTCACTATGGAAAAGCTATATCATTATACATGTATGTTAGCGCATTGTACCAAGCTTTCAGCGTGGCATATTTTCGAAATCGCGTACAGTACTTTCAAGTTGGCGAGACTAAGAACGCTGGTTTGACGTCCTTGACACTCTCATTGATCATGGGACATTAGCCAATGGGACACCGGTTAGAAGCCCACAGGATAAGTGACAGACAGTCCAATGAAAGTGGTCGAGCACCACCATCTGTTCTATTTTGATGCCTATCTGAAGGAAAATTTCATGATTTATCTCCAACCTGAAACTGCCCAATGCGCAACTTCTGATGCCTGTCTAAGGAGGAGCTCCAAGCTATCACATGATCCGTAGCCTAAGACGTAACGAGTGCGGACAGACATACTAACCAGCACATGAAGCGGTCTTTACTTAGCGATCGCAAGCGGCTACCTGGCGGTAGCTTATTTAGCGGCCTAACCATGATGGCGTAGACAGGCAAGCTTCTAACTGGTATTCCGCTGTCCAGCAATGGCTGCTAATCGATTAGATAACTTTGTGCGATTGTCACAGCAAGGATAATGGGAGACATTGTTCCCAGGGAAGTCGGTAGACCAACCTGAAGATGAACAACGGAAGTTCTAAGTTTACTTAATCCTATCACAGTTGCAGATTCAACAAAAATGAGAGGATTCCAAGTGGGGCGGTGACAGGACGTTAGTGAGTGTCCGTTTGTCTCACACCCATGGGCGACTTTGTTAGTCAGTTCTCGCTTCAGAGTCTCCATGTATCGCGTTATGTAAAGGTCATAGGAACCTATGTATGGGCTCAGAGCCAACAAGCGCATGTGGCCGCCCATTTTGCAAATCCGTTGTCGTTACGGCTTTGCAGGTGTTGCTGACAACATGCTTAATCGGCAGGTTATCACGCTGAGGTAGGAGATACTATTTAGTCGCTCAATTAAACAATCAACGATAGCAGTACACCAGTCATTTGAACAGATGTTTTGCTGTCATAGAACCATGTGCTGCTTTGGAATAAAGATTAATAACTAGGATAGAACGTGGTTCTAACCTAAATCCTTAATGTCCTATGCAAACGTCGGGGTCATGGCACCTACCGTCACAAACAGCTGGCTACCGTGCATAGCTAAGTCGGCATCAGCGATATAGCTTCCTTGCGGCTTTCACTGCCCTGCTTCATACGCAGCCATTACCACGTAGGTAACTTTGCACCAAACGCACTTTAAACAGGCAGGAAGACGGCGGCAGACGCGCTACTAACATCGGCTTCGAACAATTTCTTGTAACTTCTTGAGCCAAGAACAAGGCGGGTTACGTGGACTCCCGCCCGGAAGACGAGACGGAACGACAGCCCCCGGTTTGGCCGCCAATAACGTCATTTCCCGCTGCCGAGTAAACTTTTGTTTACCTAGAGCCTTGCATCACCCTTCATCTGGCAAACTAAAAGAATCCATTCTTGGTAAGCTGTGACTGGTCATACGTAGTAGGAGTCCAAGTCAACGCAACTTGGTCAGTGCCACCTTTTGTTCTAAGGTACTGGCTCGACGGTCACTGACTAGCACGTGTCTACGCAATCATCGTTGCGGGCACGCTGACGTCACCCGCCACCAGAAATGCTCAGCACGCAACGGTAATCAAGGCTCGAATGCGCTGCCGGCCATCAGGTCAAACGGGTCAAGTCTCACACCCACAGAGATGGACAGCCCGCACTTTGGCCGTGTTAACATGGCCTTCCAGACAAGGTAAAACCCGTTCTCTCGCTGGATGTGTCGCAGGTTCAAATAGTCAGTTCTGACTTTTGCCGTGCGTAACCTGTCCTCTTTCTCTATGCGTCCATATTTGCTGATGCAGTTGCCAAGTTAGGGGACTCGACCAACCACTCTGAGTTCTTCGCTATCGAGTGTCAAGGAGTAATCAAGCGGCTGGAGATCCTGCAACAACAATTTGCACTTTACAGGTGCGAACAATTTAGGCTACACATGGTGGTTTTGGCTACCCGAACTTCATCAAAAACAGGGCAACATCGACCGCATAATTAAAGTAATCTGGTCTCTCACCAGACAGAGCTTCTATGCATACATCAAGAGCTACTGTATTGGAAACATCCGTGATGAAGTCCAAGAGGAAAATGAACAAAAGCAGGGAAATCGGAAAATCCTGACGAACGCCACTTGTTGTCGAAAGGCTATCCAAAAAGTCACCTTAGACTCTGAAGCCAGCTGTACTGTTCGGGTATAGGGCACTAGGATGATCACCCTATTTCGTGGGGAACACCTTTTGCGCACGTTTTACGACCCGAGTGCATCACTCTCCTTAATCGGGTGCACCCGAGAAGCCAAGAGAAATGGCCTTAGCCCACCCGTGGTGTGCGCGGTGCTCTAACATCTGCCGCAGAGTAAAAATATGGTCTATAGAGCCATGTTCTGGGCGGAAACCTATCTGACGTTGTTACTTAAAGCTTCTCGTTCCACAGTGAAGCGACAAATGGGAATCGAGGCCAGTACTTTTGTAACCACCGGCGTTATGCTAATACCAATATAGTTAATACATTCGGTGCTACTATAAGGTGTACATTCTCGCTAGCCGGGAACTCTAGCTAGCAAATATGTTCGATTAGGTGGGGCAATTCTTTGCAAATACAGCTCTATTCTAAACTTGTGAAGGTGGGAGGGAATCCGAGCCAAAAGCATAAAAACGGTTGAGTGCCGTGATCGCGTTTCGGACCTCAGCCTCCAATGCAAACTCTAAACTAACTTTCCGTGGCTCGACCTGCAGCACCTGGGTAGGCAGAAGTCCGAGTGCAGCGTGTCAATTGAACTGCTATGAAAAGCGTCCCGGCGGAGGAGCCACACGGCGCTTCCTGTTACGTAGCAGTGCAACAGCGCCGTCGCAGGTTGTCTCAGGCGCCTGCTTTCTAGGAATGGAGGTGCTGATCAGCTGAAAGAGTCTGTGGTAATTGCCAAATGCTTTTGACTCCACCATTTATTGAGCCCGGCTTGTCCACTACTCTAACTTGACTGCAAGCAGGCTCCGCTTTAGTTTGCGCATAATAATCCGGCTGCTCACATTGTGTGCATAGCCAGCCGGGTATTTGCTGAATTGCAACAGGTTCATCGATCTCACGGACATACAGTGATTGGTGCGCCGCTGCTTGATCGTGCCACAAGCTGATGCTCCTGCGCCGTGCGTGTCGGTAGAGATCCTCTTAAACTGAAGCTGTGCCACTAGGACGAGACAGGGAAAGTTCGGTATGCCGTGCGTCTTGACAGGCTTACCTAGTTGCCAATGGCGGAAGAGGCATGGCGCGCCTCACGATAAAATCATGGGGAAAAGACAGCGCGCCATGACGTGCTCAGAGTCGACGGAGAGGTTCAAGTATAAGCGGCAAGCCAGGATGGAACCACGCCGTCTGTAACTTATGGCAATATGTTCAATTTGGCTCCACCGCTGGCCAGCTACAGGGTGGTCGCCAGATGGCACTTCGGCGCCTATTTCGTCTAAAAGCAGTGCTATTAAGACACAACTGGAGCTCCGCATGCAGTTACGACAGACACCCGCCGTGTCAGTTCATTAGAAATTAGGATCGTAATTACCACCTAGCTGAGCTTTTGAGGAGCTTACACGTCCTACTTGTGCGATGTTATACTCTGCAATTATTAGGATACCTGAACTAGTCAAATTGCGTAGTGAAGCGTTCCGTTCGTGACGTAATGTATCCAGGACAACAACATAACTGCTGTTTTTGGAAACATTAGCAGAACTCGCAAACTAACAGTGTTTCGTACAATTTCTTGAATCTATCTTAGTTGATATCGTTATACTGGCAGCACACAAACGGCTGTTCACCAGAATCCAAGCAACCAGACATGTCGCAACTATGGAGTTGAGAATGATACCCGCCCCAGCTTAAACCGTGAGTGTTGCATCTGCGCCTCCGGATGCGAGCAACAAATAGCTGGAGGACAAGCATAGTGCAGTTACTTCAGCAACCCCATTGGGGTCATTGATTCTAGTTACTGACACACAACACAACTCAATAACCAGTGTGTCCAACGTCCATGCCAGTGCCGCCTGTTGACCGAACTGACATCGAGTACGAACGTTGAAGGCTACCAGGGAAGCGGAACAGCATAGCCTTATAGGGGCCGTTGTGATAGGCATCCGGTGCGTGTCTCGAGAGGGTTATTACATATGTTTCTAATCCGGTGGCAATTTCCTTGCTGTCCGTTAAGCTAGCAATTATAGAAGGAACCTTGCTAATAGGCTCGAGAAAAGCGTGGCAGCAACAGGTGGAAAAGGAAGAAAGGAGGCGCCAGTAGTGGCACGTTTGCGCTTTTCCGCCCTAATGTATGCAGCAGCTAAGGCGACCCTTGATAATCTGCGCGACGACCGATGCAAGGTGTAGTTAGAGTTTGAGGAACGTGTCAATCGTACGTAGATTGTGAGGCAGCCAGCGCGCTTAGACCCAGAGAGGAGGACGATTAGTACCCTCATCCAAAGCCATTGGCACCGTAGCCTGTTGTTAAGGCGGCGAGGAGGTGACAATGAGTTAGTTTTGCTGAAATAGGGGCTACCCCAGTTCAAGCCTCCCAAACTAGTGGACCACGAGGCGGCGTTAGTCTGACCATTAACCATTGACCAACCTGGTAAGGTTAGCTCTCAGGGGGCCCGGAGGCACTATCTAGTGTAGTTCAGTGAGTCAAGGAGGAATGCAAACCATCGCGCTACGTTATACTTTAGTCCCGTTGTGACGGAATACGTTGGAGTTAAGGGGTTTGTATGCGGTATTAGAATTTTCTTGCTTCTTCTTTGGGTGGCCCGCTTGCGAGAAAGAAAAACGGAAGAAGAGCAGTAAGGAATTAGCTTTCTCATTTGCACTTGTACATTGAGGCCGAAGACTATATAAAGCCTCCAAATATACAGTGTCTTCCAACGACTTGGTCCCAGATAAGAAGGTTACCTTATGTTTGATACTCCAGCGATGGGTGAGGTGCGCCCGCTTGTCAGTGTGTCCCAGGTTGCATCACGGTGCAGCGGGAGAGCAAGCAACTTATGTGTAAAACTCGGCAGGGTTTAGGGTGGTATTGCGCGCAGCTTACATGAGTTCGGTACTCGGTCAACTAATACGTGCTTTTATAGCTTGATTATTAGGCTAGTTTATGCAAACCTTACCCTTGAAACAGAAGCTTAGAGCTTGCGTTGGGTTGCTAATTGATGCGGATAAGCCATATAGCTTTCATCTTTGCTATGGGGAAATTTGTCTGTCAAATCAAGGTAGGGGTAATTTTCGCGAATCAAAACCGTTAGACCGGTCATTTAAGTAAGGATGTCCGGGTCGGGTGAGATTTGCTTTAGTTTGGGCAGTGGTCTTGAAACTCGGACAGCTGGAGCGCGTTAGCATTAACAGGCTAGTTTCAGTTGATCAGATCGATACTGTGAGTGAGCCGAAGGGGTGCCTGGTAAGTAAACTAATGGTATTGTCACCACGTAGCACTTTAATTATGCTGGGAAAGTCTGTTTCAGTTCATCGGGTAACATGGATGAACACTAGTACATATGAAGTTAAAAAGTGCACAAAAGTTGTGAGCTGATTGGTAGCCCACGCTTAAGCATAACACATGGCAGGCTTTACAGCCGGATAAAGCTAAATTTGCCCATGGTGGGCCAAATAGTGGACAGAAAGTGCTGAATGGCTAGCTAGCCGGGTGCTGGGGATGATCAGCCATTGGTTGGTTTACTTGTTAGCATTAAGAAACTTGAACGTTAATGTCACGGCAAAAGCGTTTGCGGTAAACGGTCTAGATTTTCATAACGCCTGCCTACTAGTGTTTCTATTGTTGACCGTCATATGCCTTAGAAAATTACGTATATGAGGCCAAAAGTGAATAAATTGGAAAACTGACTTCCAGATTCTGTGAACTGTGTCCCTAATAGTGGTCACTTGGTCAACCAGTTTGAGTGCATATTTTAAGTATCGTGTGCAGTCGGAACCAGCGGCATTAGGCCAGTAAACCGTTGGACACCAAGTTAGCATACCTTTGTACTATCGGGGCACTAATACAACCGATTAAAAGAGAATACAATTAACTCATGATGACGATTGATAAGGGGGCTAATGTCTATGTATGCGCGGGTCATTACGGAAACTTTGGAGGCCGCCTCAAAATGTCATGGTACATGACGGCGAACAAGTATAGATAAGGTAATGCAGTGGTACGAAAGTACATAGAGAGCAGTAGGTCAAGGCAAGTTTTGCATAATTGTCTCCGGAATCAGTGTGAGGATGCGTATGAGTGCTCTGGGATTGAACAAGTTAAACGAAGGCATAGTGATGATGGGAAGTCATACAGTAGAGATGCCGGAATTCATCAGCTCTGGAGAGGCTCAGCTGAGAAGCACTTTAGCAGTTGAAGGGCTGTCAGTAGGCAAGGGAATAGGTAGGGAGCATTAAGGCTGTCATGACCGTTGCGGATACGCCGGACCAAAGTAAGATGTCAATTGTCGTGAATGACAAACAACGACAACGGTAGGCATGGTGTTATGGAACATGAAGAGGACTTGTAATTATGGTGTGAGGAATGGACGCCTAACTGCTGTCAAGCAATTAGCAGGTCTCCGAAGGTATCTCTATGGACATGCCAGATGCTGTACCCGCAAGGTCACAGCTCAATATTTAGTAAATCTTATGCTCTTACATAGGGAGTGCGAACAGCGTGAGTATATATTCCTTATTTTCAATTACGAATGCACAGGCTTTTTTACGGGTACCGTTGAAGGAGTTGAGCGCACCCACTGCGAAGTTCATCTGGCTCCTTTAGGCGATGTTTGTACTCCTTGCTTAAGTAGTGGCAAAATGTCGAAAGGAGCCGTATTTGTGCACTTTTATCGGAAGCAGGATCCAATACGCCATGAACTGCATTAGAAATTATTTGAACTACTTCAGCAAGCGCAGTAGTCCCATTTAATGCCAGGCAGGTGGACAGTAATAGAGGCGGCGAAAGTAGAAAGAACAAGAAAGGTTAAAAATAATTTATAGAAATGCAAGTAAAACTAAAGCGTTTATAAGTGACAGACTGGCAGCATACACAGCTAGAAAAATACAAATTGTCAAATATAACCAAAATTCCTACGCACTATTTGATCACTAGTTCCAAAATCCCAGTTAAGTAAGCTAAGGAAAAGATCGCATTTTATGGCTAGAATATTGCTATAAGTAGAAGAAGGATAGGCTAAACGAAACAAGTTCAAACCGCTGTGCACGGTAAAGTAAAAGCAATGTGCTACGTAAAGTAGTTCGCAAGTAATTCGCGATTGACTGGTGGTCTAAGAATGACGCCTTCTTTTATTTCGCTAAAGGTGGCTTTCTGCGTTGCAATCAAATACCGAAAAACGAACCGAAATCTAAAAGTGACGAAGCGGCACAATTTCGAAATAAATAAATAAATAAATGGTATATTCTTAGTAAAACGAGACACACCTGTAATGGCGTGATCCAATATGCATACAAGCATAGCATCTTAAAAATGTTAAAACATTTCGTTTTAAGGAAAGTTATAAAGAAAAGATGTAGTCCATATGAGTGAGCATAATGTCAGGAAATAGTCAGACCAAGGGACATTATGGCGCTGTGGCGCGCAAAAATCCGTCAAAACACAAGTTATGGGTAATTTCGCTAAGTAGTGATCCGTGAGCACAGGAGCCCAAACAAGGTTTTCTTGCAACCAACAACCATTACGAGATAGGGATGATCTGTGCTCCAACAATGCATTATTCATAGTAGAATTAGTTGCACAGGTTGGATGTAGAAGGTTGAGGACTGCGCCAGTGTGAAATGCTCAGCTGTGAAGTTATTTTGTGATGAGTCACATCCGCCACCTTGCAGTGTTGTTAAGCGGACATTTGTGGCTTTTTATAGGGAGAACGCTTGCCAGGCAAAAACCCACCACGTCCTGGAACCCTGCCGTAACTTCCGTTGAACAGTAGTGCAAGTCGGCTATGCATCGTATAGACCGATTTTGCATTCTATTATTCGCGGTCGGTTGACAGCCAAAATCCTTCGTTGGTTGGCCGAGGGGCGTAGTATTGATACGGCAGCAGTCGTTGAAGCCGGTCAATGATCCACAAGATTGGCAGAGTCGAATGATAATGATGCAGGTGAGTAAACACATTGTTAGTAGAGGCCGGCTTTTCTATTATATTCTTGTTCAGCTCGCAAACCGTGTCCAGTTATCCACGCTGGACTTGTCATGGGGTCATGGGTTCATAAGTTCATAGGATTATAGAGAGCAGAAGCAGAAATCGTTTATCAGCTTCATCGCTTCCCGGTCATTGTGTGGAGGAAGCGACTCGATGTTATGCGGTAATCCACAAGGGACCTTGACAGCTGCACTAGAAGCTGCAAGGGCCCATTGTACTCAAAAGATAAGAGTCTAACATTCGCTTGAGACATTCCTCAGTCTGAGCATCGACCACATGCTTCGGCAAGTTATTCCAATCGTTGGCGACGCGAGTTGATAGAGCGAGAGCAGGATGCATCCGGAGTCTTCTGGGCTTAAACACTTTCCAGTTGTGTCCTCGAGCTGAACTGTTTGGATTGGATTGAAAGCACGCCTGCAACTCCGTCCTTATCTCTCCTCTCAGGATGCGCCTGGTGAAAATCAGGTCGCCGCGACGTCGGCTATAATCCAGGGTGAACAGATTCATTCGCTGAAGTCACAGGGGGTAAGGCAAGTCCCGTAACTCCAAGATGTGTTTTGATCCACACCGTTGGACCTTCTCAATGAGGTCACATTCGAAATTGGTGAGAGGGAAGACGGCAGGTAATCCCTGCTAGAGAATGGGGCGGACTTGGGAAGTAAACAATAGTCGGAAGATATCCGGAGACAAAACCGAGAAGGCTCGTCGTATAGCATGGGACATCCTGTTGGAAGCAGCAACCCTTCGTAACGTGTCCTGTGTAGTCCGTAGATCAGATGACACCAATACGCCGAGGTCTTCTTCAAGGATTGAGGTCGGCACAACGCCCCACCAATGTGATACGTCCCGAAAGGCTCAGAAGCACCAATGGGGAGGACCGAGCAGTTATAAATAAATAAATAAATATTTATTCTCGACTGTGCGAGGCACGCCAGTTGAGGCATGATCAGGTATGTACAGCTGTACAGACATTTTATGGGAACTGTAGTGACAGTAGAAAATTGTTCATATGTCCATGCTTGGACTGTGCGATGGTGAACATGCGAAAGAACGATTTGGTTGTAGTGGGATCGGGATCCATTTGTTTGGACATAATCGCTCTGCCATATATCGCAGTCATACCTCGAGTAATAATAGATAAAGAATCCTGAGTGATCCTTTGGAAGATAATTGAAGAGCAAGCTATCCAGTATGATGATTCTAATTGAGCTGCCAGTGTGAAGTTATGGGATGTGACTTTATTAGGTGGCGAGCCACATTCGCCACGTTGCAGTGTTGTTAACCGGACCTTTGTGGCTTTTTATAGGGAGAACGCTTGCCAGGTGAAAACCCACCACGTCCTGAAACACTGCCGTCAATCCATTGAATGACAAGTTGTAACTGGCCATGTTTCTTGTTGAACATTCTTTTGCTTTGTTATTCGCAGTCAAGTTGCGTCCCATTTTTCTGCTGACTGATGCGCTATGCGAGTGGCCATTGCGTGCCTGGATCCTCTCCTGTTCCAGATCGGTAGGTCAGGAACTAAGCATTCTTTCTGGATATGATGTGTTGATCATCTGCAGAACCACGTGAAGCCTCGAAGAATATACGTTGAAATATGTTGAAGTCTTGGAGGACAGGATAGGTTCCGAAGGAAGAATGGCAGATCCCCCGGGGTATGTAGTGAAATTGATTAGAGATTGTGGTAACCACGGCCATTTGAGCGGTCAAAGCGGATTGAAGAGCTTAGAATGACCGATTGTTCAAGCTTTGTTTTGGCAGGAGAATTTGCCTTCTGTAGTCAAAAGTCCTCCAGTCAAGAGATATGTGGAAGAGGTATTGTTAGGTAAATTGGACTCAGTGGTTCAAGCCGCGGAAGAATTGATTGATTTGTCCGGTTAGTAAGTTGTAAAGAAGTTGATAATTTTCCGCTCATGTTTAGGTAGAGGCACTGTGTGCCTTGTATGGTTGTCAAAACGGAGGACAATTCCTTGGGTGCGTGTCGCCGTACCTGTGACAGACATGCACTACTATACACGGCTGAGAACCGATTTATAGGCAATCGCCATTTGACTGACCACTCATGTGACGTATCAAGTAATCGGTCCGCCTCGTCAAGACAGGATACCTCCAAACACAATTTCAAGTCCTCAGCGTAAATCAAGCAGTCCGACTGAGTAAAGTTGTTTCTTGTGGCTGAATATATCCTTAATAGGTTAAAACGCCATTCTCCGAAAAGTGGATTAGGGGTTCCTTCAAATATAAGTAAGTGTAGCTGTTTCCGGAGCCAAGTGAACCTTCCATGAAAGGCCACCGGAAAAGCCACGTATACATGCGCAACGTTGTGCGTGAAATGACATCAGAACAGCTCCAGGTGACTGGCGAATAGGAATGTATGAGGCAGTGAAGGTAATCACGCCAGAGTTGTTTGTCTTCGGTTGTGGAACAGGGGATACATGTGAATATATTATTCCAGGTGAGTAAAGTGTTCTCTGAGTACGAGGCAAGCTAAACCCATTTGTTTAGACCCGTGAAGGTAGCGCCTCCAGAATGGCGGTCTTTCATTTCCCGGAGAAAGGATCAAGCATTTGAGGATGGGTTGACCAGTCCCAGTGGATAAACCTTTTTGTTTCGGCGGAAGTACCTGTGAGAATCTCGGGAAAAACGGGCAAAGGACAAGAGGCAGCCAAACAGAGACAGCAATGAATCAAGAAGCACTAACACAGACTGGTAGCGCTCACCGGTGTCTGTGATACATTAAAGCTTATATAATTTTGTTTGGTATACATGATTTGCAAGCGCGTTCTATACATTACGTCGCTGGTGTAACTCAGACTACAGCTACTAAGTGAAAAGAAGGTTCTGCACGCGCAAAGTCAAAAGACCGATATAACAAAGCGTTTTAACATAAGTTAAGCGAATGATGCGATGGTTGGAGAGAAACAGGTAAACCGCTGATGATGGCAGAAGTCCGAATGCGAGAGGCATCTTAGGTGAAACTAAGGACAACTAGGTTGAGACCGAATGTGGGAGCAAAATAGGTAAAGCCACATTCCAATAGGAAAAGAAATTTCAAGTAATCGGTTAGGAGCGAATGGATGCTGACGGCAGTGCGAAGAGTACTTCGTAAGAGTAATTACGCTAAAGCACTCATGACTCCACAGTCAAAAAGCCGTCAGAATCTAGGAAAATGGTCACAGGGAGGCCAAAGCTGCCGTGCATTGGGAGTCGTTATGACACGTACGGTCTCAATAATAGACAAATGCGAGCATAAGGTAAAGAGAATAGGAATAGGAAGAGTGGCAAGTTGAGCATACTAATGGAAGTACCATTCAAAAAACACAGCAATGGTCCGGGTGTCGCCAATAATCAGGAGCGAGCTCTGTGCAAAGGAGACCATGCGCACGAGGAGAACTTGGATAGGCGCAATGAGTGTGAGCCGTGGGAATAAAAATGGAGCGCAATAAGAGAAAAGGCCATGGAAAATAGGAAAAAGAAAGCAGGCAAAAAGAGACAAACGAGTCAGGTGAGACAAGATAACGGCAGGGCAGTAAAGCCGGCCGTCCTAGTTAAAAAGGAATGAAAACAGAAAGCAATAGAAAAGGTTAGGGTCTAGATGAGAATGGATCATTGGTAAAGCGTGGAAAGGCCCACAAGTCTCTCCACGCAGTGTTTACGGAACCAATAGGTCAGCCGGACAACAGAAATGACGTCTCAGAAGTCAAAATGTAATCATTGAGTATGGGGCCGCCTAAGTGGGATTGGATTAATCGGCGCTTTGTGGCTAGGCTCATAAAGAAGGTAAGAAAAGTGCTATAACACTAACGAGGGAACTAATTTAGCAGTCTCTACGATTTGTAACGCCGAACAATGAGTGAAATCTGAAAACTAGTGGCCAGTCTGGCGAGACTGAGTTAGTCGGCGTGTAGGATTAGCAAGTGAAATAAAAGCAGGGAAAGTGACAGAAACAAAAGGTGAACGAGTCTAGGAGCCACACGAGGTAGGGAATCAAGAGCTTTGAGTCTGTATTGCGTATACCCCTTAAGTCAGAGTAGCATAGGGGCAGTCAGAGAGAAGGAAGCTGATCGGTGGACTAGATCACCACAACGCCATTGGAAGAAGAATTGAAAACAGAGCGCGATAAAGTATAAGCTAGCGACAGGATGAGAATGGTTTATTGACGAAGGGTAGGAGAAGCCCACGAGGCTTCCCAGGTAATGTAATCGGGTAGTTGAGTCAGCCGAACTAAGAGAGATGACGTCTCAGGTGTCGAAATAAATCCGGAGAGCAGGAGGCCGATCAGGTAGGACCTGATTAGTCGGCACATTCGGATAGGGACGTGTGGTAAAGGTAAGAAAGGTGCAAGCAGTAAATGGTGAGCAAATCTAGCAGGCTCTAGATCTAAGGGAAACATCATGTTTAGACTACGGAACGTATACCGCGTAAGTCACAGCAGCATAGTAGCAGACTGAGGGAACAGACTAGGCAGGTGAGCCATGATCACGGCAGTGCAATAAAGCCGGACGTCCAATTAAAAAAGGATTGAAAACAGAAAGCGAGAGAAGAAAAGGCTAGGGTCGGGGTGAGAAGGGTTTATTGCTAAAGAGTGGAAAAGCCCACGAGGCTCTCCAAGTAGTGTAAACAGAACCGTTAG
>OX104068.1:24143324-24169797 GCA_944474145.2 Dicrocoelium dendriticum | reverse complement strand
CTTCATAGTTTAATGTCTACGTTTGTTTCCACTGCGACTTGGACACGAGGCTGTCTGAACTAAACGTGCGGCTCTGCTCGCTTCTTGCTGGATGTGCTGTGCTCTCGTTGACTACAATTTGATTTTGCCTTATGTTTGTACTTCGTTTGCACTTCATTTGTACTTCCTTTGTACATCGTTTCAGTGGACACAAGTAAGCTGACTCAGCAGTATTGCGCTGGAAGTTGGTTCTTGATTAGCTATGAAAGCAAGTGAAGCTGCCTCTTCCTTTACATTCATTTAGTTTAGGCCAAAAATCTCTTTACAAGCTTGGTCATCTGTTGGACCTGCCGTGCCTTCTTTACATTTCCATTGGCGGCAATAGTTGCTCGCCCAAATGAGTCTACCGATACACCATCCGTACCCTTGAACAATTGTGCACTACTCGTCATTCCAGCACGCAGCATTACGTGATGCTGGGACGGCAATAATGTGTAGAGATGGGTCTGGTAGCCTATAGTCACGGGTTAAAGGAAGATTTAGATGTGAGGGTTCTAGACTTTAAGGAGCATTTAGTGGTCAGGAACGCGTCTACTGAAAGACATAGGGCATGATAAACGTTGCAGGAATGCTGTCAAATGTTGGCTGACTTAAAGATAAAACAGTATCAAAGAACAACTTGATGCAGGGAGGCGGTAAAATTGCCTGTACGTATGGAATTAGATGGATAGGAGAGCAAGCGGACTTTTGACTCAGCCGCGTCTACGGTTTAGGGCATGTCAAATCGTCTGACCCTAATAAAGCCCTCATAACCGCGGGCGAAACGTTGGTCGAAAACGATTATATGGTTTCGATAATACAATGGTGCGTATGTATCTGGAGATCCAGTGACAGCTCAAGCTAAGGTTTGCTTATTGGTTGCTGTACTCGGGGTGAGGAGAAGCATGAGAGCTACGGTAATGAGCCACTTGAAGGTGTGAGGTAGCGTGATGCTTGATGCAGGAAGGCAACGGCTCTGAGAAAACTGGCTGAGAGCAGAGACAGAGATTAAATGGCTCTAAACAGGCTGGGTAATAGACAGACAACACTAAAGCCGTCATAAACATGCTCCATGTGCAGACAGAAGGTAATGTGCCGGGTGGTGTGACTGATATACCGTGGAGAAATGCTATAATTATGGAAAGCTAAAACCACGCATAATTGCTGAAGAAAAATAAAGTATGTGTATATTGCGTGGTGTTAAAAGCTAACGTACTAAAGTGGCCAGGCCAACAATGTGGGATGCAGGTGGGTATTGGCAAAAGATAGACAGTTAATGCAGCAGGGACCCTGACATAAACAGGTGGTTGGTACAACTTGGCTTGGGTTTATAAAATTGTCGACATGCGGACCGCGGTGTGGAAGTTTATAAGCGTCTTGGATAGGTTGTGAAGTAGTTAAAGGTTATTGAATGGTGGAAGAGGAGGCGTGGATTATACTAATGAAGTTGGGAGCAATGGGAACCGTCGAACCCTCATGCAGTGCCTACAGTGGTCTATGAACTTTCAGGTGGCAGAAGAGAAGTTAGACAAGAGTAAGCGCTGATTCACTATATCAAATAGTTGCCCAAACGAAACAGAATAGGTAAGTAGCTGAAGGTTTAGGAGATATGAAGGTAATGGAGCCCATAATATAGAAGTAAGGGAAAGTGTAGACACTAGATGGGTCCAGATGTGACCCGGGGCTCAGTGGTCTGGAACTTGTTGGGAATCTGGCTCTAAGTAATAGGTAGATGCATAGCTGTTCAACAGATGTCGTGATTATGCTGTATTTTTAACCTATTTGCAGGCAGGTGGGCTGCCTGCTGTGAGGTGGTATGGGACGAATGACAAAGTGTAATCATGTTACGTGAGCTAATGGTGCGTGGTACAACAGCTTAAATGTCTGCTAGCCTATTTTCATGCATTATGTTTCAACACTACTTAGTCCTAGTGACTTACAGGACGTTTTGTATAAATAAATAATAAAATAAATAAAATTTTCCCGTACAATGCGTAACAGGCCTTTGTGGTCGTGATCATGTTAAAGGTACAACTAAATGTCGAGAAAGTTACAAAAGACGCGGCAATGTCGCCATGTACCATGAAGCTGTGAACGCCTTCATGTACGCAGGAGTGTATGTGTCTGTCTGTTTTAGTCGTTTGCCTAGGTGCCACTGCAATTGCGGTTGATCGCGTGACTAATGTGAGTAGCGTTGAGTGATTTCGTGGTGGTGGGCCGTGACGTTAGAGACAAGTCATATCCGCCCAGTCGCAGTGCTGTTAAATTAACATCAGTGGCCGTTTATAGGGAGCAAGCTCGCCAGGCGTAAACCCACCTCGTCCTGCAGCACTGTCGCTAAACACTTGCAGGAACGGTATAGACCCGAACCACTTAGCTGGTCCCCCAGGTAAGTCATTTGTTACTTACCAATTCAGCAACCGGATATGGCTGACAAACCACAATCACGTGAGTGGACGCTTGACAGGCGGGACCAAGCACTATAAATACATAAATAATTATATTATCTGCAAAACGAGACATGCCGGTACAGACGTGAGCAAATGGTTGATAAAGCCATTGAAATGCTAAAAACGTGTGCACACCACACGACAGAAATAAGTGTTGGCAAAATATGAAGTTTGAAAATTACACATTATTTTGCATAGGAATGATGCAGGGTAAAGGGTATGGTAATTGGTGTCAAATAGAATTGTGGATCCGAAGCGCTGCACCGGCACTAAGTGTTTCTATTGCGGAAATGCCGGGTGGAAGTTCGAAAGATTCCGGAGATTGCTCCAAAGATTTTCCGTGGGCGTAGGGGTCAGATACTAGTTGATAAACACGTTTTGCCAGCATTTGTCGAATATTATGATCAGTGGATTAATTTCGTCAACCAGTCACAGCCGCAACGTCATAGCGTCGTTAACCCGACATTTGTGGCTCTTAAAAAGGTGGACGCTTGACAGGCAAAAATCCTCCATGTCCTGGAACACTGCCACTGATCACAATGAACATAACGTGGAGATACTTGTAACGCTTTTGTAGGACCGATTTTCTGAACGGCTAATCGCAGTCATGATACAACCGATTTTCCGTTGGCTCAGCAGAAGGTTTAGTCAGGATGCACCAGTAAGGGTTGGGGACGGCGGTACATTTCGAAGATAGGCTGTGTAGTTTGGGGTGCCGCGTCATTCACGTGAGTAGGGAACTCAAAGCATAAGCAGTATCATTGTCCGAGCAATTAACCTACGGCCAGGTGAGTGTCGCTGGCCGGTCCACGAGAGATAGCCATTGCAGCTAAGTCGGACGCTTGCATGGAGAGGATGTATTGAACCGTCGAGGAACTTGCTGTGGTCTTTGGAATCAGGTACGGCCGAGCGCAGTAGTATAGACCACAGCCAATATACATCCGAAATGTAAGAAAGCTGCATACCACACTGGGATGTGGGTAAAGTATCCATTGGATAATGGAACTAATTAGATTTGGATGCTGGTACCAGGAAGAAATTATCCATTGAGGAGTTAGATGGTGCATACCGCCATGGAATGGCAAGTAAGATGAACGCTGGCAGGGAGAGGATATCGTTTTTAGGAGATTTTCTGAAAGAGAGATTGCATTGATCAAAATTGTTCAGCCAAATGGAGGATACGGATGTAAATGCTTACAGAAGCAATTATCTACTGGCGAGGTGGAGCGAGCAAAACGCCATGGCATCCCAAGTTATTTGATCACTGGCAGGGTGATGAAGCTTTTTAGTGATGTTCCTGGAGTAATAATGATTTGAACCCGTGTTCAAACCAGTGGAAGGTGGGGATCAAAAAGCTTTCATAAAAGGTAGGCATCCAGAATTAATGGCAGACCACGCTGACGAGGTGGGTAACGTACCCATCAGATACGTGCCTCGCCAGGAGGGGAAGATGCAAGAACGAGCCAAGCCTCTGTGTGTTGGGACTCCCCAAAAAGTTCGTTATCAAAAGGCGAAAGATTCATCAACAACTGAGGAGACACTGGTGATGGATCCAGGTATGTTGTTTTAATCAATTCTGTTGTTGCTTTGACTGCAGGCGGGCCACGGCTGATGCAATCCTCTGGAGGATGGCATCCAGATCAAATTGACCACAGTTAATACAAGAAACAAGGAACGATGAACAATGATTTAGCATGGGTAAAAGCAAATGCTTGACAAGTCCCGGAGGATAGCTGGGGTAAAAAGAAACATTTGAAGGGTCATCAAATAAGTAAATGGTTATTTCAAGCGTCCACCGAGTTCAATCTACCATTGCGTAGCAATGGTTTTAAATGACAGCGGGATGTGCACAAGCAAAATGTTATAGAGAGCTGTTAAATTTCAGTAAGGGCGTCAGAAATAACAAAGGAAAGGACAACGCTCAATCGTTTTTTCTTCGTTTGCCAGGTGGAATCGGTCAGTCCGGTTTAGATATTTTGAGACTAAGCACATGGACACTTCTGCATGTATCCTCAACGCCACGCTGCGGAGAGGGCCGCTTGGCGCATGGTTAGGTTTACGTTATTTTCTCCTCCCCGTCAAACAGTCTATAGCAAGTAATGCAAGTTTGAAAGCTTTTAATCAAGGCGCTTTTTGAAAAGCCTTAATGTAGACACAAGGATAACGTGAGCCGCAAGGGCATTTCAGACACGAGACACATAGAGGGAGAAAACGTTTCATCGATAATCGAGTCGGCTGTAGTGCGTAGCCAGTTTGAGTTGATGACATCTCAGGTTGGTACGTTGGCTCAGCTGCAACAAATTGCGATATGGGTGAGTTGGGTTCGTCCATATTAAGTAAACCAGGATTCAGTCTCCTTGCTGACGTCGATATTCACCACTGTACAATCTCAGGTCTTACAGCCCGTGTGGATAGGAGTGATGCAAGAAGCCTCTACCGAGTTTGGTCGCTCGACGTAGCGGAGCAGCAAGTGCAGCGAAGTTGCGGCTGCGCCAAGAACGCCATTCCTGGATCGCAAATTCCACTTGAGGCTTTACTTAGCTGTTCAGCATTTGCAGCTAGCTTGACGGATCGTAGTTGCCGAAAGCCCGCCGTATGAGTCCAAGATGTTGGATGGCTCCTTTTAATGCCTATTCAGTCTGTCACGAGCAACCAAAGTCGTCCTGCACCATCACCCCGGTGTCTTTTTCTTGGGCAGCACGTTATAACTGCTGGACCCCAACTGCATATTCATAGCTAAGCAGATGGCGCACCCTTACGACTTTGCATTTGGTTACCTTGAACTGGAGCCGGTTGTCGGAGAACCAAGTACAAGCCCTGTGGAGCTTGCGCTGCAATGCCATGAATTCATTCGATGTGCTGCTATTCTGACAAACTTTGATATCATCTGCAAACAGTAGGAAATTCGACCGCAGTTCACTGCCAAGGTCGTTAATTAATGTGAGGAATAAGAGTGGCACAGCGCCGATCCTTGAGGCACGCCACACTGGACGTCAACTTGGCCGGAAATGGAGTTCGCGGCCCTCACAATTAACTGACTTTGAGCGAGGAAGTTGCCGATCCAACCGAGAATAGGCTCACCGATGCCATAGCTTCGGAGCTTATACAGTAGAATGTGATGGTCCAAACGATCGTACGCTGTTGAAATGCCCAAGTAGACAACGTCGACCTTCACTCTGACATCGGCTGACTCTGTCCAGCTTGCTCGGGCTAGCAACACGTTTGTACTGCAGGATCGATTTCGGCGGAAACAGTGTTGCTGTGACAATAGGATGTTATTGCTCTCAAGGTATCCCATGAAGACCGCTGCATTTGTGGGTTCTATTACTTTGGCTAAAATTGGGCTGCGAGTAATTGAACGGTGGTTCATGGGATCCGAAGGACTAGCAGTTTTGTAAATAGGGGTGCCTCGTCCATATTTCTACAGTGTCGGAACCTACAACGTTGAAAGTTTCATAGCGGCTGCCTTCAAGGCCTTCGGTTTGAGGTCGCTTACGGCAGTAGAGCTGTGCATACGCCGGGACATTAGCAGTTTCCTCACATTGGCTGCCATGAACGAGTCGCAGTTTAACCCTGGTGTCGATGGAAGCTGTGTAAAAGGCAGATGCAGAGATGGTTTACTCCGGAATGTCTGGCTGAATGGTTGACGAAGCGGGCTGGCTGCATCTTGTGCGGTTTGCGCAAGCCCATCTTTTACATGTAAAACCGGGCTCCCGCGCTGCACTCTGCGGAGATTGTTGACGTGCCTATACAAAAATTTGGGTTTTGTTCTGTATTTTGAAGCTAAGTTTTGTTGGTGCTGGAGTTGGTTATCGGAGAGCAACTTGACTCGGTGGTTCCGTTGGGTTGTGTAAGCATCCCATGTCAGGTAACTTGGACAGGCTTTGTAAGTGTGCCACGCTGAATCCCTTCAGCCCATGCAATTTCTAGTACGGCTTCTCAGGAACGAATTCACTTGCTTGGAGCAAAGGAGTTTGCTTTCTGACACTTGCTGCTAGCTCAGTGACTTGAGTGACAAACAAGCTCCAGGCGACATTGGGCGGCTTCTCGGCCAGGAAGGATCAGTCGGTTTCTTGAACGAAGTTGGGCAGTTTATTGTAATGTGTAACGACAAAGGTTTCAATGTGGTTCTCACTTGTGTACTCCGAGTAACAAATGCAAGAAAAGTGAAGCATCGCGTGATCGCTATGGTCAACTGGTGCATCTATGATCACGGTGTAGACCATTAGTTCTTCGCTGAGGAGTACGAGGTCTAAAACATAAGGTGTGTCACCCGTTCAGATTCGCGTGGGAGAGGTGACATGGTTGCATAGATGTATACCGGCGATCACCTGTTGTACATCAGTCTTGTATCGTTGGTAGTGCAATGCTGGCACTTCCATTGCGGGTAGGTGAGAGTCCCCACCAGAAGGACGTGACTGTTTGGTCATGCCAGGACTCGTTTCATGGCAAAAGCTGGGCATTGATCCATTCCCAAGGTGTAGAGTGGGGGACGGGAAACTATTCCAAATAACCACACAACACCACTGCTTAGGTGCATACGGTACCAAAGAACGTCTAAGACTTGCGTTTCTGCGTCTCCCATGACATCAACACGCAGGTCGGATCGATAATGCAGGGGCATTAGTCTCCGCTGCTAGGTCGATCGTTCCGTATAGATGTCACGCCGGGTAGTGCACTCTCAGCATCCGTGATTCTCTTGTTCAGCCAAGTTTCGGTGACCATAACTAGGTCCCAAAACGGGGAGACTTGACGCATAAGTTCAGTTATCTTGCTGAAAAGACCTGGCGAATTGGTATACAAGCAGGTGAGGGCATCCGTGGTCAGAAGCGTGTTTGTGAATGCTGGTCTTCGGTAAGGTTCTGTGCCGACCATTTCGGGGTGGGCTGCTGCTCTTTTTTTGTAGGACCGAAGACGTAGACCCTAGGGCCAGTTCAGGTTGTTATGTAGTGCTCTCAGCGCCAACGAGAGGGTGACCACCATGTCCTCCTTAACCTGCCTGTGTGTTCTGGCCCCGTTCCGTTTTGAGCTACACGGGGCTAGCATTGTATTGGTAAGTTGCTTGCTCAGTGTTACATTCATTACATGTGACCTGGTGTCCATCGCCTCTATACGTATTACAAATGGAAATATTTTACGATTTGTGCCACGTTTTGCTCACTTGTTCTACCATTAGTTCGGAGGGAAATGATTCCTGCATGACTCGGGGACAAGACCTATTTTAGTTACGGGATAGCGGGAACCTTGATATCGGGGTAGCGAGAAGATGTTCGAGTGAGAATACTTTATTAATAAAACGCCATCATCCCCGCCATGCGCTTTGACCACTAGCTTGCTTAGTGACTGGAGCTCGGGAACACCGTGAACAAGAATAGATTTTGCGTTGTGTTGTTCAAGGAAGTCATCCGGGTTTTGTTTGCGTGTCTGGCGTTCGCTCCAAGGAACATCTGGAAATATTCAAACAGTGCGTGGTGGTACGGAGGCGAGTGGCTGACAAGTGAACTGCCTCTGCATCATTACCTGACTGAAGTGTTACCTGGAGTAACCGCGGTTCACTGTAGTGTACGGAGTTTGGGTAACGGACGAGGCGCATCATACCGATTGCTTTAATTTGAACCTCTAACAGTTGACACAGGGAGCCCCACTGTAGTTTGTCATCTAGTATCTTACCTTTTAAGGAGTTCGCCCAGGATTCAGTTACATTACAGCATACAACATTTAAAGAATTGTGGTAGTGTTTCATGTTCTTCTTTTCGGCGGGACCAGTGAATGCTTTCTTCGGTCGGATACGTGATGGCGTCTTGAGTCACTTGGTGGTTTTGGCAGTAGTAACTCGTTTGGCAGCGGGCGGGGTAGTAATGGAAAGTGCCTCCGTCGCATGGGTTGCAACAACGGACGCGTAGTTTGACGGCCCTCTAACACTGTTTAGTGTGGCGGGTGACTCTGTTGAGGAACGTGACGAAAGCATCTTTGTGAGATGCTATTGTCGCAGTGGCTAACTCTGGATCGTTACCCCTACACTAGGCTGTATTGGAGCTTGTGGTAGAGCATTGAGTTCAAGGCACCGGTTTGTCTGGTTTTTTTAGAACAGGTTTCACGGCCGCTGCTGCTCTAGCATCTTTGTCAGCTTATCGAGCTTCTGCGCCAACACCGTTATACATCTGACGAATGGAAGAGACGTACACTCAGTGCAAAACCAGAGAGAATCGGTCGTACTGTTAAGCTTTTTATCTGGCTGAGACTAAGGCGAGCACATCGAGGATGGAAGTATTGTCGGCAGGTGCTGCATGCTATTCGAAATAGTACAAGTTTTACACCGCAGCATACGTCACAACTAACGTTTATTTCGGAAGCATTGGGCTTAGCCTTCCGAGGGCAACCGGTACGTGTCATTGTAAATGTCAGATTGCGGATGACATTTGTTGTAACGTCTGCATTAATGTGCTGAATTCAAATGTCTTCGGTCAAGATGGTGGTCTGAAAGACACGTGTTTGCTTGCTGCAGAACGAATCCAAGATGGCGAAGACAGACGGCACTTGGGTCAAGCAGTGGGATCTCCGTCAGTAATCGGAGATTATCCACCAAATTTGAAGGGATGGAAAATTGAACCGATAGAATAGTATTGATGCAAACTTCACACAGAGCAAACGCATGTACCACAGTAGTTCCAAAGGAAAAGTAGAATCCAGTACGACAAAGCAAAAATCCGCTGCGTTGGTGGGTACAGCCAAGCGATGTGGTGCGTGTGTTGGAGGTTTAATATACTCCAATTTTGTCTTTGTAGGTGCATTGGGTAGCAGACACACAGGCCAGGTGTGGTACCTGGTAAGTTTCTGTTGCCCTCCTTACTCCTCAGGGAAGAAAAGAGCAAAGAAAGAAAAGAAAGGAAGCAGTCACCACTAAAGCAAACTTGTAACCCTATGTGGTGTGAAGGTGAAAGTCATACAGGTTACAGCATCGTAAAAATGATACAAGGAAAGCAAAGAAACTGCTCGGTATTTGGTGTTTTGCGAACATCTAAAGAACCTATGCGGGCGAAGAATGCTTAAGAACTAGAATCAGGAATCCGTGGGCGAGTGAGGACAAAGAGAAGACGGTGGTAAATGCATGTAACAACGAAAAACTAAATAGGGAAGCCGGGAAATGGGGCATATGGGTATGTAATAGTTGCCCTGAAATTACGTTTCAAAGCGGTTGGTGTCTATAGCTAAGCGATCTGAAAAACCGGCAACCTACCGTCTCAAGATAGACGTGCGAGAAAAAAGGACGCAGAGCTTTGAACTTCAAACCCAGCAACGCCATGCTGCGAAGGAGCATCAGACAGTAAAATGGCAGATGTGAGGTGTCATCTAGACAAAGACAGAGAAGCGGTTGGAGCTCAATAGTCTCAGAGCAGTCATAAGGTAAGAGACCCAGGTCATACTGAGTTAAACCAAGGCGGCATACGTATGTGCATACTTCATGGTGAGGCAAAATCAAGCACAGAGCAATCAGGCTGGTTAGCATAGATTTAGGATGATCGAGCTTAGAATAGTCAGTGTAAAATAGAATTAGCCTGCTTAAGGTTATATAACAAGTAAGGGACAACGATACTGCCAAGGAAAATACCAGATGGCGGAAGTCTGATAAATATCAGAGTAGATATAAAGGATCTCTAGTAGGCAGACGGTAGACTGTACCAGATGTATAACTCCCACAAAAATACAACCAGTCGAGAGCGAAACGAACCAACCTGTCAGGGTGACCTTGACCACGTATGGCGAGCTTGGAGTACACTCGACAACCGTCAAGGACGTCTTAATGATACGGCTACACCAGCCACTGATCCTTTTCTAGAGTCACTATCTCTGCTTAGCAGCTATTCGCCCTAGGCTCTATTCAACTCTGCGGATATCCGAAGCTCGCTAGGACTCGCTCCTTCCCTACAACATTTATTCTCTTGGTATATTTTGATCACAGCTTAGCTGGTTTGTTGACCTATCCTTTGACATTTTAGTCATTCATTAGTTACTAGAATGAGTAACCTAACAAGCACTTGGTCACTGAAACTCGGTCTTTTAGCGCCACCTCTCAAACGTCTTACCTTCAACACTTATTCTTCCGTTCATATCCATTTAATCCTAGCCTGCTTCTAGTGTGCTCAGCTTCCTATTAACATATACCCATGTACATAATAGTCATTATGTGTCTGAGATAATCCGCATCCCGTGAAGTATATATAAAATTGGCCACATCGTCACTGTATCTTTTGGTTTCCGATAACAACCAATCGTGATTACATACCCACCTTCTTGTCTCAGGTTGAATTCTACCGCCGTTAGCTAGTACCTCTTGAACTTCTTACAGGAACCCTGCTGTTCCTCCTCATGTATCTGAAAGTGTTTTATTCATTAGGCCATGCCTTCTGCATAAGTAAAAACTTTTTCAGCGTAATATCTGTTACGCATTGTACACCAGTTGTCTCAAGTAAAGGTCCTAAGGTAGGATTTCCCAGTGCTTGGTACAATGACTGTCCCTTTTGGTCCACTCTCGGCCTGTTCCTCTCGTTCCCTTTTCACTGAGGTCGTGAACGTCTGAGAGAGCCTGGATTGAACTGAGGAACTGCCCCCGGCTGGGATGGGACGAAATAACTAACAGGGACTTACCTGGACCACGGCTGCACTTCCATACTAACCATCTGCACCCAATAACTCCAGCACCGATGTCTAGTGAGGTTGGCTGGACACGAATTCTTTGCTTCCCGGCAAATATACATAATCAGAGAAGGTGAGACCACATACAGTAGAAATTCTACTTTCCTGCGCAATCATACTTTCTCTCCGACTGACCCCAACGTAAATGTTGCAATCTGACTGTGCCATTTGTCTGGCCAACAGAAGAGTCACTCGACTGCGAATAACTGAAGGAACAAATGCTAAATAACCAACTTTGCCAGTTGCACAGGACCGATCATATCAATTGACGACAGTGTTCCAGGAAGTGACCGGTTTTCGCCTGTCAAGCGTACTCCCTGTAAAAAGCCAGAAAAGTCCGTTTATCAACACTGTGACGTAGCGAATGTGACTCGCCACTGAATAGTCACTGCCCACTGTTACATACTGGAATATCGACTGGTCCTTTTTAGCTATTCTACTGACACGTACAGCAGTTACGCTTTGTTCACATACTTTCCCCACTCTAACTATTGTGCGATTTCTATTTACTCCTCGCACACTTGAAACCATTTTACTGGCACTCCACTCTCGACTTTGCTCCTAATGAGTGCTTCGAAAGTTTCTGTACATTGTACAACTTTGGCCACAGCCACTTGCGGGCATTTTAACGTAGTTGTTGCGCCACATAATTGCTTGTAAGTTTCGATCATACCTTAGTTGGTATGAATTCGGGAATAAAATATTTATTTATTTATTTATCACTGGTTCGAATAAAGTTCACCTGAACATTTAGGAGCGTTGTGTTGTCTTTTCAATTTGAATATAAAAGTATATTAATTTTGTTCCATACGGCGCTCTTGTGCAATTTGTGGAACAGTACAGCATTATGCGTACATGGTTTTCAAGGCTGCACCTAGCAGGAACTTTATTAATGGCCTTTATAGCTTTTCCGGCTGCTGATGCGCTTTCGAACTATGTGCCAGTGAGAAAACATTTTAGGCCACAATTTGCTGACAGTATTTAACCAAGTCTTGAACTGTCCTATAAATAGGAACTAATACAATCCAAAATGCTCCCGTTAGTTAGCACGAACGCCGCAGTTTATTAACAAGCATATCGATGAAATTCAATATCTCGGATTTGGATTCAAACCTAATAGGATTCGGTGAGTTCCGATAGCTTTGTTAGTACAGCAGAATTTTAAAGGTTAACGCTTGAAACCTTTTGCTTTTACGCCGAACCTGGCCTAACGTTTTGCTTGTGTCAAAGCGAAAGTTTACACAAAATCCTAATTAACTGATTTGCATTCGATATCTAAAATCAACTTGACGGAAACGTACAGCAAGTAAGGCTGGCCAGACTTAGATGTTAAATTTTTACCTTGTCTATTTACGCAATAAATATTACATGAAAAGGAGTATATGCTCTCCTATGTTAGTACAGTGTAAGTACAAAGCGGGCTTTACCATTACACGTGACATTGTACATGAAGTTTGCATTAGCAACAAAAATGTGGGCATGTTTTCCTTGTCTAAACAACGTAATAAATTTCCGGGTACCTACTTAGGTAAAACTCTTATTAAATTAGTCTGTTTTGAACTTATGAGATTAAGTTTTATACGGAGTATATATTTTGAATAGCGCAGGGTTGACAAAAGTATTGCGGCCTAGTCATTTTAGACCACCACGACAAATCCACAGAAGATGCAGTTTTGTGCACCTAAATTCTTACACCGCGAAAGCTGCCTACGAAACACCTGTAGTAAATTATGTGTGACACACTAAGTGACTGTGATTGTTAGCAGTATAGCTACTACGATACTGAAGGAAGCAACGTCTTTCAGAATTAGTCACAACGTGAACCCCGGCGAAAAGACAGAATTATATAAGTCACCCTAAGTGAACCTACGTGTTGCAGCCCTAAACCCTAACTAGACGTTTAAGGTACTTCTGTTGTAACATATTAAGGTAAATGCCTTACGATTGATAACAGTGCTGCTCACCCATCTAACAATGGTTTTCGAATGCCTGCTACGAGTGTTGCTTACTGTTACTGCCGCGCTAAAACACTTATAACAACTATGGATGAAAACTAGCTCTTACTTATTATGCGCACTTTTATTTCTGATCATATGGGTAACGATTACTTATGTTTTACGACTTTCAACCCACTACCCTTTATTTGCAGAACCCGTATGACAGGTAAAATACTCCATTAACTTTCGCGCTTGTCTGGCTTTATAACTTTGTGTGTTCTTAAGCCCGACAAAAAAACTTCACTCTGTCCTGCCCTGCTGCCCTACCGTATCCCAGCCAGAATTGATTTGCCGACCGAAACTAGCAATTAATAATCATACGAAATAAGGACTTGCTTTACCTGCACGAATGTAGAAGGTTTATATGTTTTACAGTGGTTTGTTTCTCTATTCCGTCTTTCAAACACGTCTTTGGTTCTGGTCTTACCTAACATATTCTCTCACTTCCGCAAATGTTTGGCTTCGTCATGCATTGTTCTTGCCTAGAACGAGATGCCCGCTGCAGAGCAAATAGGTCAACAATAACTGCTACCTAGTATATATTATGCAGTGGAGAAAAACAAGTAGCTAAAATAGAGCAGATCAAGTGGATAGATCTTAAGCCGTACGCCCCTGCTGCCTTGATACTAGTGAACGGCTTTTAGCTAGCCCTCCGAGTTCTCAAATGATGCTGCTTCCTTTGCCTGCCGCAGCGTGTTAGCCTTTTATATCCTGAAAACTATACACTAAATAATAACCAACAGAAGTTTGAGCCCATCCTTATCCTTTACATCAAATATTAACAGCATCACCCTAATCAGGTATTTCGCAGATCGCTTTCAGTAGTCACGCAAATTGATCTTTTTGTATAAGACAGGGAGTTACCAAAAAGTCATTATTCTTTGTTACAAGAACGGATGACACTTTCTGCTTATCGCCTGTTGCATTTTTACACCTGTTCATTTCTGGATGAAACATGCATAATATGGGGCGTTCGCGTTGCATGTCTTCATTACACATCTTCGCGATTTTCTCCCGGGTATAACTTTTTTCACTTCCTGGGAGACCCGAAAGTTTAGGAAGTACTTCCTGGATCGCCCGCACTAGACCGTTGCCCACGCCAGGATTCAACTTTACACATCCCCTTAACACAATTCCAGTATGGTTAGCTGGACCTTGGGCCCACGCAATCCGGAAAAGCATACCACGACAAAAAAATCCAAATTTCTACTAATTGAAATCTTTCACTCACCCTTGCATTTCTTTAACTGCTTCTCCAAGACCCTACTCCTCTTCCTCAAACTTCAAGGACTAATGACGGACCCTGACTTGGCCCCTTGACCAGAAAGCTACTCGACTGTGGATAACCGAGCAAAATATCCCTCAGTAGCGTCCGTAGCCCGTTGCACATCACCGTTTAAGTTGATAGACTGTAGTGTTCCGTGATATGGTGGGTTTGCGACTGACAAGCGTCCTGTCGAAAACATGCTATAAATATCAGTCTGACAACGCTGTGACACAGCGTATATGCCTTGCCAATGAATAAAGTCATAGCCCCAGACTTCACTCTGACCAGTTAATCAGCGCGACACTTACCCTTAATGATACAATCGCCATAAGCTACTTTCTTACCTGCATCTTTCATCACGTTATTACTGTTTATCTCTACGCCACATACACCTAAACAGGGCAGTGACGTTACTGGCTTCACAGGCCGAGGAAGGGGTTGACTTAAAGAATCTTAACCCGAGCAGTTGGTCGTAAGGACCTGACTCGCAAAGCAGCTGGGCAATTAACGAAGACCTTTGACCGACGTGTAACTCATTGGCCTTCTTTGTGTTTGGTAGCGCTTTAAAGAGAAGCCGGGGTTAAACAAGGTTGTTCATCAGAACTACGTTTGTAAACCACTTCTGGCTACATAACCGAGCGGTCAGTGATTATATGGCCGGTCGCATTGGCTTCGACACAGTGCCTTACGAACACTTGAGCTATTTAATGGTGAACCAGGTGAGGAGCCAAAATCTCCCCACTCTCTGGGAAGATGCCGTTGGTGGTCCGCGGGTGCTATTCCTCTCAGCTGCAATCCAACCTTGACTCATTTGCAGTTACCTCCATAGAAAGCCATTCGTTTGTTCTCTACCTGGGACGCGCGTGATAGCGCACAGTTGCGTTATAGTAGTAACAAATAGCACCTGGTAACTAGCAAGAAGAAATTGGATAAAGAAGGGTTGATTTTTAAAATGTAGCTACGTGGCAAAATATAAGCAGGTAGGACTGCAAAGCTCAAGCCCAGCGACTACAGCAACGCATTTAATCGAAAACTGATATAACAGTAAAGTCAACGATTGCTTACTAATTGAAAAACAGGGGTACAAGTGCATGCAAACAGTGATTTTGTGAAATCAGCCAGGGTATGTGAAGCTATAGCGCAGCGACGTGCAAAGGGATAAGGCGTCCTAGCAGGCTAGGAAGAAGGGCTTTCGGTGGCTGCTGACAGACAGCCTGTTATAGCTTGACACTTGTCGAGTATAAGAGTGTTGTGAGAGGCTGAATTGATCTCCTGCCCTGAGTATTGACGACGGCTGCGTCCGCAACGAACCAAACGCCGGTACTGCGGCTCTGCACGGATGGCTTAACACATTCTTCAGCATCGTTGAGCATCCTACAAACTGCATAACCATAGGGGGTGAATTTAACACCAAAAGGTCAATTGGGTTACTCCCACGGCAAATTTGCTGTGTCCATCCGTTCCCTAGGATGGACCTAGTACGTTTTTCACCTACTCGAAAAGACCATTTATTGGCTATCCAGCAAGGTGTCTCAGGCACACTATCCAAAGGGTATGGCACATTTCCTGGTAGCTCGCGTAAGCTGGCCAAGTTCGTATGTAACACGCCTGTTGCAAAATTTTAGCATGCTTAAGGCCACGATCGGTTTCCGGGTATATGGTAACGATAACGGGGAACGTTGTGCATTTTCATAACGACATCACCGTGGGACAATTTCTTTCTAACTGTTAATCACAACTTTCAGGTAATGAGTACTATAGGAACATGCGAATCTGGTTGTCCACCGAAACACAGACAAAATTCCTGACAAGAAATGAAACGGTCTACTGCCTAAAATTGCGCGAGAGTTTAAACTCTACGCACACCGCTTGGAAAGACATACGACCTCCCATTGGTTCGGGCATAGCAACAGGTTTGTGCTGGCTACTACACCTATCTTCACATAAAGCAAGCAGCTGGGGAGAGAATGGCAAGCACCAACAGGCACAATTAACAAGCACACTACACTGTTAACGCAAAGCAATTTTGCGAGGAATGAAATAAACTTTCTTATGCTCCCAACTAACTCAATCGTTCTTGAGACAGCCTCAATAGCAAGATTAAACGACCCGTTTAGGTCATGCATTAACGCAACCAACGACTCCCACTCACCTGCCTTACCGACGCTGGCTGCTGAACAGCTTTCGGTATTACCTTCTGCCTTCCGGAAGTAGGACTCTACTGGCGAGTAAATAAATAAATAAATAAATAAATATTTTATTCTCGACTATGCGAGACACGCCCATGGAGGCATGATCAGATATGTACAACTGTACAAACATTTTATGGCAACTGTAACAGTGAGAGTAGAAAATCGTTCATATGTCCATGACTGGAACAGTACAATAAATAAATAAATAGTTTATTCTCAGTTTCATAGAGACACACCAAATCAGGCATGATCAAGGGTTGAAAACAGATGTGTATCACGACGATACATCGGGTTCAATCGTGTGTAGTTGAAACGGTGTCGGGAAGAGTTGATGTGTGAGTCTAGTCGACTTGCCAGTATGTAGTTGTGGGCAGTGACTTTATTCAGTGGCGAGTCACATCCGCCACGTCGCAGTGTTGTTAAACAGACATTTGTGGCTTTTTATAGGGAGAACGCTTGCCAGGCGAAAACCCACCACGTCCTGCAACTCTGCCGTAAAGCATTTTGAACATTAATGTTGAACTGGCAAAGCCTCTTGACGACTGGTTTTACCTTCGGATTTTCGCAGAGTAATGGCTTCTAATTTCCTCTGTTAGTTGGACAGGTAATTTGATCGGGGTCGCCATGATTTTTGAGGTCGGTGGGGGAGGGGGACATCGTGATTATTTTTCTTGTTGTATGTCCAGGTGAGCAAAAGTTCAACTTTTTCGCTGTCCTGATTTTTCAGATGTATAATGTATGCGAGTATGGGGATATGTCCAGTTCTCCATACTGGACAAGGGTTATGGTGATTGTAGTTCGGTCCTTTCGGAGTTCTACCATGCTCCATGTAAGTCCTTGTGGGTTGTTACGTCCGTCTTGGGCCAAAACTGTTCCTCAGTCCAATCTCAGATCTCCAAGAAGTCCCGGATCTCAGAGAAAAGGGAAAGTGAGGGACAACCGAGAGAAGACCGCAAGAACAGGCATGGAGTTGAACATTGTTAATGTCTTGTGTTACAACATTTGGGCTTGAGACAAAAGCATGTACACTGTGCAACAATAATTATGCTGAAAATGTCTTTTGAATATCCTATAGAATCATTAGCCGTATGGGTGGATTGCTAACGCCTGGGTAGAGACAAGAGCGTTGTACCAGTAAGTAAAGTACTAATTATCCGTTTAGTATGAGCCAATAATTGCGTGGGGATAGAGCAAAGAGAGTTAGAATATTGGTAGTGATTGTCAGGTGCATGAATAGCACGTAGTTAGCGTAATCCGAGAGGGAGGGCATAATAAGCGAAAAATAAAGAGGTTGCCGCTAGAGAGTCCTAAATATCAATTGGTGGCAGGACAGCGGAAGGATTGGATGCAGATATTCTATAGGAATAAAGGTTATTGAGATACGGAGTGGCTCCTAACAAGCACTAAATCATCGCATATGCATGGGGCCAATGGCCACTAGCTACTTCTGAAGAGAGATGTTGAATTTACGACGACCGACAGATGGTGGCGCAAGGAGAGATTCAGTGGCCAGATGTAGCCATTCCAATCAGACACTTGGTCAATAGTGTATGCCTACAGGGTCGCTGAGTGTGTCAACAGGCCAGTAAAGGTAAGTGCTAGGTCAATTAAAGCAGCTGAGCTGTAACGCAAACAATCAGAGAGCATGAACATTGTAAGAAGGGAGCGAGCTCCGGATATCTGCAAAGTTAAATGGAAGCTATGGCGACTAGCTGCTGCTAAGCAGAGATAGAAACTCTAAAAAAGAATGTATCAGTGGCTGGTGTAGCCATATCATTAAGACGTTTGATCACTACTGGATACCTACTCTTTCGATGAAGAAATCAACATGCAAGCAAAGCTTAGAGAGACAGACGGCAGAAGAAAATGAAAGTAGGAGAGTCAGGGAGTGGCTTCTTGCAAGCTACATGGAGCCAACAATGACTAGCTGCTATCAAGAAGAGTTGATGCGAGTAGGACGAACGACAAATAACGCCGCGCTAGGAGAGAAAAGAGTGACCAGCAATAGAGTTCGGATTAAGCCTTCAGTTACTAGTGGATCCTACGGTGGCACATAATAGGTCAACAAGCCAGCTGAGCTGTGAAGCACACAATCCAAGAGAATGAACATTGTAAGAAGGGAGCGAGCTCCGGATATCCGCAAAGTTAAATGGAAGCTATGGCGACTAGCTGCTGCTAAGCAGAGATAGTGGCTCTAGAAAAGAATGTATCAGGCGTATGACCACTACTGGATACCTACAGTTTCGATGAAGAAATCAACATGTGGGCGAAGACTAGAGAGAGAGACGTCAG
Source organism: Dicrocoelium dendriticum (assembly GCA_944474145.2). Lineage (NCBI taxonomy): Eukaryota > Metazoa > Platyhelminthes > Trematoda > Plagiorchiida > Dicrocoeliidae > Dicrocoelium > Dicrocoelium dendriticum. The sequence continues at coordinate 24,150,887 of OX104068.1, read as the reverse complement.
AGGAAAATAAAGGCTGGAGAGTCAAGGGGTGGCTCCATGCTACCTACTAATTTCCTGACGTTATGTCCACCACCGTACTGAAACGCGGAAGCTCAGCCGTTCCCCTTCATCTGCTTGGTCTGATCCACCGCTGGTTGAAAGCTGGTAACTTACTTGCATAATTACAAGCAGCTACGGTGCCATCACATCAAAAGTCAGTGTCTAGGCAAGAGATTGTTAAACTCTAGCGGCTCGGCTACACTTTCATAATCTGCCGAAGGATGGACTGACTAATGGCCACAATATTGCTAGGGTTTTTACCAGCACTAGGTGTGATGCACGATTAACAACGCGGATTCCTAAAATCACTTGCCTGTGTCTCATGCCATCTAAACTTCTTTACCAAATTGACCCAATCCTTGGACCGTTAGAACTCGGCCGTGGTCATTTTTGTTGATATGCAGTAGGCCTCTGCACTAGTATCACAAGAAAAATTGATGGATAAGTTTGTCTAAGTTGCGGTTGCTAGCCCACGGTTGGCGTAGATCAGGTCATACTTTTCGCACTGAACCCGTAGTCAAATTGGACGGCCGCATCTCTCAATCCTGACCAGTATTTAGTGGAGCTTTCCAAGGCAGATACAGTGGCCCGTTTGTTGTACATAAACGACATTATTGACGTAATGCGCTACGGGGCCGACCAGCAAGCAGCCTACATATATGCACCTGACTGACGACAACCCAATCGCCGAGCTAATTCGCTTTGACCTTAAACGCAATAGAGTTCTGCTGCATCCACCGGGACACCTTATTTTCAGCCAAAGTGTGCGGTGCCCTTCTGTTGCTTGGCACTACAACCCGCGGGGACCCTCGTCCTCAGTTGTAAACCAAGCAAATGCAACAATATTATAAAAGTCAGGTATCCACTATTCTCGCTCGCTGGACTTCGCCGAGCGCACCACTACTGCAGTGCTTAAATTCCACCCCAGAATACGCCTGCTCTGTTAGACACCCAATATGCAAGCTCTGATAGTCGTTCTGTATACCCTAACGACTCGTCCGCTGCTAGGAAACTGCTCGATGATTTACAGTGAGATGAGAAGAAACAATCATTTGCAAATATAATGGCCGCATATATCTTTTACAAAAAGCTTGCTGGTTCCGAATTCGCAGCACTTTTACGCGAAACGCTGCTAAACGCTTTAACAGGACTCCGTATGGTAGGTGAGGAAAACTAAATAGCTGCACTCTTTGGACTTAGTAGACAAAATTGCTTATTCCCCAAGCCTGATGTTCGAACGAGGTACAACTTTCCGTAATCGGAACAGCGTACCGCATTACAAATAAAAGGATTAGAACACAGATAAACACGGGCTTCTATCTGCTCGTGTACGCACCTTTAAAGATTAGACGGCTGTTCAATCTCAAAGCGAGGGCGGTACCTGAAGTTTTTCTTAGAGCGATTCGTAATCACTAAACGTCACTGATCCCGCAGCATGATCTTATGAATATATGCATGCCGCCTTGGGTCAGCGCAGTAAGAACCGATTCATCACACGGTCGTGAGGTGACAGTTTTAGGATGAGCAACACAATAATGTCTGCATTTTATCTACGGTCCTTGTGAGCGGAATGACCGAGGTCCACATAATTGAACCGAGGTCTCAATTGAGGTTGCTTTTAGCAACCAAACCACACAGCGGATTCTCCAAGTCCAACTTTACTTCATCACACCACTTATCTCCTTGACCTCCGGAGACGGCTTTTCCCAAACCTTGTCGCAGCTTTTATGTCCTGAATCTCTGCTTGCGTCATCAAATGTCACCCGTACATCCGATGGGCAGCATAGTTACTTATATGTGTATAATCTAGTCACGTCTGAACTCTCTCACCCGTTTCCTGACAGCTGCTAGTCGGCTGCAGTTTACTGACTCAGTTTTGGCACTTACATTTATCCTTTTATCTTCCCCTGCTTTGACTGTTTTCCTCCCCACTTTTCTCATAAAGCCATTTCAATGCGCTGATACGCTTATCCGTTTAAGTCCCTTATCCTACTCTCATCTTATCTGGCTTGCTTGTTGCATGCATGTTGTGTTCGTCCCGCATTGTCTCACTTGTCTTTGCTGTATCCTTACCTCGTTCATACTATTGAGGCTTAAAGGACCGGGTTACAGCAGACTCACATGTGGTACTTTTTATAACCTTAATGTCCGGGAGAAAGTAAGAATTGCCTTGGAAATTCCCTATTTTAGCGATTAATCGATTATTAACGATTATCGCATCGATTTCGAACGTTCCTGAATGTTCTTCTTCTACACGTGATCAAAATCCACCTGACCTCTCGGGAAAAGATATGGAGAACCACTAACCTTGGCAGCTGACCTTCCAATTCTAGAAGTCGAAGGTCAGCAGAGACCTATAAATACAGCCAGGGTCCTCAGTCGTTGTACAGTGTTCGTTGGCTGCGATTAATACGTTATTTGTCAGGGTCATTGGCGTTCTGCTTTTTCCTTCGGTTGGGCTAGAAGTTTTGCGGAGCAGTGAATTGTTATTTTTGGAGTTGCGTCTAGTGAGAAGATTATAACAAATGGCGACGGAGAAAAGTGGAAATGTGATGAATTTTTCTGCCGAACAATTTCAAAAGCTGCTTTTTCAACAGCAAGCTCAAATGGAGGCGCAAATGAAAATGATTGAAAATCTGACAAAATGCTTGAGTTTGCAGACAACTGGAGCAGCGACGCGGGACACGCAGGCCAGTTCTGTTGATCTTCTCACGAACGCTATCACTGAATTCCATTATGATGCGGATTCTGGAAGCACTTTCGAAGCGTGGTTCAAGCGCTGGGAAGACATGTTCCAGACGGACTTCAGTCGTCAGGACGACTCCTGGAAAGTGCGATTGCTACTCCGCAAGCTCGGAATAAGTGAACATTCAAGGTTCATAGACCACATTTTGCCCAAACAGCCGAAGGATCTGACATTTGACGAAGCAGTGTCGCAGTTGAAAGAAATTTTTGGTGAGTCGGTGTCCTTGTTTAGTATTCGTTATCAATGCCTAAAAATTGTCAAACAGGAAGCGGACGATTTTGGGGCCTTAGCTGACATGATTAACCGTGATTGTGAACGTTTCAAATTACGTTCTTTAACGGACGATCAGTTTAAGTGTCTCATTTTCGTCAGTGCTCTACAATCGCCCAGTGACGCTGAGATCCGAACGCGGCTTTTAGCTAAGCTGGAGCAGGACCCGGATCTGACACTGAAGGCCCTCGTTAGCGAATGCAAACGACTGCTCACTCTAAAGCACGACACTGCCATGGTCGAACGCAATGGTCTAGAATCACCAGATACCGTGCAACTTGTGAAAAAAGCCAGGACCGCTAACGCAAGCAAATCCTTCAAGAGGCCTACGAAGAAACCGCCCACAGCATGCTGGTCGTGCGGCGAATGGCATTTCGCTCGCTTTTGTCCCTTCAAACAACATATTTGTCAAACGTGCCATAAGCGTGGGCATAAGGAGGAATGCTGCAGTCAAGTCCGGTCGAAGAAAGTGCAGCAGTCTCACCGAAGGGTTAATTCTAGAAGGGGCGGCGCTGAATCTCTCTCCATAGTCGCCGCATTCCAAAGCGAGTGTAAACCGAGACGACGATTCATCACTGTATTAATCAATGGTATCCCAACGAAACTGCAATTTGACACGGCATCAGACATCACCATCATTTCCAGGCGCACATGGAATCACCTAAAGAGGCCGAAGATGGTCGACTCCCAGAAAGTTGCACATAATGCATCCGGCGGTGTGTTAAACTTAGTCGGCGAACTCAATTGCAAGATTGCTTTCCAAGGTGTGGAGAAGTCGGGAACATGCTACATTTCGGACCGGCCGAATTTGAATCTTCTTGGCCTCGACTGGATTGAAAAGTTGAACCTCCTCGATGTTCCCTTGAATCAGATCTGCAACCGAGTTCGAGCAAGTCCAGACCCATCTGCAAAGTCAATCGAAGACATGACACGTGCCCTGAAGCGAAAGTTTGCCTCTGTCTTTCAGGATGGCTTGGGCCACTGTACGAAATTCAAGGCAACACTGAACTTGCGACCAGGTGCTAAACCAGTGTTCAAGGCTAGAAGACCGGTACCATATGCAGCCATGTCAACAGTTGAGCAAGAGCTCGATCGACTGGAACGTGCCGGAGTCATCACAGCCGTCAACTACTCATCATGGGCCGCACCTATTGTCGCAGTGAAGAAAGCAAATGGCAAGATACGCGTCTGTGCTGATTTTTCAACTGGCCTCAACGCCGCGCTGGACGACCATCAGTATCCCTTACCTGTACCGGAGGATATCTTTGCAAAGCTGAATGGTGGTAAGTACTTTGCAAAGCTTGATCTATCCGATGCTTACCTGCAAGTGGATGTTGACGAAGTCTCGAGGGAGTTGTTAACGATCAACACTCATCGTGGGCTATTCCAATACAACCGCTTGCCATTTGGTGTGAAAACGGCGCCAGCCATCTTTCAACAGTTGATGGATACCATGCTAGCGGGAGTTTCTGGAACCGCTGCATATCTGGACGATATCATAGTGATGGGTCGAACACCGGAAGAACTCTTCAACCGCTTGGATGAAGTGCTTGGTTGCATACAGTCGTACGGCTTCCGGATCCGTGAGGATAAATGCACATTTTTCACGCCGCTCATCAAATACCTCGGGTTTATCCTCGAAAAGGATGGACGTCGACCAGACCCGGAAAACATCGAAGCCATTAGAAAAATGCCTCCTCCCACAGATCTACAGTCTCTGCGTTCCTTTTGTGGGCTCATCAGCCACTACAGCGCATTTTTGCCTGAGATGCACCGCTTGCGTGCCCCGTTAAACAAGCTCCTATCCAAAGGACAACCTTGGAACTGGACAGCAGAATGTCAGAATGCCTTCGAACGCGTCAAGTCACTGTTGTCTTCAAACTTGCTTTTGACACATTTCGATCCCTCCAAAGAGATCGTCCTAACCACAGATGCATCAAGCCATGGGATTGGTGCAGTAATTGCACACACGTACACGGATGGATCTCAAAAAGCAATCGCCCATGCCGCCAGAACCCTTACGAAAGCCGAGAAGAACTACAGTCAGATTGAGAAAGAAGCATTGGCCATAGTGTACGCGGTTAAGAAATTCCACAAAATGCTATACGGCCGCCGCTTCAAGCTTCTGACAGATCACAAACCCTTGCTCGCTATCTTTGGTTCGAAAAAGGGCATCCCGGCCTACACCGCCAACAGGCTACAACGTTGGGCTCTTACCTTAATGGGGTATGATTTCGAGATCCAATATCAGTCGACAGTTTCCATTGGCCAAGCAGATGCACTGTCACGCCTAATTGATACCCGTCAGCAAGAACATGAAGACACAATCATTGCCTCGGTGGAGATTGAACCAGACGTCAACTTTCTGGTAACTGATGCACTGCACTGTCTACCAGTTACCGCAGAAGCTGTACGGACCGAAACACTTCGGGACCCAATACTCAAGAAGGTTACTCAGTTTCACAAAACAAGTTGGCCACGTTCATGTCCATCCGCCGAGTTGCAACAGTATTTTCAGAGGAGACACTCACTGTCTATTGTAAACGATTGCATACTATTTTCGGAAAGAGTGGTCATCCCCAAGACACTTCAGGAGCGCCTTATTCGACAGTTCCACGCCGGGCATCCTGGAATCAACCGGATGAAGGCGCTTGCCCGCAGTTATGTATACTGGCCCTTAATGGACAAACAGTTGGAAGAAATAGCCAGACGCTGCCAAAAGTGTGCCGAAGTCTTGAAAGCGCCACCGAAAGCAGAACTCTGTTCATGGCCAATAGTTACTAAGCCGTGGTGCCGCATTCATGTCGACTTTGCAGGGCCGATCAACGGGAGAAGTTTCCTCATTATAGTCGACTCATACAGCAAGTGGCCAGAAGTATTTCTCATGGATAACACCACCACCAATGCCACCATATCGAAACTGCGCCAAGCCTTTAGCAGATTCGGCTGTCCTGAGATAATGGTCACTGACAATGGCTCACAGTTTACTTCAGCAGCGTTTAAGGAGTTTTGCAAGCAATGCGCCGTCCAGCACGTTCGCTCGCCGCCGTTTCACCCACAGTCGAATGGCCAGGCAGAAAGATTTGTCGACACATTCAAGCGAGCCCTCCAAAAATCAAAAGGGGAGGGACGTATAGAGGAGGTGGTTGACCGGTTCCTTTTCCTCTACCGATCAACACCGAATCCACAAGCACCAGACGGAGTCTCTCCAGCACAGGTTATGATGAACCGGAAGCTCCGCATGCCTTTCGACGCCATCCGACCGGGCTCGGAGTCCTCTGTTGGTGAAAGAAACCGCAGAATGGAACAGGAGTTTAACCGGCGGCATGGAGCAAAGAAGCGATCATTCACGCTTGGACAGAAGGTGCTAGTACGTGACTACCGGGATGGCCATGCGAAGTGGACGCCAGGGAGGGTCATAAGCAAGCGCGGAAACGTCATGTATGACGTGAAGGTGGGCGCACAGGTCTGGCCGCGGCATGCAAACCAGTTACGTCCCACATTGTGCCAGCCAGAACAAGAAAGGCCTACTGACCTCCCGTTCGATTTACTGGTGGAAACTTTCAACCTGCCGAAAGTAACAGTGGACGACTGCCCAAGGTCGAGCAACGAATCCAGAACAAGAACATCGGAACAAAGTTCTCGGGCGCTTCTGCCAAGGAGGTGGACCGACAGGCAGAGAACACCGTCCCGAAGACTGCAAGTTGATCCCAGGCTTTCCTCTTACACCTCGGAACATATCTCAGGAGGGGAGGTGTCCGGGAGAAAGTAAGAATTGCCTTGGAAATTCCCTATTTTAGCGATTAATCGATTATTAACGATTATCGCATCGATTTCGAACGTTCCTGAATGTTCTTCTTCTACACGTGATCAAAATCCACCTGACCTCTCGGGAAAAGATATGGAGAACCACTAACCTTGGCAGCTAACCTTCCAATTCTAGAAGTCGAAGGTCAGCAGAGACCTATAATACAGCCAGGGTCCTCAGTCGTTGTACAGTGTTCGTTGGCTGCGATTAATACGTTATTTGTCAGGGTCATTGGCGTTCTGCTTTTTCCTTCGTTTGGGCTAGAAGTTTTGCAGAGCAGTGAATTGTTATTTTTGGAGTTGCGTCTAGTGAGAAGATTATAACAGACTGTATACACCGTACTTGATAAGGAAAGGTGTTTCCTTGACCAAAATAAGCACGCGTGTGTTGATCAAGTATCAAGTTATTGTTGGTTGTGTTTCTGAATGAAAAGATGTGGCATGAGGTATCGTACCAGGTGGTCAAATGGGCAGATAATATCCTACCAGGGAATCGCAGCAATTTTAAAGGGATTCTATGCAAAGGAAGATGCCTGACAATGCTAAAGCTAAATGTATAAGCTTTCTCACCATGAAATGCTAGGTATCGCAAGGTTTCTTTTCTTTAGCGATCGAGCAAAATAGCAAACTCGCTTCGTGATACTTTTATTATATTCTCCGGACCCAGGCCCAACAAATTTTCTTCTGCTTCCCAAAGCTAA
>OX104068.1:24096255-24143235 GCA_944474145.2 Dicrocoelium dendriticum | reverse complement strand
TTGTTAAAGCCGCGATTCTTCTTGCGTTAGTAAAAGTGGGAAACCGTTTTAAATTCCGTGGCATTGAACTCCAGAAAATCGACTTTAAGTTTTACCATCCGGTCATGTAACCTACTTGTTTTCTAACAATGCCACTTCCGTCGACAACCGCTTGAATGAAAACCAGATAATTCCTCAGAAAACAAGGCATGCATTCTAAGTCACGAGTCTCTAAATGACATTACGAAGAGTAAAATGTCAGCGTCCATCTGCTGAAGGTGACTAATATGTTGGCCAGACACCTTCGTGCACCCTTGACACGAATGGCCACGGCCCTAGCTATTAATATAAATGCAGTTGGGCGGCAAACTTTAAACGATTGTCGCATGAAGCTTCCTCTTCGTCTTTTGTGACCTTTATGCGCCACACTGTTAACGTATTCTTGGAAAGGCTTAAGTATTACTTCACCGATAGTTTTGTACCTCACGTTCCTCTATTAAAAATAAAGCCGGGCGCGTAGCCATAATAAAAAACGTTCTGATGAATGGGCTTGTTTCCGAAATGGCCTAGCTGCTAATGCGCGTATTGACCAGTTTCCATGATCGTCACGCTTGACATGTATTGGGTGCATCAAAATAGCTCTAGCTGTATCTAGGCTGACCGCGCTTCAGTATGTGGTGTAAGCTGCCAGTGGATCAACCGAATCTAAGCAGCATTTATTTGCGTTTGATGGCGTAGTTGGCACAAGCCTGCCCATCCCAATGTTGCGTGGAGCAGTTGGAACCCATGCTAAAGCAACTAGGGCACTGCATGCGCGCTTTGTGAAATATACAGCTTCGCATTTGCCCTTGAAGCAGCTGACATTCCCAGAAACAGTTTTAATAATCGCTATCATCTGCTATGATGAAAATGTATTGACGTAGCATTCGTTTCCCAGGCCGACAAGTGTGGTTAGCCGCATTAAGACTATTATGAAATATGCTGTTCCATTTAGACGGTTGCGCGAACTGACACAGGAACTAGCGCGTCAAGGAGTTGTGAAGTTCTGAATGAGCTCGGCAACGGTGTCCTACCTGGGCTGAATAAAGGCTGCAAGCCGCCTTAGTTCCAAACGTAATGGAAAGTGCCTATCTGTCAGTTACATACCTATTAGCCTAACCATGGCGTTAATTAATCTGGTTGATATTCTTACGTGCTTCAGTGGAAATACTTTGTATTAATATGGGTTGCACGGCGTCGCGTAACCTAAAGTTTGCAATTGATTTGTGTGTCTAACGTGTTAGCTTTTAGCTCACAAAATCAGTGAGACTGTTGGCAATAGCCATGTAGTAGAAGTATGCTTTGTAGGTTTTGACGAAGCATTGGACACTGCAATTCGCAGCTGACGTTAAGCTTGCGATCTTTTGTAATATCTGGCTACTAGTTAAATCGGGGGTTTGCTATTCCTGATGTGCAGAACTAGTGTGCATGCTTGAAACGCAGTCGTTAACTTTGAAGGTGGCTTCTGGCACCGCCCCATATACTTTGGTCTTGGGGCCGGCGCACATCTTTGGCTACGGTAATAAATTGCCAGTAGGTAATGAAGAGCCTCGCGGCTAACCAGTGGATGACCTAGCTCACAATACTGTGGACGTCCTTTGGGTTATTCAAGCCATTCTTTAGATACTGAGTAAACTCTGTGGACGTTTTATTTTATGGTGGTTGCCTAGGAACCAGGCCGCTGGGTCAGGGCTTTACATCGAATTCGCTGATTTTTCACGGGTCAGGTTATCCGATGGGTGCAGTTCCAGTCTTGACTCATCAGCTTGGTATTGTACACTGTTTGCTACTTTACTCTGATGACATCTAGACAACAGTAGCTGGCACATTTCTATGTGCTGCTGTATGTCCGACGTTCCCTGAAGACTCTAACTGCTGGTAATATTTTTAAACTCAACCGTATTTTAGGATCACGCTTGAAATATTGCGTCTAGGCATCTCTGTTAGAAGGTGGAACCAGAAATGCTACCACGCGTCATTTTTTGCAAGTCTAGAGGTTACATGTAGTCACATTCAGAAAAGCTGTGCATTCTTGTAATGCAGTTAATGTATTTTTAGAAAATTAGTGGAGGCAATGTCTTTGCCTAGCAAATTCGAATGATGTGGATCCGTCCGGATTTGACCAGGCTTTTTTCTTGCTAGGAGATGCGGCGCACGCAGTAAGTCCATCGTGCTCCTGCCCCGCGTCTCGATCGAATTACAACAGCCTCACGTTTCCACGCCGTGTTATCATTCGTTGAAATGGACTTGTGAAGCTGAGGTTGAAACATCCACAATAAAATGTTTTAAAATCAGCTTACACTACTCAGGTATACCGAAACCTCCCTATCTCCTAAATACCCAAAGATATCTTTCAAGTTATCTTTTCGCTTTCTTACAAAGCTGAGTTTGTCCTTCGTCTTAAAGAAGTCACATTTTCTCTTCTTGGTTCGTAATCGTTAATCCTTTTAATTGCGCCACATGCAACGCGGTGATTGCTACCTTCAGATGCATGTGAACAGACTGCCTGTAGGAGTAGAAGAAGGTGTGAATCTTCCTATGTTCATTAAGAATTAATGCCATTCTATCTATCTCCGTACACCTTCCCTTAAGAGTAACATGCACGGGAGTGTGTCACTACCTCGAATTCTCAAATCTCATTCGCGGAACTCCATACCAAATTCAACTTGCAATATATACGGATGCCAGCAAAAACACGTCTTAAATTTAGTTCCGTACAAAATGCACCTCATTGCTTAAGGCACTTGATCAAAGCTCCGGGTGTGTAGTATGTCGGTGTCACAGTAGTGTATAAACAACTAAGTTGTTGTCGAGCGCAGCCGTTATTGTAAGCCTCGTTTCCTATTCTCTTTGATTTTCTTTTTAGTCTATGGTTTTGTTGTATTAGCCACCTAGTCACCTGGCATTCAATCCTTATCGGCAGCTGTGACAGTAAACCCAGCTAACCAGCAGATATGACACAAGCACAGGATTCATCCAGCTCTGATTCTTCCCAGGTGGTTTTCCATCCACACACGAAGTAGCTCTCTTTGTCTTTCAGACCCCAGCTTTAACACAAACAACGTACGCCCCGGTCAAGGAAGCCCCCAGAACCTTCAGCAGGATGCATATTACAGTGTACTTGGCGGTATTTTAAAACTTACCATAGCGGGACGTGCATTCGTTATGTGTATGAATTTTATCATGTATAAATACTAATGAGTAGGAAGATATTTGAATATAATTGTAATGTGTTCGTTCCAGCTGCACACAGGCTACATAGCACATCTTAGTCCGGAAAAGCATCAAAATCGTTTCGCACTATTGGGGCCCGTCAGGGGTGCACATCCCCTCGAGCACCTAATGGGGATCGAACCCATGACATTTAGAGGCAGATGTCAACTAGCCAGCAGCTTAAGCCACTGAGCCATGGGAGGCCTCAAGTGGGCTAGACGATTTGAAGGCCGATTTACATTTAGCCCTACCTGTCATTCGCTGCCACGCGGGTTACTACTTTAACTGATGACACTAGCTATTCTCTCACTAGACGATACGTCCATAGCATTTGAACCTAGGAGAGACTACATCATACAGTACTACTTAGTAGGAGGATATTTTAATTGTAATTGTAAGTTTTTGTCCCAGATGCTCTCGAGCTACATAGCACACTTTGTCCGGAAAAGTACCAGACGCGTTTCACCCTATTGGTAATCATCAGTGGTGCGTACTCCCACGGACCACAAAAGGAATCGGAAAGCGCTTGTTGACCACCGCCTGCTCCCTTGCAAGCAGCATACTTCAGTCGGATATGTGCGAGCAGATAACACTGGCACAACCGCTAATAAATAAATAAATAAAAGTTTTATTCCGGCAGCGTGGGGCACGCCTGCGAAGGCAGGATTATGATAATACAAACCGGTAGATTCAGTAACTGCATAATAATATAGCGTGGTAACCAGTCCCATACTGGAGCGGTGTGTCTTCATATATGTAAATGTGTGTGTCAGTATGCATGGTGAGTGAGCTTGTGCATTACGAATGAATTCTTGAGTATGTTTGCTGTGTTCACCATTGTATGGAGGGATCAATTAAACTCTTCAACTTGGAAAACGTTTGTGAAGTGGGCATCCTCCGGATGGGGAATAGACAGTGACTGTATTTAGTGGCGGGTCACATCCGCCTCGTCGCTTTGTTGTTTAACGGACCTTTGTGGCTTTTTATTGGGAGGACGCTTGCCAGTCGAAAACCCACAACGTCCTGAAAAACGGCCTTGGTGCTGTGGCCGTAATATCAGACCTCGTTTACCATCTTGAGTGCCCACTTTAGGCCATCCATTCAGTGCGTCTGTGGTTTGTGTGTGGGCGTCACCGCGCATGCTTGCGCAATTCATGCCGTCTGACTGTATTGAATATACTGTTAAGCGATTTCGTAAAGTCAACCACATTCCAAGCGTTTGCTTACCTATACGTTTATCTGCCATGTGCTCGTATTTGCTTGAAGCGAATTGCCAAAAATGTTCTCTTCACAAGTGTTATGCTTCTGCTTATTTATACAACGCAATTTATGCTATGTGCTCCTTGCAAATAAACTGTTTATTCCGCTTAAAAGCCCTTATCTGTGACACCACTGCGCGCTTACTTGAAACACAAAAATGAACACACGGGTTAGTACGGCAGTGACAAAAGCACCCAACGTAGTGAGTGTATGAGCCACAACTTCACATACCCAATCACGGATAGCACACTGCGGACTAATGCATCCGTGCAAAGGTATGCTAGCCAACCGTCGTCTTTCACTACTTTGAAGGCAGTTTTCGTTGAAGACCATCCAATTGACTATATGCATTCAGTTTGTTTGGGTGTATTGCGAGGGTTGATCAAAAACCAGCTCACATCGCCCGTGGACAATGGCGTTATCCTGCGTTTGTATAACAAATAAATAAATAAATAAATAAATATTTATTCTCGACTATGCGAGGCACGCCAGTTGAGGCATGATCAGGTATGTACAGCTGTACAGACATTTTATGGGAACTGTAGTGACAGTAGAAAATCGTTCATATGTCCATGCTTGTAACTGTGCGATGGTGAACATGCGAAAGAACGATTCGTTTGGACATAATCGCTCTGCCATATATCGCAGTCATACCTCGAGTAATAATAGATAAAGAATCCTGAGTGATCCATTGGAAGATAATTGAAGAGCAAGCTATCCATTATGATGATTCTAATTGAGCTGCCAGTGTGAAGTTATGGGCTGTGACCTAATTCGGTGGCGAGTCACGTTCGCCACGTTGCAGTGTTGTTAAACGGACATTTGCGGCTTTTTATAGGGAGAACGCTGGCCAGGCGAAAACCCACCACGTCCTGAAACACTGCCGCCAATCCATTGAATGGCAAGTTGTAACTGGCTATGTTTCTTGTTGAACGTTCTTTTGCTCCGGTACTAGTTGGACCTTTTACTTTCCAAGTAAGCTTCCAGCATTGAATGAATACCGCTTCTGGTAGGCACCTGAGTTGGCTGAATTATTGTTATACACCAGCGTGTTTCTTGGGAATATTGCCAGTGGCTTTCTATCATAACTTTCTAGATCCCTCATTTAATATTTATAATATGTGCCACCCACACCTGCACACGTCCTTATTTGATTTTCTTATTGCTTTAATTGACGTTACCATTAAAAGTTATTTTACGCTTGATGTACCAAGTCAGGCGACGTGGAATGTCTACTCACTTGTTTTATTTGTCTGCTGAGGTTCAGATGTGGACGTTAGACAGCTTTTCAGCAGTTTCCTTCGAGTTGCACCTGTTTTCCATCAGGCACACGATCCACAAGTTCCTGCGTCAGCTTGCGCAAAGCATGCGCCGTGCGTTCGAAGAGGAAGAGCTTCCTCTTTCTTCAGCAAAACAAACACGGGTGGAAATGTAGCTTTCTTGGCATATAAGGGTCATCGCCTTCCGTTTGCATGGTATTTTGTGTTCCACAGTGCAACCGGATATGGCGTTCATCATCGGTGAAAAGCCCAGAGTGCTTATAGATGCGTCTGTGTATGTGGCTAGGAACATCGTCATGCCATGCCGGAAATTTATGAATATTTGCAGTCTCTTCACGCATAGCAAACATACCTCAACGGCATACACCTTCCGTGCATAGCTATTGTCCAAAGTCGCGTGCTGCATTTCCCCCTATCGTATTCATTTCAATTGCATCGCTTTTACAGCGAACGCTTTTCTTGTAATTAACCCTAGGTCATTCTGTTTCAACGCTGATGGCCTTTCTATGGTACAGCCGTGTCAATCTACTTGACACGGCTGTCTAGCCGAACAACCTCCTCGTGGTGTCAGCTGGGTAGTTTGGGTTTAACCTGTTCCAGCAAATAGTTCGGCGGCAGTGTTCCAGGACGTGGTGGGTTTCGCCTGGCAAGCGTTCTCCCTATAAAAAGCCACAAATGTCTGCTCAACAACACTGTGGCGTGGCGATCGTGACTCGCCACAAAATAAATTCACTGCCCCGTGGATACTTTGATAATTCTATCCAACCCGCGGATGCCAATTTCCTACTCGCATATCGATGACGATATCAAACACTGAAGATTGGAGCAGCACAACTACAATCACAAAATACACAGCTACATACACATTCACACACAAGGACATACATACATACCCCCTACACAAACACAAACTGCTTTGACAAACATATCGGATTGTTGCACATCCTGGATCATGCATCGTTATGTCAAAATGCTCATGCCTGTAAAGGCCTGCCTCACATTGTTGAGAATAAAAGATTTATTTATTTATTTATTTATTGTGCATAATACCTGACTTAAATCAAAAGGTGCATACGCCCTTTACATTCCGTGCGCAGTACGCACTATTACGCAGCTGTGAATATTCATATTGCGCACGATGCCGATTGGGCGTACACTGCTCTGTCTATCATGGTTAGCACGAGTACATTTTTGCCTGAACCCTCCTCTTTAGCTATCTTCCAGCATTCCCGCGATATGGAAATTCAGTCAGAGCGCGGCGTGCTGTCCCTCACAGACGATGTCATTCCGCTGGGACTTCTAACTAAGCGTTCAATGTAAGTACAGATTTTTCTCATTTCGCCATAGACGTCGGCCGGCCCGTTCCTGCTCCAATGACGAAGGGCCTGCACGCCCCACCAAACCTACGATGCCTGATGAGGCAAGGCACGCACGTGCTCCCACTTTTTCTTTAAAGGTTTTATTCCTCTGCATACAGAGCCCTCAAAAACCACTCGTAAGTATTGCGTCCATACAGTCCTACATTGCGCAGTAATCTCGCCGGATGTTAATGCTCCGTCGCACCATTTAACGCCAGTTACTTCGGGTATGTAAGATGCCTACAAGTAAGACACAATAGGTGCAATACATTGCACTCAGCTTTAATTGTAGACGAATTAGGCCTGCTTCGGTCAGAACAGGTCTGCTATGACCGTAGGTCCGAGGTCATGCCGTAGATGCGGCAACAGCAGCCCCGAAGCCGGGCACAAAGCCTTTCTCTGCCATTTATCTCGCTCAGTACGTTTAAGAGATAGGATGATTTGCTGTTGGACCTAGCTTTCAAACGCAGCGTCGTAAGCTCGTCTTAAGACAGAAAGAGTTTCAGGTCAAACACTATTTTGCCATGCAATTTTATAAGGTGCAAATCATCGTCCGCTGTACCATTGAGCTAGTAATGGTAAGTGCATCTGCTGCAGCGCTCAATTATTCAGGCGCGCAAGAGTCGTTTTCATGCAGACGGCTATCTATGAACTGTATGGTGCTCGGCAGGTTAACATAATATAAGCCCTACTAGCTACAAGTTAGCATGTGGCAACACGTGGGTGACGCAGCTCGGATGCTGGCATTAGACGGTACATCGAAACGCGCTCGCATTCTGCCTGGCAAAAGAGACCGTCTATTAAGCAAACTAAAGGATGCAGAGTCGCCGAGTTAAGCACACTGCTTCATTATGTACATCTTTAGCCTCATACTCTTTCTATCGCCAAAGAGGATTAAACACCTTTACAATGCGGCTTTTGGTTACCAACCCGATTTTTGTACCATTCACCAATATGTATACAAAAGATTCCTATATATCGCCTGTAAATTTCCTTCGCCTTGTGCTGTTCTCTGGTCGATGGCAAGCAAGTTAGCTCTCTGGTCATTAGCATGCATCGCCGCTTAGGCGTGTTTCCTCGTCCGGCAAATACGGCAACACGTTTTGCGTAACTCCTTAGGTCGGAAACGCCATGAAATTCGTTAGGTACTAAGTGGGTGGTGGCGTGATATCCGTAGTTGGATATCGGCTGTAGGCGATCAATTTTTCTGGAGCGGCTGAATTGCCACGCACGGCTGTGAGTTTCAATTTGTCAACGCTAGGAGTATTTTTATTGGTCAGTCGTAAACGGGACAAAGTTTGTTTTTAGCCAACCCACGGTACACGATCCTGTCCACTTCAGTTTACTGCTCTCATTGGAACTCTTAGGAGACTAGTCTGGACAGGATCCGGACATGCGCTACCAAGGTGGTGCTATTCCACACCATTCTGTTCTATGCAGCATATGAGCAGCTAGGACGATGACGTTACAAATAAGTGTAAATATTTTTAAATAAATTTATTAAATTTAACCATTCGATAATAGTTTTATAGGTAGAAATAATGGTTGCAAAGGCTTTTCACCATTGCCTAGTTATAACCTGCAATTTGCCTCGCTCCAATGGCGTAATTGTACTACGCGCTGTAGCATGGAAGTGCTTTAAGCGGCCAACATTGCTTTATTCGTCGTAACTCAATGAACCTCCATAGGTGCTATTATCAGATATGCCGGGCAAGCCTTTACGGTCATGATCTATGAGGTGCAACGATATACATTGCGTGAAGTATAGGCTGCTCTAATAAAGCAAGCTTTTGCATTTATTGACAGCGGCAGATAACCAGCCGCCACAAAGGAGCAAAAGTTAGTCTTACTTTTCTTCCGGTTAGCACTGCCAAGGTTGCTGCTTTGTGATCCCACGTCCGAAATAAACAGCTCACAAGAATATTACATGACAATGGCAAACGTCTGAAATACGATATCACCATTAAGGAGCGATAAATGTTAATGTACATTTTGTTCAGTTCTAGGATAATCACAGTTTTGCATGGGAATTGCAATTCGTCATCCAGCCCATTTATCACTTAATCGGATTCGGGTTAGGCAGTCTTCAGGTCAATAAAACTGTAAGAGCATCTGTCAGGTTGACAGAACGCTGCGGAAGTTGATGAACGGAAGCTTGGTCGAACTATGGTAACTCTATTTCCGAAACACATATTATATATTGAGAAGCACCTGTATAAGATTAATGACTGGAAGCAGCTGGTACGTTCGTTGTGTATATCAATGGTAATATTTAGTTAAGCTCAAGATATAGTTGGAGACCAATTGCGCCCCATTGGAGTTATGCACCATTAACAGCTTTAAAGCAGATCGTTTTCCGACCAAATGTTAAGCGTCAATATATGTTGCTTAGCATGCTTCCCAAGGGCTAATTTGCTGAGCATGCATTTTAGGTTACAGACAATTAATTGTGAATCGTGTCCAGGTAGAGCAAACTGTCTGGTAGTTCAGAGCTTATACACAGCATAGAATCCTCGGAGAAGCGGAACCCAGGCTTCATTGCTTCGGGCCAAGGTAGCCCTTACCAACTGTAATTATTTGGTAAACTCCACAGTGAATCCCGGTCTAACGCTTCGCACCACAAAGCATTCAGGACGCCAGCCGAAACACTCAATCCTTAGTGTCTACGCAATAGCTTAAGCGAACAAGAGAGAGAATTACGCAAGATTGTTGCTTGCATCCGCTACCAATCAATAAATATGGTTTTCCGTAACCGTTTGTTGTTAATTACGGTACGTTCTTCTTTACTGTAGCAGGACCACACTTACGGGCTTAGCAAACCAGGTAGGAATGTTGTCGAATCACTAGTAAGCGATCACTAGTTATGCTTTCTTTCTTTACCTCGCCACACTGGTTTCGGTGTTGTTGCACTTGCCATTTATCGCGCCTGTTGTTGCCATTGCTTCGGATCAGGCGTAATCACAACCGCGGCTGTCTGCAACCTATAACGTTCTAAGTTCTATCACGCAGACCAACAAAGCAACCGCTTTAGCATTTTACTAGGTGGTTGTGCGCATTCATCCGACTACCTGCAAGGTAAATATAAATTAATACATGGTTTACTCGATGAAGCGAAGCACAGCTTGGAAGGTACGAGCAGATAGATATACTAAAGACAATAAATAACTAGCTCATTGTCGAATGAACGAGGCGTACTGGTACAAAGGTGTTGAAAGGGTTGTCACAGCCACCGAACCAACTAAGTAAACACACAACAAACGACGGAGGTACTTATTCGCAAACTACCTGGTGCTTATAATAGTACATCATTATCATGTGGGGGTCGCTAGGATGCCGGATATGTTTTCTGGGGCAGGTAGAAAAGTTGCGCGGAAGCACCTGAAAGGCGCGCGATATTCGGCGGCCCACACTGGCGAAGAGGTTAGCGTGTTAGTGCGTCAAGTAAAGACTCGGGTATTACAAGGCAAGTGCTGATGTACTGGAGGTGCAAGGGAGTTGAACCAAATTGTTCCACCAAGTAGCTATGGACCAAAATGTTCATCGTATTTTATGGAATACAGGTATTCCCGAACGTAATAATACAGAGCACAATAGGTTAACGTTCCAATGGGCATAGGATTAACGCCAGGCTACACCGGCGAGGCGGATAGTTTACCTATAGAATAATATATAAGTAAATAAACAAACTTATATTCTCGGTGTTGTACGGGTCACGCCAAGCAGATAAGGATTCGAAAACCTGGAGGTGCTACATATATATTCATAGACTTGGCCGGAAGCTTTGCCCTCTAGGGGCCAGATGCTAATATAATAGAAAAAACCGGCCTCTATTAACAATATGTTTACTCACCCGCATCATTATCATTCGACTCTGCGACTCTTTTACATCATCGACTGGCTTCAACGACTATTGCCGGTTCAGTACTAAGCCATTTGGCCAACCACCGAAAAAATTTGGGCTGTCAACCGACTGCGAATAATAGAGTGCAAAATCGGTCCATACGATGCATAGCCGACTAGCATTACCGTTCAACGGGAGCTACGACAGTGTTCCAGGACGTGGTGGGTTTTCGCCTGGCAAGCTTTCTCCCTATAAAAAGCCACAAATGTCCGCTTAACAACACTGCAACGTGGCGGATGTGACTCGCCACAAAATAAAGTCACAGCTATACATTTCCCACTGACGCAGTCCTCAGCCTCCAACATCGAACCTGTGCAACTGATTTTACTATGAAGAATGCTTTAGTGGAGTACCGATCATCCCGGCTTCGTTATGGTCATCGATTGCACTAAACCTTGTTCGGTCTCCTGTGCTCATGGATCACTACATGGCAAATTTACCCCCCACTTGTATCTTGACGCAACAGTTTTTGCGCGCCACGGCGCCATTATGATCCTTGGTCTGACTATTACCTGACAATATGCTCGCTCTTATGGACTACATCTTTTCGTTTATTCCTTTCATTGTAACGAAATGTTTTAATATTCCAAAGAAGCTATGCTTGTATGCATATTTGATCATGCCTAAAAGTAACCACATGTTCTTGAATGGGTCATAATGGAGTTATTGTTATATAATTATTGAGCGCGAGTACAGCATCGACGCTGCAGGAACCGTCTGTCAAAAAATTATTTCTGCTTTATTAGGCATTTTCGGTAGATCAAGGTCCCGATACTTGGTGGGCTAATGTAATAAGAATTGCGATGTAATCAAGGCAAAAAGTTGATTTCTTATGATTTCGAGGCAAAATAAAGGAAAAGCATGTAAAATAACATCTTCTACAAGCGGTCGGCACTGGCGTAATTCGTTGAAAATCATAAACGTGAACTATAACAGACATATCTGGCGAGTAGATGGTACATAACACTATGGCGTAGCAATTAAGTGAAGCACTTGCAGGAAGAGGAAACTTTGTTGTGGTGATATTCAGATGGTGATAAAGATTTGAACCTATTGCTTCAATCTACTAAAAGATACAGACGTAGGGAGCAGAATGCCTGAGGTGGTGGTCCGGGCGGTTTACCTAAAACTTTGGACCTACGAGGATAACCTCCAGAAGGTTTATCAAGATAAGACGACCAAGATAAGTTTGTTCAGCTCTTCTCTGCAGGTCTCGTGGAGGGGCACCTAAGTGCTCAGCGAAAGGAATGGTTTCAAACGGAAGGGCGGAGAGCTAACGATCTGAAGCCTGACCAAACTGACACGTTTTGTGTGTATATATACTAACTATGGTGTTATGTATTTTTGTGTGTGATTTTAGTTTGGAAGTGCGATAGGAAGACCCGGATACAGAAACTATGTATCAGAATATGTGGAACTGAGCAGCAAAGAAAAGAGGAGGAAAGAGCTGTACTATGGAGGGGTGATGAAAGAACATCAATCACAGAAAAGCAACTTTACTTGGTAACTAAACTGCCGCTGCATGAACAAAAATAGGGTTGCAGAACAAGCTAAACAATTAGCAAACATTTGTGGAATAAAACCGCCCAACTGCGCTTTACTAGATTAACTAAAACACTCGGTGTTGGATATCTACAGTGTCACCAGTAAGTAAAACTACTCACAAACGGTCGAGCAGGTAACAGCCGGATTACCTACGTAGGAGAGGTCCCCGTCGTTGAGGGATTAATGGCACATCGACTGCAGAGCATTCAGTAAGTGGATGAAAGGTAATTTTTAGAATCAATTGGCATGGCTGAAGCAATGATTGGGTATCTGCACAACCTTTACTAAGATACAGACGGTTGTGTTGCACAACGGCGCTTCACTTGCTAAAGTGCACTACTCGAAGGTGGAGTTCTACGGTGTCAACTGTAAGAAAACTGGACGCAGATGGAGTGAGGGTAAGAGCCGGAATAACTAAGCGGCAAAAGCCGCTGATTATAAGGAGATTAAGGGAATGCCAAGGCCAAAGTAATAAGAGAAGGAGTAGGATTAGGCATGAGATATAAAGTGGGGTGAAGAAAGCGTATATAAATTTGAACTGGTCAAATAGGGAGGTATTAGAAATAATTATGTTAACCAAGGCGAAGGATAAAGTTGGGCAGCATGTACATGAGGAGCTTCACAATAAGGTGCGGAGCTACAGTGCCAAAGGTGGTCAGGTAGAGCAGAGGAGGTGGGTGCTGAGCAAGTGGAACTAAAAGCCGGAGCCAAAGATAAAGACAACGTCAGGGCAAGGGATAAAAAAGGTAAGAAGGACAATGTAGTGTCATTAAGACTAAAGTGAGCACAAATCTTAGTGATAACAGACGGATTTTGGAAAAAGCAGTAGGAAGGAAACATAGTCAACTGCCTGTGTTCCCACAAAACAATCGTAGTGACTGTGAGAAAGCTACTTTGGTGGTGCAGACGTGGTAGGCAGTCAGCAGGAAAACTGAAAGCTAGAGCAACGGAGATAAGGGAATGAGTGTCATTAGGCAAGCGATACGACGCGAAATGAAGAGAGAAGCTGTGGTGTTGCGTAGGTTAAATAGAGAAAAAGTTATTAGTGATAACGATGACAGTTTGGAGGGAGGGATGTCCCTACGCTACCTGGCCGAATACGTGCAATAGTGCAAAGTTACGGAGTCAAAGGTAATTCGGTGTTGCAACGGTGGGAGGTAGACAGTAGATGGAAATAAAAGCCAAAGCAATGGAGCTAAGTGAAGAAGTAGGGTTAGTCAAGGGATAAGAAGCGAGATGAAGATAGAAATTCAATGTTGTTATAGGTACATACGGGAACAATTATCAATCATTACGATGTCTGCTGGCGGAAAGGATTCAAGCGAGCAGCATAGCCAAACCTTGATGCCCTGGGCACAAAGGTGCGAAGCAACAGTCTCAAAGGTAAGCCGGTGGAGCAACGGAGGTCAGCGTTGTGTAAGAGGAAAGTACTTCCAGAGCCACAGATATTAGTGACGAAGGATGAAAGGCAAGGGATACTACCACTTTATGCGCCAAACTCAAATTCTCTCGCAACTCTTAACAGTTAGCATTTACTAGCCAGGCCTAACATTTCCAGGAAGCGTGTGACGGAGCTGCCAAAACAGGTAAGATAGGCAAGTCTTGAGCATCAGCTAAAGCCTTACGGCTACATTTAGGGCGTTCCTTTAACCGAAACGCTTAGACCGCTAGTGTATGTTAAAAATCAAGTTTAACATGAAGCAACTCTTAGTACACTGCATTAGATTTGAATCTCTTTCTAGAAACCAAAATCAAAGAGTAAGTTTTACAGCAAATGTCGCTCTTACTTACCAAGGTTTCAGTTCTTCTTCAATATTGTTGCCAGAAACCGCAAACTTCCTAAACATACATCAAATTAAGACTTTACATATCCTGGAAGGTCATATGGTAGAAAAAGCATTGACTCCGGTAACATATTCCAGGCAATCCGCTTAGTTGGATTAAAGCCATGATCATACCAGTACGAGTGTGTCTCGGATTGTCCGAGAACGCATACTTTAAATAAATCTTGGTGAATTCACAAAGCTGCATGGCGCATTGGAAAGCTCAACCCCACTATATTTCCGCGCGTTCCATAGCAACGCAAGTGATTGGAAAGATATTAGCTACTGAGTTGTTAACTGTGAAGCCATGCTCGAAATAACTTGACAGCAATTCCCAATATTTTAACAAACTGCCCATAAATGTACTCAGAAATTAGCCCACTACTCCTTATCGCAATTTTCTTTGCTAACACTTTGTTCGATGCTCCATGAATGATCAGATTATTAAGAACATTACAATGCACGCCTGGTTCGTTGTTTTACCATTAACCTTTAATCAACAAGCCGAATTATACCTACCGCTAGGGAAATACGGAACTGTGGTTCAAGGCCTTATACAGCGTCCCATCACGTTAGTATAATAACATAGTGCTAAATATTGCCTAGCCTGACACACCAGCATCACAGCGATGAATCTATAATGCGACCCAATGGTCGGTAGCACGCTGGTGTAGTTTCAGGAATTACTGTGGGCTCAATATTTGAAGTTAATTCAACCACGGAAGGAATTTTGCTAGTTTACCCCGAGCACCTCAGTTGGTGCGTATTATTCATTATGTGACAACAATAAATTGTTACGGACCTACGGCGAAATTGTTTGTCTGCCTCACTTCGTTAATTGGCGCCACGTCTTGCGTGCCTGCAACTGGAATTATAAAGCCAGCTTGCTAATGTAATTTGATATCAGCTCCTTGTAAGCAAAAGGTATATACCACTTACGAGTTCATAGCATCTGTTTCCTACTGTATGAATAGCATGATCACAAGAGTTGTTGCAGTGCTTCGCAGCACCCACATCACTTATCTGTTCGCGGTGTATTAAAAGATGTTTAGAATCGTCCACTGGCACTCACTTAATGCCAGTTGATTTAAAGGATTCGGTAGCTTTCCCTGGATATTAAGAGCAACTCATCCTTCGGACGCTTCCACTTCGTACCAAATGGTGCATCCGCTTATCTTTTTGTAGCGATGCCACCTGCACTAACCTAAAGAGTTGTTCGGCTGGTCTCGCTAGCAAGTTTGCACAACTTACCAACCCTAAATATTTCCTTACGTGGATCCTTTGTTCCACTATGTACGACAGCTTCTTCTGGTGTAATTACTTTACAATAATATGGACAGCTAGGCTGTCTCTGCCAGTGGTTCATACATTTAGTTTCGGAGCCATTTACTGTTGCAAGAGTATATGATATTACACTCACCTGAAGGATTTTCCATAGTACATAATGAAACCGTTACTTGGTTATGAGGCTAATTTCTCTTGTTGATAGCTCATCCATGGAAGAACCGCAATCCAATTCTATGGACAAAATATTCGTTTAAGTGGCCTGCACAAAGAGACTCGGCATTGCCATACTCATACTTCTACCCACGGTCTGTAAACTATTTATGCATAAGTAACATAGAACCCCTGAATTGGAATAAGGAAACACATTTTTGCTTGCGATGGGACGATTTTAGCCGTAGGGATCAACTGCACTCACACATGAGGTGTGTATTTTGGGTACCGGACAAACAGCCATCACGTTAGGAGCGGCATACTACAAGAGTAAAGCCAAACTCTTTTATTCCGAATTACTTGCTCATCCGCACAATTCTTCACCTGTCTAACCTGGACAGTACATATGTCTACTGGATGCATAAACTAATGGCTGATATTGTAGTTCTTCTCATGGCTTTCTGTAGGTGCTTTTCAGAAGAGCTTTAAGAAAACTTGAATCGTGATAACAGGTAGGTTGCAGGTATGCCTTAAATTAAAAGCGCCTGCTTCAAAACTCAATACGGCATTGCTATGCCATAAAAAGATCAAAACATTTAGCAATATTGTGCCTTAAATTATAAGACACTTAAATCCTTAGTGCTAAGAAATCCGTCCCTAACAACCATAGTCGTTAAGCACCTCACATACAAGCTACGGTGAATGGAGCGCTTCATTTAGACTATTTTCTGATCCTTATTCATTATTCCTTAGCAATAGACCTTAATGGCACTCAGTAGTGATGGGCTTGCGCCCGTGGTTATATAAAATGTGTACAATCTAATAAACCTTGTGGTATCCATCTTAGAAATATGCAGCATCGTTTGGCTCCTATGGCCTCAATGACGCATGAGCCACCCTAACCAATGCATGCGGAGTTTCTTATGTAACTCCGCAGCAATATTTGCAGCCACCCAATGATATCAAACATTAGTCTACAGCATTAGGTTGCTTTCCAGTAGGTAGTAGCCTCTAGAAATTTCACCAAGTTTTCTTTCTACCAGGGAATACATACGCAGAGGGCAAAAGTCCGAAAGCATATTTAACAAACTTCAATGGATACTGAGCCTTTAGACGCGAAGTTTCCAAAGTACTTTGCCTTTATGATCGAGCGCGCTTAGTAACGCATATTTTCGGCCACACGTCGCGCTTAATAAATACTGCTACTATCGAGCTACAGTGCACCATTTTAGATTTGCTGCCTTATTTGGGAGTAATATGGGCAATTCCTATATTGTTTTGTTTCTTCTTCGCTGTAGTTGTTTGCGAAAATTCAGTACATTGGTAGCATGGATAAATAAGTGCGCTACACGCAGTCACCAAGGTACTTACAAAGGACTGCGAAATTTACAGTCAATGTTTTTTCATTGCACCAAGCAAACAAGTTTGCCAAAGCTAGACAGTTACATCCTATAGTCCTATAAATACGATTAAAAATTGTATGCTTCACTTGCATCGGTGATCTGTAGTGTCTGGCTCAAGGTCACCAGTCAGAAGGAAACATAGAAAGCAGTTTATTTCTTGCAAATTTATTAACCCTACGCCGCTCTGGCAGGTTTACGTTTTGGGAAATATTATCCTAATATTTACCGTCACGGGAGAAAGTTATTTGGTCTTCTATTATCTCTTCTAACGCCAACTTCCTTTTTTCTCTGTTATGTGTGCGCCATAACTCGGGACCTGTGAATGCATTGAACATTTCCGTTGAAGGTGGAACAACTAAAGAAAAGAGGCCGGCCCGACTGCTTTAGACAGCCCAGTAAGGAAAATGCCTAATTATGCCGTTGTAATATGGATTTCGAAGAATGACTTGCAACTGCTCGAAAGTCGGCTGTTGGAGTACGCAATAATAGCGACGGAATGCCCGACAGTGCTGAAACTTGAAAACTGGATAACCTATTTTGAAAAGCTTTTCGATGTAAGGAACATGTACTTTAATATTTGTTTCATTAATGCAAGGGCACGAATTGATTTTCAAAACGATCCAATCGTTTGCATGAACGAACAGGTTTTAGTAGCGGTTTAAACATACATAATTATTTTATACGTATTTACAGAACCCTAGAATATTGAGAACGAAGGATAGGCAAATAAACAAAGATCACCCATGTGCAATTGAAGATATCTCATGTGATAATGCGGGTCTTGGCACTGTGTACTATGTTTCATTTGTACACCATATATATACATTGTTATGTGGCGCGCCTTTATTGTGCAACACGATGTCTTTACGACTAGCCAAAAGGAATTGCATGGGTGTAAGTGGTGAAGGTAGGTGGTCAGTAAATGTTGGTTATATGAATATATAAAAGGTGACAAGCAGTTGAGTCTTATTTTAAAGATTTCTACAGGGTTGCATGCAAAGAGCCGTCATTCGATTTACAATTAAAATAGGTGCAACCGTTTCAATAAAACAAATGAAAAGTAACAAGGAATGGGTCTCAGTGAAATGGGGGCTGAAAGAAATAAGTACCAAGCCAACGCAGCTAGGTTTACAAATAAAGGTAGGATTAAAAGTATGGATGTAGATGTGAAACATGCCTATATATGTAAGGGAAATATATTAGATGAGCAAGTGCCCCCGTTACGCTTAGGTCTCAATAGACTGAGCTGCGTCAAAATACAAGGGAGAGGAAACGGATACAAATACATAAGCGTGGTGCATTAAAGTTATTCGCCCTACTGAAATGGGTTTAGGACAAAAGAATACATGTAGATGTAGCTGGGCAGAACCGAGAAAGCGGTGACGAATGAAAGCAAGTTGGTGATTTACTTCCAAACTATAGGCTGACTAGCCGAACAACCTCCTCGTGGTGTCAGCTGGGTGGTTTGGGTTTACCCTGTTCCAGCAAATAGTTCGGCGGCAGTGTTCCAGGAAGTGGTGGGTTTCGCCTGGCAAGCGTTCTCCCTATAAAAAGCCACAGGCGTCTGCTTAACAACACTGTGACGTAGCGGTCGTGACTTGCCACAAAATAAAGTCACTGCCCCATGGATATCCGGATAATTCTCTCCAACCCGCAGATGCCAAACTCCTACTCGCATACTGATGACAATATCAAACATTGAAGGTTGGAGCAGCACAACTACAAGCACAAAATACACAGCTACATGCACATACACACAAAATGACAAACATACATACCCCATACACAAACACAAACCGCTATGGCAAACATATCGGAGCTTTGCACATTCTTGATCATGCATCGTTATGTCAAAATGATCATGCCTGTAAAGGCGTGCCTCACCTTGTTGAGAATAAAAGATTTATTTATTTATTTATTTACTGCAATGGAGTAGAGAAGGAAATATTTTGGGATGCAATGAGATTTGGTTGCTGAAACAAGGAGAGTGATGTAAAATGAATATGAGCAGTTGACCTACAGTTTAACCTTATTTAGGTGTAGCAGCGGGTCGCTTGATCAAGTTATTCAGTCAAAAGTATAGAACTGGAGGGCCTCAGGATACGTCAGACAAGCAGTGTAGGTTGGAGGTATATTCTAGGTGTCAGTACCCAGAAGTGCAGTGATTTACAGGGATGGGACACATTGCTTTGGTAAAGAAACGTAGGAATGAAAGGATGTGCGGAGTAACAATTGTGTACTAGCACGGTCAGCAGTCAAAAATACGTATGCAACACACGGCGATGAAGTTCATAACATTCAAGGTACTGGTCAAATTGTGTATTTATGGACTGTATAGACCGATGATAACGTAGCTGCTCCGCATATTTTAACCCAACGGCGCAGTATCACATTTTATGGTCGATTCCAACGACATTTTACCATGCGCGACTAAAAATAGTTGACGGGTGACTGTAATAACCGGAGGAACCGTCGGCTCGGAGGAGGCACAAATCGCGTGATCAAACAAACCTACTGCAACGAAAATTATTAGAGCCTCCCGCGCTTGCTACTACATTGGTGCAACCAGCTTTGATCCCTCGTGACGTGGTGCAAGTTCAAAGTTAGCAAATCCACAATAAGGCGTTGAATTTACTGGCACGTGACAGGCAGGGTGCCCTACACCACTCAAACAAGGCAACTAAGCAATTTGACCCAAAAGAACCACTAGTTGGTTCTACATTAAACGCTGGCCTTGTTTCCGAAGTCGCAAGAGAAGCCAGCACTCTATAATCCCAACACACTCTGCTAAATAAAATTGTGGCTGCAATTTTGCTAATTATGAAACGGGTGTATCGGTTGAAGACCAAAGTAACAGAGCAAACTTCTTGAGCAATTGCAAGCGGAAAATGTTGAACAAGTAATGACATCTACCGCCTCAGAGTTGCATGAATGAAAGTTTAGCTTGTGCAACGTTTTAAACATTCTAAAGAGAAATAGTTTTGGTAAAGTGAAAGCTGCAGTACACTGAGTTTCTAAGAAGGACTGAAGCCACCAGCAACTCCTAGCGACAGAAAAGAAAACGTAAAAAGTTTGCTGTCATATCATCGTCAGATTCTTAAGTGAAGCAAGTACAAAAGAATTCCGCGTAATCGTCTCACCATAACCAACTATCCAACTTTGGTGCCATACAGAGTTAAGCTTTTGGGACAACTCTACAAAGAACTAGCAGGAAACTTCATCATCAGCGTCGGAAGTGCCAGATTTACCACGAACCTTCAGAGCACCATCCAAAAGGAAAACCTATTAAGTTAAGTAACTTGGAACATCGAATTGCATCCGAACTGTTCTTAGCATGAGGCCCAGCTATTATGCATCACGTTACGTTATAACATTAAGTGGTAACATATGCAACAGCTGGGGAAAGCAAATACCAATGGTCGAGGGACGGGTAGGCCAAGTTATTTGAACACATTGAACCTGCAAACTGTGATATGCCTTTAGCACTGGGGTAATATGGCATTTGAGTGTCGAACAGCAAGTTCACAAACACAATCCCATGTCCATCGGACCTGCAAAAGCGGACAATCCAGTGACGTATGTAGACCGTTAACATCTATGAACAATTCGAACCCTATAGCATCTGGGCAACAGAATCAATATATCTATGGAAGGCACGGCGGCCAATCACGTGTGAAATTCATCCGCTTACAACCAAATGCGAGTCAGTGGGTTGAAACGGTTTAACCCAAAATCAAAATTCTATCTGCTTCTCTTAGCCAGCATCTCGTACTATGCCGTAGTCATTGGCAAGAGAATGATAAAAGAATGAAGCTTGTCAAGCGGGTAACAACACATCTATCTCCAACTAATGCATATGCATTTACTGCGCCGTTTGTTTCAAAAGTCGGTTTTGTTGCACTTGGCGATGAAACTGCGGCAATTTACACTACTCACATACCAGCCAGAAGTCAACCCCAGCCACCCCTTTTTGCTGCAAGATTTTCAGCTGACGTGGTTAGCTCAGTGCCAAGTGAATCGCAACGTATATTTGATACCTCAGCTCTTCCCTTCTTCCAGCTAAGGTGGTGCTCACGTGTGGCACACAACGTCTAGCCACACGGTTCAGCATCATCATCCTCAATCTACACGTTAGCTAGAGGTGGGAAACACTGCGGCTACTGTGCCGCATTACATAAAAGAAAAAATAAGTACAACAGTTGCATGCCAGCTGGACTACCAGCAACGGGTGGGTATCGTTCCAGTAAGCTACCAGCCGGCTACTAAGCAACAAGAAAAATAATTTTGTAAGATTTTATTACGCTAGTAAACAAGGTCATGGTTTTAGGTATGAGGGAGGACCAAGGAACTCATAGAAAAAACGACACTGAGGGCGGCTTCTTGCCATGTCAGCAAGTGTATCTAACCAAATGTGTCCATCAGGTTTTGGACCCAAACCAGGGTGTCGTGAAGCTTCATCCGAGGCCAGCTCCGAAGTGAGGACCTGCCTTCCGCTTGACCAAGTCATCGCTTGCCCACTCCTCCTTTTCTTCCATCCACACATCCGACGAGCAAACATCGTACGCCGCAGAAGTCAGTGGGCTGGCATGCGTAACTTTTGGCAAAGCCATCGGAGCCAGGTGCGTGAATTGACGGTACCGAGCAGCTCAGTTCTTTTTTCTGTGCGGTAAACAATTTGTCGGAGGCGCTATTTGCCCACGCGGTGGTCCCACCAGATGCGAGCCAAACTGCGAAGTCACCTATAATCGAACGTAACTAGCCTCTTTAGGCCTGCTGATCTTAGAGGCCAAGTTTAGCACCGCTCAGTAAGTTCGCACGTACCGCTGCATTGTCCACTCTACCCTTCAAGACGGGAGTGATGTCGCGCCGCCGTCATAGGAGGCGAAGGATAGCAAAAGCACCTCGAGCTTTTGGTGTACAGTTCCTGAACTCAAATTCAATACCAAAAGCGCTGATATAGCGTCCCAAATAGTTGAAATTCCTGAACGACTTCTAGCACATGATGCAATTCTAGAAGAAATCTTTGCACTCTGATGGTACAAAGCAAAGCCCGAACCGGCAGACTGTCAGTGATCATCTGTCCAGTACGGATCGGCACGTATGGGAGCTGTCACAGATGAGGACATGGTGATCTGTGTACTCCAAGTCAAGAAGTCGTTCTCCTGGGAGCAGCTCCATACCTGCTAAGTCATATCCTCTAAATGCAATCTCCATAACTTTGTCGGTAGCGAATTTGAAGAGAAAAGGCTACAGCGTGCATCCTTGTCTCACACCGTTAGAGATATTTACGGCGGCGACAGCTTGCCGTAAGCCCCCACTCTACTTGTGCTACCCGCGTATAGTGCTCGGTTCATATTTACATATGTCTCAGACACACCTTTCCTAAGTGGGCAAGTCCAGGAGGCACCTCGCTCAACCAAATCGAACGCATCTTTGATGTCGAAGAACGGGACTACGGTGTGCCGCCAATATGTGTGACAGTGCTCAACCAACTGACGCAAGGTAAAGGTGTGGTCAATTCAGCCAAACTCCGACGAAACCCGACTTGCTCCTCACGAATCTGGCTTTCAATAACACCAGTCAGTCTGTGAAGGATTATGAAGGCGAGTAATTTGGCGGCGATGGGGTTCAGACTGATTCGCCTAGGATGGACGTATTCTGAACGCGAGCCTCTTTTGAAGTTGGGAACAATAACAGAGCGACTCCTGTCGGTTGGGACAGCTTCCTGCTTCCACAGTTTCACTAGTAATTCATGTAAATCAACAACAAGCGCAGGCCACCCTAAATCGAAGTGGGTTGGTGGAAGATCGTCTGGTCCCGCGGCTTCGTTCAACTTCAACAGCCCGAGCTCATGAATGACCTCTGAACGAGAGGGCGGATACATAAGAACAGCCCAGAGAGCGGGGCGATCACCGGCGGGCGAGGAAGTGAAGCATTCCTGTAGATTAAATTGCATTTGAAAATGCTCAGCCAAACGCCCTAAACCATCTGACAAACCGTGGATAAGCTATCCACTCACTTCACAAATTGTTTCACTAGCACCAAGTCTCCTTCTACCCGTTTCCCGTATCAGACGGAATAAGTTACGATGGTTCCCAAGGGCAGCGGCCATTTTTAGCTCTGACGCACTAAAAGACCACCAGCTTTTGCAGTCGCTCTTCAGGTTAGCACGGAGTTTTGCCCGGAGCTCTTTGGGAGGTTCATTGTGTTCGCTTCCAGCCGGAATACGCCGGAAAGCGTCGATCCGTCCCAGAGACCGCGAAGGGACCCAATGTCCATGTTGGCTATCAGATTTACCCTCTGAGGATTTGTCTGCTGATAGCAAGGTTTGGTGAACATGCGAGCAGTGATCTTCAGTTGTCTCCAGTGAGCGCTTTCTCAACCCGCATAGCAGCGTACTTTGATAGGCATTCAGCACAGCTGGCTTTGCCAGTTAGCTGGCGTCATTTCGCTTACAGCGTCGTCGTGGGCTCCCCCAAAACGCAGCCACATGTCAGCACATACAACTGCATGTTTGGTGTCCACATATGTGCATCAATGCGAGCCACAGTTCTGGATGCAGCCTCTCCAGAGGTAACTGATTACAACGTGATCCATTGGCCTCCAAGGCTGATTCAAGGCTGGTGGGCGCCAAGTCACCCTCCGGCGAGTGCTGTGTCGGTAGTCAGTGCTCACAAGATATAAGCAGGCATCTTCACACAAATGAAGTAACCGCACACCGTTATCACTCGGGAGCCTACGCCGTGCTGATGGCCCAGATGCATTTGCTCAGTGGACAACGTTCGAACATGCGCGTTCAGATCCCAGCCAGCATAACCTTGTCCGTGCTTCTTCTGTGGCGAGGAAGCTAGGTCAGTTCGCTTTAGGAGGCATATGTTAGCGAAGCATTGCTACAGGTTTGGGTGCGTAGGCAGCGATGATGACTAGACACCTGTTAGTCCCGTGCGACATCGAAGCTTTAAACGGGCCAAACAAACGGACCGCACACAAAAGAGACAGCTTCCGCCCGGGGCTCAGGGCAATAGTAACAACAGCTTGGTCGGTGCTCGAAGTTGTACAGTCACCGGATAGGCGCAATGAGAAAATACTGCTAGTGTCACCGACAGGGAATCGCAGATTGAGCACAGAGCTCCTGCCTTGCAGGCGGGTCTCCGCTAAACCGCAGATTTTGTTCGAGTTGGTCTTTAATGTTTGGGTAATTGTCGCACGTTGAGCGAACTGTAGCGACGTGCGTACATTGTGGCATGCAAACCTGAAGAACGATCGAGGGCTCCAAATGAAAGCCGAGGAACCGGAATGGACCGCTTGGTTAGACATGGGCCAATCGACAGGAAATAAGTGACGCTCCGGGCTGGCATGTTAATTGCAACCAGAAGAAAAGCGCCTAGCGAAAGATGTTGGGTAGGGCCAAGAAACGGTGGCCTGAAAACATGAGGGAAACCACTGAATTTGGAAGAGAACCATAAGGGTGACAAAACGTAAGAGCGGGAATATGAAGCCGGGAAGGCATGAACAGTAGCAGCCAAACTTTTTTCCACCCAGCTCGATACATCAGACAGGATACAGCTGGTTATCCTCTGCGGTGGCCAGAGCATCAGAAATTGGTTTGAAATGAGGTTCATTGTATTGCGTGGGCAGGATACAGTCAGATTGCCCAGGCCTTGACAGGAGAACGATTAGGGTTCTCAGCCAAAGCCTTTGATTCGAAAACCTTAAAGCAAAGCACCGGGAATTTTGGCGTTGGGCTACAAGAAGTCTGTTTTAAGGAACAAGGTGCCACTCTCATTTTAACCCTAACCTGGAGGTTGAATTAGTCTGGCCTCTAACCATTGACCAAGCTGGTATAAGGGACTCTGAAGGTGCAAAAACATCACCCAGCAAGCTCAATCGATCACGGAGGCACACAAACCATCGCACTACTGTATGGTGCAGCCTCAAAGCAATCCACGCGATAACAACTTTTCAACAAATATCCTCCACGCACAACTCCGCGATCCTCATGACTCACACCATAGTGACGCAACGAAGATTTATCCCACCATTCATGGAATGCCTTCAGTGCTTTTGATTATTACCAAAACTATAAATAACAAACGGTAATTCCAAAGTATATTTGCACAATTCAACGTACTGCAAGTATTCTTCGTTACCAATACCTGCTGCTTCTCTGATACACTAGGCACCACGCTAATGCTTCCTATCATCTTGCTCGCAATGGTCGCCCTAAGTAAAGCGTCAGTGGTTGATTGAGCCAATATATCACATTTTTACTGCTGAACTACTTAAGCTAAAAGAACTAATTAAAAAACCGGCGTTTCTCTGGGTATTTGTCTCAGGAGCATCCGTTTTCCTTGCACGAGTATGTATCTTGAGCCCACCTAAGCATTAAGAACAAGTATTGCTCATCTCATTTTAAATTCTGCTTTTGCACCTGGAGGCCAGGCAGACAAAACCTTATTGCAGGTAACTTCAACCTGCCAATGAGATACTGGCCATCCCAAACCTCTTCATGTAGGCACACTTCCTTGCTTTTTTCGGTCCAAGTTGCTAATTAGGCACAAAGCTTACATTAACCAAGTAGGTCGACTAATACAATAAGTTTAATCGTTACGTCAGATACGGCCAACGCAGTGAAAGACATCTTATAATAACTCATATTACGAATACCAAATAGTATGCCTCACCTGCACCAGTAAAATGGCCGTCAAACAATTATCTTCCTTATTAGCTTATCCGCGGCAATAAGTTTGGTACTTCCGTTGAATAATCCGTTTTCCGTTTTGGTTGACTATATCCTCTCCAATAACGCCTACACAGCTGCGGGCACTGATATTGTCAGGTTTTGCCAGCCATAACGCTGCTTGTGCAATGGAAAAGCAATTCGGACTTGTTCAAAAGAATGTAGCCAAACTTTTATTCAGTCAAGCATACAGAAAACCGATCCCGCTCAAAATGATAGTATGAAATTTTACAATGATCCTACTGATGCGCCGATGCACGGCTGAAGTGTAGCACACTTAAGTGATGCGAAGAACTCATAAAGAACAAACAGCCCCGCCTGTGCCTTGTAAAACCAACAAACTTGTCAAAATTCTCCGTCTGATAACGGGCAACAGCTCCTCAGTTAGCACGGAACTAGTTGAAGAAAAAGGCCATCAGTAAGGCACTGTCACGATTTGTGAACCATGTCGCTCCTTCTGTGTTACCGCCAAGCACCTTTAGACTGATCCTACAAGTGCACTTACTGAAGTAAGCAGGAACAAGGGTCTATCCGTAACTGATATCTCTATTTGCAATATACACCATGCAATCTAGTTTATTCAGCCTCCTACATTCTTGAAGCTGAAGGATTCCATTACCCGCTATAATACTGATTGGGTCTGCTATGCCACTGCTCCCTCTGAATATGTTCACAATTTCACTCTGATCGGGCCGCTTATCAGAACAAAGGAACTAGGTTTATCCTCCCCTGCCACAAGGGTGGTGCAAAGCAGAAAATTAGCATTTACAGACAAAACCGTCATAATCCTATAGCCTTCAGATTATTCTAAATCTTCCCTGGAATGCATGCGATGTACTCCATTAACCCGTTGTCATTTATGGACTATGTCCGACGTGGTTTCCATGACGAGGTTCGGTGTAAAATCTGTAAGCTGCACTAGCCGACCTACTATATTCGATTCTTTGCTATGCAAAGGGCACCTGATCAGATGCCCCACTAACGGTTACTGCTAAAGCTAGCTTCCTTTACAGTCCATGACCCACTACTCGGTTTGCTGCTCGTACATTTGAAAGGCTGCTCGCAATATTCACCTTAGGTGGCTACGGCACTTTTCCGCTCCTACTCACCAGGGGGTTATGCAATAAAGTTTGTGCTGTCTTTACTTTGCCGGCTTTAAGCCAATGACATCAGTTTGGTTCTCAAACATGGCAAGCCGTACTTAGTATTGTAAGGTATAACACTCGTCTGCATGTTCAGACATTTTGATATTTCAAATGTGCCCCTCCTCATACCGTATGTCATTCATTCTCATGAAACGGCTGGACATGTTGATACTGAAACTCTCAGCATAAATAACAAGTAGTATGTGGCTCTGTGGTTTAACATTAGAAGGATCAAGCACACTTGACGGCAACTACGTCCGTATCCAACCGTCCACGTAAACTCGAAATCATGTGTTCCTGAACTTTAAACTTCGTTAAATAGACTAAGCACTAGTTAGCACAAGCCAGCAAAGCTATGGTTACTATAGCACAAAACTTACATACAATACCGGACATAGTTGAACAAGTAAAATCTTTGTCCGTCCTTTCCTTGCCTATAACAGCACAACTGGTGTTAGCTTGAGGATATCTTGCAGAACAATAACAGAAACATTTAGCTGACATATCCTAAGCACCCAGAAGGCAACTATTTTATCAATGACTATCCGGAACAGCGTCAGCGACTGAATCCGATTCGCCTTGGCTGTGAAGGCTGTGACGTGGTGATACTGGTTGCAAAATGGTTCGAGGCTATGCGTATTGCAAGCTACCGCAACTAATATTGCGACACAATTCTATTCGGTACCGTGGTAACAAAAACCTTAACCTGACTATACAAAGCTTCAGGACAAACTTGCGGGTTGTTTTATTATTATGTAGATATGCTTCCCTGTGGACTCAGTTCCCACCCAAATCAGGTCGTATGATACTGTGTAGTTAGTTCGCAACATAGAAGGAAGCTAGCACTACCTGAATAACATTATGACTTTTTGTTTGATTATAAGATTACTTAAAGAAATCTTTAGTTAAGACACAGATAACGTATATTGAGAGTAGTGCCACAAGGTTACTTACGTACCTAGATATCTGTGTTTGCAATAAACTCATGCACAAACCCTGCTTCATTTCCTTGCATAAAACACAAATATATGTGACGTAAACCTTGTACTAAACGCAGGCAAACACAAGAACCGGCATTTGTTTCGCCCACGCACGATCCTTATATTAGCTATGCTAAGGTAATCTGTACAACCTAAGGTCACCGCTTCCCCCATAAGGAGCAAAGTGGTTATTATTATTAGAAATGTACTTATTTTCCCTAGCTTTGACGAAACGCCGAGGGCATCTCATGGAAAAGCTTTATAAGCTAAAAGTAATGGCTCCACCCAATGTGTTTATGACTTCTACCTTAAAGGACCTTCCCTTCGCTTTACCAGCTCATATCACACTAAAAATGTGGTCGGCGTATAGTGTTTTTACTAAATGAGCAAGCCATCCTGCGTCCATTGCCAAGTCAACAAATACAAATTTACAATATTATAATGTCGAAATGTAGGCAAAGATGTCGAGATTCGGTAGCTGGAGCGAAAAGTGACGTACATCGACATCCGAATTGGACCTAGTGTTGAAGTATGTCAATGCAACAGCATAATTTAGGTAAATACATATGTCGGAATTAGACTGCTACAGAGTTGCAGATTAACTGCTTGGATAAAACTTATTCTCGTCCATGCGAGCTACGTCAGTGCGAGCAGGTCAACGAGGTGCAATCAGTTATAGAGCATATTACACAAGATGAGCTAACAAGTTCAAAAACAGATAGAAATTGCAATTTGGGTAGTTACAAGAAAAATATTTATTCAAATGGGCCTATAATATACTGCATGTGCAGCTGAATGTGGAATCTGTTCCCAGTGGTGCAGGAGGATCAGGAAAGTAGTGGTGAAGTACCCGTGGTATAAATAATAAATATTTTATGCACGGCAGTACGAGGCACGCCTATGGAGGCACGATCATGGTAATACAAAAATGTATGATCAGTAATCGCACAGAAAACTACAGAATAGCCAGCAACCTATGAGTATATATGCATGCATTCGCTTCGTGTCTGAGCATATAGTCATGTTGAGTTAATCAGTTAGTGTGCTTTAATTTGTAGGCTTGTTTGCGGATTTCTCAGCGAAGGAAGATAAGAGGAAGACTTCAATTTGGATGACCTGCTTGATGTGTGTAAGCTACTCCGGAAAGGCAAGTAGCAGTGAATTTATCTAGTAGCTAGTCATATCTGCCACGTTGCAGCGTTGTTAGACAAACATTTGTGGCTTATTTAGTAAGTACGCTTACCCGGCGGTAACACCTAGTCCTGGAGCACTGCTACCGAACCATTTGTTGGAACGGATTAAACCGCACAACGCGGCTGGCTCCGCGAAGAGGTTGTTCGGCTAGCCAGCCTAGCGTGTTTTGATAGCGTGTAAGGATGGAGTAAAATAACAGTGAATTGCTAAGTTTTGTCCGGAAATGGGTTTGCTGCTTTGTACGTGTAACTCAAAAGCGAACGATATTATGAGACAAAGTTTGAATAGAGGAATAGTCGGGCTAAAAGTTACATATACACAGTCAGTTGCTGCGTAATTACGAAATCATCCATGACGATGGTGAACAGGAAAGCGGAGAGCCAGTAGGTGGTGGGGCATAATTTTAGAAGGCAAGCACAAGTTGAGTAAAGTCTGTAGCTGGTATTATTTGTGTACCAAGGTTACCAGCATTAAAAACGGTGTATAAGGCAGAATGCAAAAAATAGCAAAAGCTTATTTTGCATAGAAGCAAGGGTATTCTAAGGAGTTATTGGCTTCTGGATCAAAAGCAGGAGCGCTTACTCATAGGCTGCATAGCAGCCCTGTCCCAGGTGCCGAGAGATGAGTCCGTGTGACTCTATGCTAATAAACGTGTAACGACTTTTACATTAGTAACCCCTACCGTGGAGAAGATAATTAGCATGCCAAGAAGGACGTATTAGCCGACTTATTAACACTTAAGGACATGCTTTAACAGCTCCATATAGCAGCAATATTCCCATATACCATGCCATGGCTCTAGGACACAAAATATTCAAACGAGGGAGCAACTTTTGCAGTTCTAACTGCTTGGAAAAGAAAAACCCAACTGGTTTCACGAATAAAGGAAGCCAATAGAGGTTAACTAAACAAAAGTCACAAGGTACAGTTTCTGGAATTGGTACTATACAACGACTATTTGGATGTCAAATGCGCAAGGATTACATTCAGTTTACAACTTAAAAATTGTTATACGCATGCACACCACCAAGAAGCCACTCCGCATTCCGACGTCATGCTTGCATATTATTTCGGGTTAGGATGGAATAGCAAGACCTACGCTTGCGCAACATCTCTTACGAGGTTTATCTGCGTCTCAGTTTTCCCTAACTACGGGCTCGTAGGACATTAGCCAGTTGCCACGTTGCTTACGGGGCTTTTATTAACTATGGTGGATTAAACGGAATAAGCAGGTAATGCCCCGCATCTACTGTTTTATGTGGTTTATCGAAGGGTTTAGTGCCCATGTATGGCATAAAATTGCTCGTACTCTTTGTCGTTGAGCGGATATCTGTGGTAGAATTGATTTAATTTTAAATGCCTGCCTCTGTGATCTACCGCCTGCAGTCCAAAGTTCGCGAGGTTTCAAACGCCCTATTATCATCTTTGGAGTTGCTTAACTGCGAGTAACTGAGTGGACAACCTGTCTATAAGCTTTGCCAGTCGTATGGTGATGTACAGAAGGACCGACCATAGCGTTCCAAGTACTGATGGGATTTTCGATTGACAGGCGTACTTCCTTTAAAAGCCACATAACTTCGTTTAAAACAGAGCGACGGGGCGGAGGTGACTTGCCACTAAAGAAAGTCACTGTCCGCAATTATACACAGGCAAGCTGCTAATAGTCAACTTCCCTTAATTTTTCGACAAGTACACAAACTGAAACTCCTTCATCACAAATCGCAACACTTCAATTACTGTTCACTTAACGTTGTCACCACGCACATGAATCCATAAGGTTGTCAACTTACTGGTGCCATTGTATCTTGTGTGTACCTCACCCAATTCTGCGACTCGTCCAAGTTGGCCACAGCTGATTATATACATGGCAACCTGTCTGATGCGAAATATATTAGTTAGTAAGTTTTGTTCATGCCTAAGTTTGTGTGGCTCCATAAATTCGAGAATAGAATTAATTTGCATTTCTATATTTTCACGAATTATGTACAATGGCACTTTTAAGAGAAAAGTGTAAATGTGTTCGATATCACCTGCGAAAATAGCGAGTGACCATGCAGCAAGTCATTGCATTGGAAATTCAGCGTTAAAACGCATATGGAGGGTCAACACACTGGAAGTTTCGAGCGGGCTGAACAATCTTGCACTAAATGGGAGGCGATGGTACTACACCAGCACAATGCGACAAAAACTACTATCCGGCTGCGAGTTTTGTTAGGCCTAACAGGAACTGTATTTCCTCTTTTAACTCTCATGAGTCGCAACAGCAGTCTTCATTTACAACCAATTCACGGAAATAAAACACGTGCATGTGAAGCATTAGGGTGCTAAATAGACCAATGAATAGATACCGGGTAATCCAAATATATTTGGTTGTCCTCCTAAACAGGCGTGATTTGAAAAATCTATTAAAACTCACACTTGAGACAACAGTTGTCCAAATTTTCGAATGCATCTTCTTCGCCTTGTATAATTGGAAGACTGAACAATCGTATACTCAATGTGAGATAAAATTGCCAAGCCCAGGTTCGAAGTCGGCATTTGTTGCGCTTCTCTGCCATAAAAGTTAAGTAAATGAGACGGTGTTTCATTCGTCTATGATGACCAACAATTTTACTAAGCTTGTGTAGAAACCAGCAATAAATGTAGAATTGATAGACGAATTTCTCGGTATTTCAGACGCAGCGCTGCTGCTCCGCGCACAACGTATATAAAGTTGGTCTAAGCCAGTCGTCGATTTTAAGACCAATTCAGCACTTGGGGGCATATATTGCAATCCGTTGCTAGCGACGTGTGCGATGTGTATAAGCAGTGCAAACATTTAGCCGCACATTGTGGTGCCTTAAAGACGTCGAGCTTGGAACTTTCCTGGACCAACACGCTTCGCGTGGCTATCGCTTTGGATTTCTGGATTTCGGTGCTGACATACGGTTGCTTTCTGACTCTGTGTCTGACTAATACGTCGGCAAGTCCCATTGATTAAGCACTGCTTTTCCTTTACCTTTGTAAAATATGTCAGCTCTTACTTCCCGATACAGCGCTCTCTTAGCTGCCTCACTAATTCCCACATTTCACAAGTTCATAGTCGACGTCGACGCCGTGAGATGCTACAAGTGCACTGCACTAATGCCTTTTAACGTTATGAACGCACCATCGCATTTCGACGCTCGCCTAACTAATTCGATGGCATATATTTCTCTGTTGCCACCAGGATATCTGTCAAACCTGCAGCTGCGATGAATGCATCTTGTCCTAATCCACGCAGACCCTAGCGTACGCATGTTCGTAGCTTTAACAAACATTTCTCTTACTGGCTTTTCGCCTACTAATTCTGGTTGGATACGGAACGTTATTCCTTTAAACTAGCATTATTGGCCAACCTTGAAGGATAATGCCTATGCCTTCAATAGGTCTATTATTTTAATCCCTCATCTTATTCACTCCGTAGGACCAAAACAACCGTTCTTACTTTGCATTGAGCACTACGTTTGTTCATTAATTTAACTATTTGTTAGAATTTAATCACTGCATTTATACAAAAACAAGCTAACTATTGTTAGCCACCCGTTGTTTGCATAACTCAAAATGGTTGCCAAAAGGGCCAATGACAGAAAAACCAGTAGGCTTCATTACTGTATTCCGCTTTGCAGACACCGTACGCTCTCCACCCAAGTGCCTCCAGAGAGCGTTTCTAATATTATTCACCTTCTTAGGCGGATTTCCTTAGCGAATTTAGTTGCGTTAGTTATACTAATATGAAATTTTTAATTTATAACGTCCATTTTATCAAATGCTTAAATTGCAACAGGGCATTTCCGCTTCGACTTGGACTAGGTAACCTGAAAGTGAAAAGATTTCAGCCATGTTGTTAGCAGCTTGACTGTTGTCAGCAAGCGCCATTTTCTCAAAATACAGTTGGCAGCATATGGTAGC
Source organism: Dicrocoelium dendriticum (assembly GCA_944474145.2). NCBI lineage: Eukaryota > Metazoa > Platyhelminthes > Trematoda > Plagiorchiida > Dicrocoeliidae > Dicrocoelium > Dicrocoelium dendriticum. Next base: position 24,110,008 of record OX104068.1, on the reverse strand, counting down.
TTTGATCATTCTGGATCACGTTTTACATTTACCGCCGTTTCTTTTTTGTCTACAGTTACTATGAAAGGACGTCAAACTTACAGAACGACAGAGACGTAACCCCGCGATGCAAGGTATATTAATTGGCCCGGCTGCTGTGCAGTGTTTGTAATGTGCCGGAAGTGGTTACGGAAACTGATGACCAAGCGGACGTTGCTCTTGCTCGTTTACAAGCAAGTATAATTTCAACTACTGGTTCATTCTCCATTAAAGTATAAGGCTGCATTTTCGGACATACAGCGGAGCCTTTAAACCTTGAAGGTTGACGAGCAGTCGCTCACGCAGTTTCGTTTCATGATATTAAAATAGCGTTAACAACCTTCCTTCAATCCACTTCTTCAATTATTTTAAAATCGGCTATCATGCTTTCTGACCGATTGCCCAAAATCAGAATGATTCACAGCGCAAACCTTCCAGTTTTCCAGATGCTTCGCCGCGCCGTGGAGGATCAGTTATGTGACCTGACTGTCCACGTAACAGGCCGCGCACAGGTTCCGTTGGCCATGCGCGCAAAAAGCAAGCGAACGGAGTTTAGACCATTCGGGAAACTTTACTGTATTGCGAAGCTTGGTACCTTCGTGCTTAGCAACGAACGACCACGGGCTGTATTACGAGTATATCGGAACAACTAAAAACGTGCTTTTGGACGCCCAAAGATTTACTACAATGATTAATTTGTTTGACCACAGTACTCCAGTTTCAAGCGGGCACATTTTCTGTGCCGGCAATCTGTCGGATGTCTTGTACACGTTTAGTTAAGGCCATATTTACGTTAAATGCATTGCCTTGCCTTATCATATCAGATGTAATTATTACATTCTTGCAAACGGAAATTGACTAAATAACTTTTATTTTCATTTCAAAGAACGTCTGCCATGATATTAGGTGGTTCGATTACTGAAGTTACCTCGCGCTCTCACGTTTACAGGCAGCTTCTGGTTACACTTAGGTGGGGATTACGTGCCGCTTCTGACCGTAAAAGATTGGAAATAAAGCGTGGTTGTTGAGTACCGCATTTCTCCAGACAGTGGATTCGCCGATACCTCATGTCGTGTTTGTTTGTTACAAAATTAGCATTTTAGACAAATCGCTCCCTCAGTCTACTTTGCACGCGCAACATTAACAGCGTGATCATGAACAAGTGTAACCGCCCTCTACTTGTACAACTATTCAAAAGTGACTTCCAGTGTGAAGTCAAACGTGTAAAAGCCTTGAATACGCTCAGTTTTCTCTAACCGTATAACTGCTCACATCAGCTCAGAAGATCAGCATTCATCAAAGTCAAGATACCCCGGCGTTTGCATCCGCTATCTAACCCCCGTTTCAGCTTTGACAAGCAGTCGGTTTGTTAGCTTGAACCATGCAGGTACATTAAGCAGCGGAACATAAGTTGTCGGTGCAATCCATGAATAGCTTAGATTCGCATTAACGGCAGTCCAAACCTTTGTTTGCAACAAACGGTATACACCTTCGCGAACGCCGTGGATCAGCAGCGAGTTAGAATTCATATACCTTCCTTCTGCTTATGCTCATGCAGTAGAACCGTCAACTTCTTGTTGAACTGTGAACCGCGCCCTAACAAACATGTTAAAGTATTATCGAAGGCCCAATAGGGCTTTCCAAAACAGCTTATCATCACCAATGACTTTTATTGAAGACCTAAACAAGCACAAACTTGCGCTTAAGCGAGGCGAACGTGGATGAATTAGCAAACCGTTTGTCTAGCCGCAAGTCTGCTATAGGCTGAGTTCCCACGCAACTTCAACGGAGCCTCAACGCACCAGCTGGCGCGAGCCATGGTGAAGTAAACCATCAGTCGTTCACTTGCGTATGAGGTTAGTTACTCTGGGAATAGAAAGCTACTAGCCTTCAAGTAATCTACCCTCAATACCGTCATCCTTGCTTAGCTGGTTACACGCTACTATGCCGCGTTATTAGGCGTGATTCTGAGCTGGAGGTTGGAATGTGCATCGTACATCGCCTAATTCATGAACCAAGGCAGGGCCGCATTCTACACGTCTTGGATATCAAGGTACCCGGTGCGTCAGCCAATTGTCGCTATCGCTGGGGTTCGTTGGTGCCTATGGCCATTGTCCTGTACTCAAGTTTCTGGGAGGGAACGTGTATACTGACAGTGAAACTGGGTATTTTCAATAGCCATGCACGTAAATGGTGCAACTTGGACCCATCGTTAGCCGGACGGTGTTGAATCAGGCGTTCGATAGGAATATTGACCATTTGCTTATGAACTGCTATCAACGTATACATTAGCAACCGCCGGCCATGTGGCGGGTATAACCCACGGTATACATGTCTTGCCCATGCGGCTGAAGTAGGACGTCCGCGTTCAGCGAGCTTGTTTGCGGTAGAAAGCTAGCGTGTAGGTGGAGTGACCTTGGAAATTGCAATCGCTGGTTAATAAAACCTGGGTTTTTATTGGCCTGATAAAAAGTGGACAACAACTTGTTTGGTCCGTTTCAAAGAGTTTAAGATATTGCACTTTTTCTCATGGCTTTCTGTAGGTGATTTTCAGAAGAGCTTTAAGAAAACTGAAATCGTGATAACAGGTAGGTTGTGGGTATGCCTTACATTAAAAGCACCCGCTTTAGAAGTCAAAACGGAAGTGCCATCCCTCAGAAAGCTCAAATAACTTAACCATATTGTGCCCTAACACACAAGACACTATAATCCATTGTGTTAAAAAACCGGTCCCGCACAAACATAGTCGTTCAGCACCACATATACAAGCTATCGCTAATTGAGCGCTTCGTAGCATTTAGCCCACTGTGCTAATCCTAGTTCGACTGCTTAGCGAAAGATCTTAGTAATCACTCAGCAGTGATGGGTTTACGCCTGTTGTTATATAAAATGGGTACAAACTAATAGATCTAGCGGTGGCTATCTTAGAAGCATGCAGCATCGTTTGGCTCCTATGGCCTCAATGACGCATGAGCCACCCTAACCAATGCATGCGGAGTTGCTTATGTAACTCCGCAGCAATATTTGCGGCCACCCAATGTTATTAAACTTTAGTCTACAGCATTAGGTTGCTTTCCAGTAGTTAGTAGCCTCGAGAAATTTCACCAAGTTTCCTTTCTACCAGGGAATACATACGCAGAGGGCAAAAGTCCGAAAGCATATTTAACAAACTTCAATGGATACTGAGCCTTTAGGCGCGAGGTTTCCAAAGTACTTTGCCTTTATGATCGAGCACGCTTAGTAACGCATATTTTCGGCCACACGCCGCTCTTAAAAAATACTGCTATTATCGAGCTACAGCGCACCATTTTAGATATGCCGCCTTATTTGGGAGTAATGTGGGCAATTTCTATATTGTTTTGTTTCTTCTTCGCTGTAGTTGTTTGCGAAAATTCAGTACATTGGTAGCATGGAAAAATAAGTGCGCTACACGCAGTCACCAAGGTACTTATAAAGGACTGCGAAATTTACAGTCAATGTTTTTACATTGTACCAAGCAAACAAGTTTGCCAAAGCTAGGCAATTACATCCTACAGTCCTATAAATACGATTAAAAATTGTGTGCTTCACTTGCATCGGTGATCTGTAGTATGTCTCGCTCAAGGTCACCAGTCAGAAGGGAACATGGAAAACAGTTTATTTCTTGCAAATTTATTAACCCTACGCCGCTCCGGTAAGTTTAAGTTTTGGGAAATATTATTCTAATTTTTACCGTCATTGGAGATAGTTATTTGGCCTTCTATTATCTCTTCTAACGCCAACTTCCTTTTTTCTCTGTTATGTGTGCGCCATAACTCGGGACCTGTGAATGCATTGAACCTTTTCTGTGAATTTTTTTGCAAATGTCATCTAGAGGCCGGCTCGACGGTTTTTGTCAGCACTATCGTGCAAATTGTCCAATTATGCCGTTGTAATATGGATTACAACCAATTAGATGCAACTGCACGGAAGTCGGTTTTTGGATTACCTAATAATATCAACGGAATGCCCGGCCGTGCTGAAACTTGAAAACTGGCAAACCTATTTATAACGCGTTTCGAATTAAGGTAAACAAAATCTTAATATTCGTTATATTTATGCAACAGCATGAGTTGCTTTACTACCTGTTCCGATCGTTTGCATGAACAGCTTTTAGCTGGTTTAATAATACATCCTTATTTTTGCAATTATTTACAGACTCCAGAACATTCATAAAGAAGGATAGGCAAACAAACGAAGATTATCCATGTGTAATTGAGGATATCCTGTGTGATATTGCTGGTCTTGTCACGTAACTAAATATGTGAACTGTGTTTCATTTACACACCGTATGTATGCATTGTTATGTGGTGCATCTCTTTTGTGTAGCAAAATGTCTTTACAACTATTCAAACGAAAGTGCGTGAGCGTAAGTTGTGTAGGTGTCCGGATAGGTGAACGTCAGTTGTCAGTTAATGTTGCTGAGATGAATATGTAGGAAGGTGACAAGCTGTTGAGTCCTTATTTTTTTATTTACAGGGTTGCATGCAAAGAGCTGTCATTCGCGTTAGAATTAAAATAGGAGCAAATGTTTTAATAAAACCAATGAAACGTGCCAAGGAATAGGTCTCATTAAATTGGGGCTGTAATTATTAAGTACTAAGCCAACGTAGCTAGGTTAACAAAGAATGATAGGAGTAGAATTATGGATGTACATAGGAAACTTGCCTAGGTATGCAAATTAGATACTTAGCTGACCTAGTGACCCCGTTACGCTTAGGTCTCAATAGGCTGAGCTGCGTCAATATACAAAAGAGATGAAAGGAACACAAATAAATAAGTGTGGTGCGTTAAAGTTATTCGTTCTACTGAACTGGGATATATAATAAAACTACATGCGGATATAGCTGAGCAGAAACCGAGAAAGCGGTGACGAATTAAGGAACAAAATGGTGCTTTTGCATACGGACTGCATTACAGCAATGGAGTAGAGAAGGAAATATTTTTGGTTGGAAAAAGATTTGGTTGATAAAACGAGGAGAGGGTTGTAACATGAATATGAGCATTTGGCCTATGGTTGAAAAATATATAGATGTAGCAACTGATCAATTGAGCAAGTTCTACAGTCGAAAGTGTAGAACTGCAGGGCCACAGCATAAGTCAGCTAAGCAGTGTAGATTGAAGGTACTTCTAGGTGTCAGTACCCAGAAGTGCAGTGATGTACAAAAGTGCGACACACAGCTTTGGTAGACAAACGCACGAATGAAAGGATGCTCAGTGTAAGAATTGTGTACTAGTATGGCTAGTAGTTAAAAATAAATAGGCAACACAACTCGATGTCGTTACAAATAATTCGACGTAATTGTCAAAGGGTGTATCTATGGACCGCATGGCGACCGATGATGGCGAACCCGGCCTGCCTGCCACTGCTCTTTAGCCACTTCCTACCAGATAGTATTCACCTTTTACTCTCTATAACATCCATGACACCTTCCTATTAACGGACCTCCAGCTCCGCCAAGGGTATGCCGTAACCCATCTCACCTCGTGCCATCCCATTTAGCAAGAAGTAATGATATAGGTCCTCTGCGATCCGTTGCGCATTAAAATGCTATCCCGATTTTTACATTTCTCTAATTAGTTCGTCTTGGCAGATACACATTTGCTGGTCTTGGTAGCTCTTATGTTGTTACTTATTCAGCTGCTATATACCGTAGTTCCCTAGCAACAATCTCTATGCAGTTACAAGGACATTGATACTGCCCACCACAAATGCGTTATAGAGTTTATTAACGCCGATCGCTAGTAATGTCCTCCAAATGACCAGGAAGCTTCAAATATACACGCCGAATATGGAAGAATTCATAAAAGATTTGAATGTTTATATCCCGACTTGTTCGTGACATATATTTTCCAACAAGTTTAACCTTCTTGGCTATTGTGCTGTGTCTTCGTCTTTTCGTTCCACTCTAATAAATGTCAGCTGTAACGAGGAAGGATTTGGTTGCCATACGCCACTGTCATGTTGGCTATGCATCCGAATCCAGGGTCAGCAACGTTTAAAACAGGACGTGGCTCATTATGTGACTTCAACCAAATTCATGTGCGCACATCCGAAAGTAAAGCAACACAGCAAAAATCGGCCTAAATCAGTAGTTTTCGAAAATTCAATTGCCTATGGAGGTGCCTATAACGTTGATGCAGCGTTCCGTCCTATATCTATAGACGCTGATTGAGCAGCCAGGCCTCAGGTCGCACCATCAGGCCTACCAGTGCATTCAATTACACGCTTGGTCTCCTCAAACCTTTCTCACATTTAGCTTCAGGCCCAGTCCATGAGCTAATGATGCCAAACACTGTTTAAGGAATAGAAGCTTTCCAACGGTTATACAAATTTCTTACATAGCAAACAGAATTTTTAACCAATAAAGATTATTCCCCGAATGAACCATTGGTATTTTAACCCAACGACGCAGTGTCAAATTCTATGGTCGACTCCAACGACGTCCTACGATGGGCGAATAAAAAATAAGTGACGGGTGACTCAAATAACTGGGGCAATCGGCGGTTCGAAGGAGGCACAAATCGAATAATTAAACAAATCTACCGCAACAAAAATGATTATAGCCTCCGTGCATATTGATACAGGGTGTAACCATCATCGATCCCTCGTGCCGTGTTGCCACTTCCATGTTAGCAATTCCCCAACAAGGCATTGTATTAATTGGCAAGTGACAGGTAGGGTGCCTTACACGACTATAACAAGGCAAATAAGAAATGTGATCCCAAGGGAATCACACGCTCTTTCTACATTAAGCGTTGGTCTCGTTTCAGAAGCCAAAGATTAAGTCAACTATCTAGAAACCCCACACTCTCGGATAAATAATATTGTGGCTACCATTTTCCTAATTATGGAACACGTTGTATCGGTTGAAGACCACAGTAACGGAGCAAAATCCTTGAGCAATTGCAAGCGGGAAATGTTGGGCAGCTAACCACAGCTATCGCCTCAGAGGTGCGTGAATGAATGTTTAGATTGTGAAATGTTTTGAACATTCCAGAGAAATAGGTTTGGTAAAGTAAAAGCTGCAGTAAACTGAGCAAATGAAAAAGACTGAAGCCAATCGCAACTGCTAGCGATAGAGCAAAAACATTGAAAGCTTGCTGTCATACCATCGTGAGATTCTTAAGTGAAGCAAGTACAAAAGAATTATCGCGTAATCGCCTCACCGTGAACAACCATACAAATTTGGTGCCATACTGAGTAAAGCTGTCAAGACAACACTTCAAAGAACGTTAAGCGAAGCATACAGAAAGGAAACCTACTCAGTTTAGTGACTTGGAAAGTGAAATTGCCTCTGGACTGTTCTTATCATGAGGCCGAGCTGTTAGGCATCACGTTACATTAAAATGTTAAATGGTAAAATATTCAACAGCTGGGGAAAGAGGATGGCCTAATTTGGTGAACAGTAGGCCAATTTATTTGATAACATTTTACATGTAACCTGCGATATGTCTTAGCTTTGGGGTAATATGATTTTACTGCGGGATAGCAAGGTCACAAGCACAACCCCATGTCCATCGGACCCGCAAAGGTGGACAATCCAATGATGCACATAAACCGGTAACGTCTATGGACAATTCGAACCCTACAGCATCTGGGCAACAGAATCAATATATCTATGGAAGGCACGGCGGCAAATCACGTGTAAAAAGCCAACCTCTTACAATCAAATGCGAGTCAGTGGGTGGAAACGATTTGAACCAAAAGCAAAAGCCCATCTGCTTCTCTCAGCCATCATCTCGTACTATGCCGTATTCATTGACAACACAGTAATAAAAGGATGAAGCTTGTCAAGCGGGTAACAACACATCTATCTCTAACAAATGCATGTGCATTTACTTCGCCGTTTGTTTCAAAAGTCAGTTTTGTTGCATTTGGCAATGAAACTGCGGTAATTTACACTGTTCACATACCAGCCAAAAGTCAACCCCAGCCTCCCCTTTTTGCTGCAAGATTTTCAGCTGACGTGATTAGCTCAGTGCCAGGTGAATCGTAGCGTTTATTTGATACCTCAGCTCTTCCCTTCTTCCAGATTAGGTGACGACCACGTATGGTATACAACGTCTATCCACACTGTTCAGCATCATCATCCTCAATCTACACGTTAGCTAGATGTGAGATACACTTCAACTACGGTGCCACATTACATAAAAGAAAATGTAAGTACAACGGTTGCATGTCAGCTGGGCTATGAGCACCGGGTGGGTATCGTTCCGGTAAGCTACCAGCCGGCTACTGGGCAACAAGAAAAATAAGTATACAAAATTACATTACGCTACGAAATAAGATCATGTTTTTAGGGGTGGCTAAAAGGGATGGGGACGAACAAATGAACTCATAGCAAGAAGGACACAGAGGACGGCTCCTTGCCAGGTCAGCAAGTGCATCTAGCCAAACGTGTTCATCTCCTTACGAACCCCGACCAGGGTGCCGTGAAACTCCAACCGAGGCCAGCTCCGAGGTGCGGGCTTTCATTCCTCTGGCCAATTTCATCGCTTGCCTACTGCTTCTCTTCTTCTATCCACACCCCCGATTAGCAACGTTTGTACACCGCGGAAGTCAGTGGGCTGGCATGCGTAACTCGTGGCCGTGCCATCGGAGACTGGTGCGTAAAATGATGGTACTGAGCAGTTCAGCTCCTTTTCTGTGCGGTAAACAAGGTGTCGGAGGAGCTCGTTGCTCATGTGGTGCTCCTACCAGATGTGAGCCAAACTGCGAAGGCACCAATGGATGAACGTACCTAGCCTCTTTATGCCGGTTGATCTTAGGGGCCAGATTTCGCAACCGTACATTAGGGTCGCACTTACCGCTGCGTTTTACACTCTACCCTTCACGGCGGGAGCGATGCCGCGCTGCCGCCTTAGGAGTCGAATGGTAGCAAAACAATTCGAGCTGTTGATGTACGGTTCGTGATCCCATCTTCAACCTTATGGGCGCGGATAAAACTTCTCAGTAGTAAAATTCCTGAACGACTTCTAGCAGATCTCTACCAAGTGTCAACGCATTAGGCGATCCTTGGTTAGCTTGCAGGAAATCTTTGCACGTCGATGGCGCAAAGCAAAGCCCGAATCCGCTGACAGCCAGTGGTAATCTGTCCAGTACGGATTACCACGTCTGGTAGCTGTCACGGATGCGCTCGATGTCGCCTGTATACTACAAGTAAGAAGTCGTTCTCCTGGGAGTAGCTTCACTTCATCTAAGTCATTAGCTAAGTACTGCTTCTCCATTAACTTTGCAAAATATGTTAGCGTTTGCTTCCCAATACAGCGCTTCCTTAGCTGTCTCGGCATTTGACACGTTTTACAAGTTCGTAATCGACGTCGACTCTGTGTGACTCCACAAGCTCACGGCACTAATGGCTTTAAACAGTACAAATGCACCATCGCTTTTCGCTGCTCGCCTAAGTAATTCGCTGGCACCTATTTCACTGTCGCCACCAGGATATCTGCTTAACATTTTGCTGCAACGAATGCGTGTTGTCATACTCCACGCAAACTGTGAGGTTGATATTAAACTAGCATACGCAGGTTCGTAGATTTAACAGTCGTTTCTCATACTGCCTTCTCACCTCTTAACGCCAGTTGCAGCTTAATGCGTAACGCCATTCCTTTAATCTAACATTGGTGACCGACCTAGAAGGATAATTCCTATACCTTCATTAGGTCTATTATTTTCAACTTTTCTTTTACTCACGTTATAGGCTCAGAACTACCATTCTTACTTTGCACTGGGCGTCTACTTTTTCTCACATATTTGGTACGGTCTAAGAGCCGTTTTAACGTAGGCTCTACAATACAAGTGTCAGGTACAGTGCTCATCAATAACCCGCGTGCTTGACGATTGTAGCAGTTAATTGTACGTGGCATACTGGGACATTTAATGTATGAATTTATGCCATAAATTTATGCCTACGGTAACTCATCCGGTACAAGTCGGGCTGTTGTCCTGTTAAAGAGTTACATGCATGTTTGCCGTCCCCAGGAAGGCTTAAAATAAAGGTTAGGATGAAGCTAAATTCTGTTCTCCGGCTTCATGCTTGGTAGCTTTAATTTCTAACAGACAGCGAGGGTTGACTCTCCTATACATGCGGACCTTTCTCCTGTCCACGAGTGACTGCTTTTCCTGCAAATCTTAAACGTACTGGTTGAAGTTAGCTCTTCATATTTCCATAAGAAACTCGTGTATAATATGTTATTCATGGTAAGCTTATAAATCTTAATGCTAACCATGTTTATTCTAGGGAGATTCAAAATTGAGCTAGGTACAACAATGTTTAAATTTTTAATTTGCGCAAGAGACGGCGTTTTCAGCAGAAAGAATGCTGTTTTCACGTACTTTACTAAGTATCAAAAATGATCCAAATTACTATACATATTCTTCAATTTCTTGTCCTTTTATATCATCAACATTGTAGACGTTATTTTTAAAAATCATGCGATAAAAATTGTATTCCAAATGGAACGTAACTTTGGACGACTATGTAGGTATTTCCAGGTTGCTTCTCCCAAACATTTCCGTGCATCTACCTACAAACCTGAGAGGATTCACTATACATAATTGTGCACCAGCACCCTACTTTACCAAGCTCCGTCACCACGTCGAAAATGTTGACTTTATTTCGCACAAACACCTAGCCAATTAACTTTGCCCATCGGTTCCTGGAAGCCGCTCTGATATTTGCTGTTGCGTAACATACCAGTTTCTGAAAGCATTTATTGAAATGCCTCCAATCAGAAGGAGATGAGTGATACTGTCTGCCTGTAAACCGCTGATCGCACCATTTAAATGCGTGGCTGCCTTTCGCATGAATTATCAACTCTTCCTCCAGTATTGTCTGACAAAATAGCAGAAAGCATGGCAACCCATGACGTACTGCATCGCTTGAACCTTTGAAACTTGCCTGCGTAGGGGCACACTTCCCACCATACTGTTGCGTAGAAAGCGTGTCGTACCGCCAGTACAATTATCCTGTCCAGCTGCAAGTTATGACGGTGTTTAGTCTGAAAAGCACGGTAAGAAGACGAAAACTGGTAGATGCATGCATTTCGTATTGTCTCCTCAGTACCATTAACAATAACCGGTATGCAACTATATACTTAAATATGTGTGTGACCGAATAAGCATAAGGTGAAAAATGAATGACGGAAGTTCCACACCTATGTCCACGGCAGTCTTAAGATGATAAATAATTGCTTTTGAACACACGGGGCCGGCTTCATCCGGCTTATCCCAACTGCCTCGGCGAAACGGAGGAAGCGGGGATTAGAGTGACGTAATACAAGTGTGAACGCTGATCCGAGCTCTATCCGGTGACGCGTAGTCAGTAGGTGTCTACCTATTGAGGAAGCTGGCGGTTTGCGCAAGCAACCATGAAATATGCTAACTATATGAAAATGTTACAATGACCACATTATGTGGTGTTCTAATTTTTCACTTTACTTTGTATAAAAAGCTTCACCTGCTTTCTACGTGCAAATAGGATCGGTGTGTGCGCTGCTTAAACGCGCGGTGCACGCACTGGATCGATAACTAGGAGAGTCCACCAGAACTTATTTGCCTGGTTGTTGTATTAAATGAAAGCCAACGCTTGCCTCTGTTAAGTGCGCGTGCGGCGTTCTAAAAGATCATCGAATCACAGTCGCAAGAACGTTAGCCTGCTATGGATCAGATTCATTAATCTTTTTTGCCTGTTTCCAGGAGCAAACCGGAAGCGCAAAAATGACAATCCTTTGTGCACCCGCATTCCTACGGCGTTTAAGTACACTTCTGTAATAGGACGGCAAAAGCTCATTCATTGCCTAATGTAGTGCTGCAGTTAGCCTAGGCACGCGCAATTTCCGCCTTATTTTCACTTAAAAACCCTATTTTTCATAGCGTAATTAACAATCCACAATTTGCACGTACGATTGCGCTGCTGCAAAATAACTATTCATCACTTAAACGTTACCGATGCTGTAGTCTACTAACAACTTTTCATTGTGTAAAAGAGAGCCAACACAATGCTACGGTTGCCAGCAGCAGTAGGTCAGTGAAAGCAGCGCAGGACGAACATTAGAAACAGCGCTTAATTAGCTTTTGCAACCCTTTTGCCCCCATGCAACTTCGCCGCATCAAGCGCCTTCCATAGGTAGGCAAGCGCATATTAGCTTCACATAACTGCAAATGAACCATGCACAACACGCTAGTTCCCAGGCCATTTGCTGTAAACAAAGTCATCAGCTTCCATCTGGGATCCAGCTGGCGCGCCCAACAGTCTCCACTAGTTGGTAATTAAGTGGTTCCGGTTAATTCCGTGCCATGGAATAAATTGGTAACTGTAGTCTAAATGGAAACGGGTTACGGTCTGTCATGCGCTTTTCTTATAACGTGCCATGACACTGTATAACAGCGTGACGAAGTTGCGAGGGAGGTTGGTCGCTAAATAAATTACTGCTCAATATTTGTTCGATAATCTTCGCCGTTAGACGGGTGTAGATCATTAAATTCAACTAAGTCCATTAACACTTTTGATAATGACGGCCTAACCAAATGTGACCAGAAATTCAGCGGTGGGTTTAAAAAACATGTAACGCAGTCACCTACACTCACACCCACGGGCACGCAAACATGCGCCCACAGATGCACATAGCTATCAATACAGTTGCTACATATTGCCACATCTATCCATTATTCAGTTTTCTGTTACCATGATTCTGCCCATGCAGGCATGCTTCATATTGTCATGAACAAGACCCAATGCGCAAATAAAATATTTATCCATTTGTCACATTCACCCTGTGACCACACACGTTTGGCAGTAGAAGAAATAACTTAAATCTACCGCTGCGTAATTGCAGCTGCATTAGATTAGAACCAGATCTAAAGAAGCTGACCAAGAATCTATTAGGTAACGATCAGTACATGCCACACGTACACAGCTGCCCCGTTAGGCGCACCAACCTGACAACGGCGTATTGCACGCAAAACGCAAGATGGTCTGCGTAATACGAAATAGTAAGCGAAAGCACTCGTTATTCGAACTTGTCTTCTAGTCCCCACCGTCTACAAAATATACCTTAAACCCACTGCCTTTTCCTAGTTTGAAAATCATAGATGAAGTATAAATTAATTAGGCCAATAATTTAGCTGGGCGATTGCAAACTCTCCCTATCACTGCAAACTTATTATGAAACGCAGCAACCGGTGCAACTAATAAAAATATATATAGCGTTTATACTTGTATTCATCGAGGCATACTAAATGAAGCGAGAAGCTAACTTTACAGGCGGTTAGGTTTAGCAACAGGCCGGTTTGTTTGCAGGGAACGGGCTGATGGCACAAAATATAATGGCTAATTACATGGAAAGTGTACTTGTAATGAACAGAAAAGTTAGTGCTGTGGCGATAGTCTGGGTTTACGTGGGCCACCTAGAAATGCAGCAGCAAAATCTGAATATATGTGGTGTTGACGGAAAGTACAGCTTGTAAGATATCTTGGTAGTATACTTATGAAAAATACTGAAAGGTAGTAAATCGTTGCACTGTATAACTAGCCAGTAGAAATCTGTGAGCAGGGACGTTATTTAACGTCTAGTCGCATCCGCCACTACACAGTGTTAAATGTACAGTTGTGGCCTTGCATAAAGCAACCTTTTGCCAGGAGTAAACAAGCAACCTGAAAAACTACTGACGATTCGTTTGGAGAAATAAAAAAGTAAATAATTTATTCTCGTG
>OX104068.1:24042402-24095758 GCA_944474145.2 Dicrocoelium dendriticum | reverse complement strand
AATCACAAAATCACTGGAACGAGCTCACCAGAGTAAAATTGCAAAATGGCGGGCGGCGTGTTCTTGATAGCGGGTCACCAATTGTTGTCCGGAACCTGGAATACTAGTCGGTAAGCAATGACACGTAAGACGTGTCAAATACGACAGTATAGAAGTCGGAGGAGACTGAACCCAACGTGTATTGTGCAGGCTACAAGAGTAGAAAGCGAATCAGACAGAGCGAGAAACGTGCAGCGAGGAACTCACCAAAACAGTTTGTGTCAACGGACATGCAGTCAGTAAAACAAATGGACGTTTCGAATGTTAAAACAACCATAAAATCCAATGTTACAAGATAGTGAAAGAGCATGTTTTCTGTTGCACTACAGCATGCACCCGCCTGATGCTGGGGTACTTGTACCCATAACCACAGCAGATGAAGGGGAATGTACAAAGTTAAGCGATCTTTTAGAGGGTATAAAACCAAATGCTGTAGCAACAATGTTGAACAGGTTGAAAGTGAGGAGCCAGGAGCTTGCTCAATTCACCAGTTTACCTGGACCCTGTTGGAACCCCAACGCGTGCTGTACGATTAACATATGAGAAGCAGAACCTCAACGGTATATTTACAACCACCTGAGCTTGCTGGAAAATGAAACATGTTGGCCTATACTGTGAGTGGAATAGGATGGGATAGCTTCCTGCCCAACCGCAGTTTTCTAGGAGCAAGGTAGGTTTTCGCTCGCATAGCTGTGTGAAGCGTGCGTAAATTAGTAGTCACTGGCATCACAGCACCCATATATAGAGAGGCTAAAGCGAGAAGCGGGATCGGTACGCTTTAAAACCAATACGCGAAAATAAGGCCAACCTCCGATGAGTGGAGAACACCAAACGTAACGCTAGGAAAAATTTATTAAGTGAGCGATAGGCTATCTAGTGCTAAAAATAAGGCACCGGAAGACAGCTAGCTAAGGGAAAGTTGTGGTCGCGTGCGCGGACAGCAAAGCTGGCCGTGGAGCCGAGGAGCGTCGCGCCGTTCCAACGTCGATGCTAAGTTGACTCAAACAAACGCGAGCAACGTTCAAACAGGCGAGCGGCTAATTTGCTATGTACATCGAGAAAATATAATTTTGTTATTTTGTAATATTTTACGCAGCATGCGGCAGCCAAACAGGGGAATCTCCAGGTCACTACAAGGCCAATTCCCATAAAGTCTGGAGCAGTACCGATTTGTCGAAACTCGCAAAGGTGTCGGTAGAATCGAAATAGAAGCCACACGCTCTTGGAGCTATTCTCCTAAGCAAACACAGTAACACACACATGCATATGTAAATTGGTTGATGTCCCTAATACAACTGCTTGCATAAATGTGGGAATTAGATGTTGTCTTTAGTGTCCTTAACAACATAGATGTGCATGCGGTTAGTCGACATGTCTGAGACCTACTTTTGCCAAATCGTTATGCTGGCTTATTTCCCGATGTCGGGAGTGATACCGGATGTCAGATATCAATACAACTGTTCCTGTTAGCATCTTTTAGAAAGAGTGGCAAAATTCGTTTGAGTCACTAGCGTCGTCTGGTTGGTCTCCTGGGTCACTTGTAAACTTTTGTGGAACCTTTTAAAGTGTTATGGTTTGCGGTGGTGAGGAAATGTTGGTAGTGTGTTTTAGATGATTAGAACTTAAACTTAGCATTCGGTTTGTCAAATCCTATGGGCTGCTTGTCTTGCAGAAATATTTTTATAATAGTTGTTTTACGAGCCTCCACGAGTCAACAGAGCTGTGGGAGCCGAACTGGTATATAGGTACACTCTATTTAACTATCATACATTGGCCCTTATAGCAAATCAGATGGTTAACGGGATAGTTATTTTCTCTTAATAGGCCGGTACTTTATTCCCGCTCAGCTGCTTGAGCAGCTGTGAGGAACAACGGTCATCTTGCACATAGGCTTTCTCAATTGAGCAGTACTAAGCATAAGGAATTAATATTGTCCGTGTGGCGCCAGCATTGTGTGGACCATGCATCAATCGATAACGTTGTAAGTACTTCGAAAGAAGCGTTGACTTGATCTTCTGGTACTAACCGCTAACCCTGACCTTTAACAGTCCATCATGCACTTTCCCTAGACATTTTGGCCTTATTTTAGCATTACGGACATTACATTAAGAAGCAACGGTCGGAATAAACAAGAGAAGCAAGCTTTGTGTAGATAACTAGTTGCGTTAGTAAGTAAAATGTAACTCTTGCTGCGCATCGTTTCTTACGTGGAATTCTACTACTTTGACTCAGGCAGCCTCGTTGATGAAAACTGCGTCCTTCTCCTTGAAGTCGCACGCGCATGCACTGCATTAAACCTCTGCCTTTGGCTTTAGCTCAAATACAGGGGATCTGTAGACCTATGCAGAATGAACAGCTCTGTGTCAGGAGCAACATGCATCTTCCCAACTACGGCCGTATAAACAGGGCGCAAAACCTTGGCCTGCATTTCAGTGGGTGGCATCTTATTGCGGATGCCAAGTACTTTAATTGTTTTGAAACAGCCTTAACTAACCTTCGCTAACGGATCCGATGAGCTTACCGTTGGTCGACAAGCTTTCGGGTGGCGCTGAAGATTCAATTCTATGGCTTAACCCTTGATGTCAGAATGCAAGCAACATCACCATGCTAGCATTACTTCATTCACTTCTGTGCAATTTTCGCGTTGTCCTCCTTAGCCACAAGAACTGACCGCAAGTCGCTGGCAGGCCAATCAAATTTTATGGTTTTAGGAGATAGTACTTGAGTCTAACATTCCAGCCAGCAAGGTGCATCCTTTCTTTACATTTTATGACAGCACCCGTTAAAGTATTCCTTACCTTTAGGCATATTCAACCAAGGCCGTTTTTCACACATGGTATAAAAGATAAAATTTACCTTCTAGAGCATAAGAATACAGTAGGCACCCTAAGGTTGGTTCCGAAGTTCTCCGTGCCCTTGGCGTACTTGGGTCAAAACAGACCGGCGTGCTGCAACGCAAATCAGTTACTGCGTAGAAAGCTATATAGCTTCAGCACAATCACCTAGAAATAGACGGGACTGGAGGTGTGCACTAGACATCCCTCTTGTGGCGAGCTCCATGCTTTAGTCCAAGTTGCCGGTGGAAGACCAGCTGAGGTGAATAAATGGGTCGTGAAAATTCATGTGCGATAGATACTTTGACCACACCGAAAAGAAAACAGCTGGCGAAAATATGAGCAAATAACAGTGGCGTAGGCAACGCTAGACGAACGGTTACCTACTGGTGTGCTTCAGAGAATCCTCCGGGATATCATACTTTAAGCTGCATTTTTCACTTCATCGGAAGACGAAATTGTTTGGCGTTACTGGTGTGATGTTTGCTGCCGATTCCTTTAAATTCCAAATGACTGTCTCAGGTAGTTATTACAGCATACGGCCGCTGAAGTGAGGTCCGAAGCGTTTTTAATATGAAGTGGCCATCTGTTTTATGATAGCTTTGTGCCTATGCACGTGCGAGGTGTAACTCAACCTGGTAAACAGACATTTTCTAGATTTAGAATTTTTTGTTAGCATGCTGCATTAACTTAGACAATACCTCAACCGCTTAAGAAGTTTGAGCTATGATTTGCGCGCTCGCATACATTGACCGTGCAACAAAGACGTTGCCTTCAATTTTGCACAAATTTAACCTCAAACTAAATTATTTGTACTATTCCAGTTCAGTTGCTTTATATTGGAAACCTCTCTTCATGGTCTTCACACAATTGCTGTATTACTGCACACAATCTCACACCACCTATAAATATACGCAACATGCTGAAATCAACCGGTCCCCAAAACATCACAAGTAATTCAACTTCGCGTGAGTCGTGTGTTGGACGGTCCCAATGTAGAAGCCACAACGTCAGGCGGGAGTCCTACGATACATTTGACTTAGCAGTTAAATATATTCTTTAAAATGTGCTATTTGTGTTTTTGATACAAAGACCTACGTGAGCATATTTTTATTTTTCTAGTAACGTGGTTGCGTATACTTTAACAGGCACGACTGCTTGCAAGGAGTTGGAGTCAGCATTGTTACAGCCAATATTTCCCCGTTATTTCTACAAATAAATAAAAATTGTCATTTTTATATAAAATAATACAAAATAGGCCATTGTGCTCGTAAAACACGTTTTTTGGTTTATAAGAAATGTGTATTACAGTATGCTCTAGTAATTGATGTAACCTTGCCATTGTGCAAGCATCTGATCCGCACAATAGACGCGGGATCGTCAAAATACGCGCAACAAATCCTAACAACAACACCTCATTCCGCACAAAGAATTTTACATGTAGTGAAGTTAAACATCATCCTTTATTGTAGTATCTGCTTGCAGAAAATTAGTAAACTTTAATAATTAAAGGTGGCTTATTATTATTTCTTTATGTGCAACCTTATGCATTGCGAAAATCTATTTCCGTGAACTGCGGTTGTTCTATCTTGGATCAATGGATAGGTAAAATTCGTAACAAGAATATGGAATTAACTACATCAGGTCTCGCATAACCCAACCTCATGCCTAAACACGGCTGTAGTAACACTCTGTTGTAACCACATTTTGTGGCAGTATTTAGCATGATAGAAATGCTGTAAGCCTAATCAGCATTACGCAGTTAGCCTCTTCACCCGCATGCCTGATTTCGCGACACGCAAGCCCGATGGCCCGTCATCCTTGTTCCCAACGAAGAATACAGCTTTAGAACCACTGGAACTTGCGGTGCATACTGTCTTCCCTTGTCCCTCGTTTAGAGAAAGCATGCACTAGCTTAAAGTTCTTTTGACAATATCCGGCATACCTTTTCAGGATATAGGCGGACCTGACAAATCTTCAACTTCGTATCAAATCCAAGTCCACTGTAGAAGGTGCTAGTACAAGGTTGACGTAGTTTTCAGAGTCCGATGTGTTTATGAGCACTGAGATCATGGCACTTGTGTCTCATCTTTATGCTTGATCCCCTGGTACTGGCTTTAAGTCACAACTATACTCCATTTGCTTGGTTTGAAGTTGCTTTACCCTTCAAATTTATCCATTCCATTCCTTAGGTCAAAACACTAGCAATGCTTGTATTGACCCTATACTTCCTGTCCATCCCCGAGCCTCCAGCAATTTTTCTAGGCACCGTCGCCCCTGTGCTCGATCATCTCGAGGACGGACTTCTTCTTGCAACCTTCATGCTGGCTCACTCACCTTGAACACCTCGCCATAACAGGCTCTTTCATTCGCTATATTAGCTTTCCTGCCCTTGCCGTTCAGCTGCCGTCAGGCAAGTCATACAAGCCCCAACATTAGCCTTTTGGTAAGCGCCGGACTACTGATATAGCGCCAGCGGAACCTCTCACTTTCCTTCCAGGTAGGTTCTCGTACCTTCATATCCATCTGCTTACTCACTCACATAGCCATATTCCTATTCCGTTAACATCTATCCGGTTGAGCAACTTAAGTCTAATCTTGTCCGATTACTCTCCATATTTTCAACATGTCTAGGCCACTGCCATCCCTGCTTCAAAACGTCGGATAGCCTGGATAGCTTCCGCATTCTATACTCTTGGCTTCTTCTGTTCACCATCATAAAGTAGCAAGTTACTTCTTTAGATATTGTTGTCCTCAAGCTTATCATCCTCCCTTCGCCCCACACATCGGCGGTACGCGTCGTGAAATCTTGCATGTCCGCCTCTGCCTTCGTAGCCTACCGGCTTCAGTATAATGGCGCCTCTATATAGGTTGGTCAACTTTGTACCGATGGCCTTTATTCCTCCCTTCATAAAAGCTCCCTTCCATTCATAACATCAACACCTCCGCTTCCACTTATATTAGCTTAGCCATTAAAACCACCCCTTTCACGTGCATCATAAGTTAATAGGATAATTATGTCGGAACCCATATCCTGTGTTGTGACATGTCCCAGACAAATAAATAAAATGATTACCTATTGTATTCTCGAGTACTTCGAGGTACACCAAATCTAGCCAAAGCAAAACGTTACCATCGACTGGTTCGCACAAAGCACGTTGCTTTGCATGAGCTGCGTTGTCTGCACAGTATATAGAAGGTACCGAAATAACAGCATCTTAAATAATGTAGCGAAATTCGGGACCCAACGTGTGTAAGTGGGTAACAAATAAAGCAGGGACGAAAGTTGGAAAAGCGGAAATGTATTTTTATTGTACCTACCAAAATATATTGAAATGGAGTGAAATGTGGCTCTGATTAAACTGCTAGTGTGTCTGTGGGCAGTAATGTTATTTAATGGTGGGTCACGCGCGTCACGTCGTTGTGTTGATAAACGGACATTTGTGGCTTTTATATAGAGGAGGCTTCCGTGATGAAAACCCAACCATTACTTAACTTTTCTTCAATGCTCTGCAGTCCCTTTTCATCTCCTTACCATATCCGCCCCATCTACTCATACTTTCGACCACGTATTTAATTATACCATTTGTTTGGAATATCGCTGACTGAGCCTCGCCGGCCCTAGTCTTGTATGACCTACCTCCGGCAGGCAAGCTGGCCAAGGGCTTCTGATACCGCTGTTTAAACGCGTCTGATCGCCTGGTTACTCTGTTACACCATAGCATATAGCTTTATCCTTCTATTATCAAGCCGCCTCTATTTGCTTTTCTGTTACCTTACTGTGCATCTGACGCTACCTTGCTTGCGGTCGACTTATCAGCTATGCTTGTAGAACACTTTCAGTGTGCCACTTGTCCCCGCCATAAGTAGCTTATAGAGTACTGGCACTGCTGCAGGTTGGTAACTTCAGCGCCTGCCGCTTCTTTTCTCTCCGCTGAAGTTAACACCATGTTACATCTTAAAAGCGCCCTTTTATTTCTTATCGCAGCCATTTTTAACTATATTTGTCTTTCCTTTGGCGCTTAATTGCTTAAGCAGCAGATGTCTTTATACGTGGCTGTCCTAGATTACGCTTCTGCATTTATATGGCAGCTGGCGCCTCTACATGTGTGTATCCCTTGCACTGATTGATTTACATAGGTTCATTCCATGGCAGGCTAGCCGAACAACCTCCACTTGGTGCCAGCTGGGTGGTTCGGTTAAATCCCGTTCCCGCAAATGCTTCGGCGGCAGTGTCCCAGGATTTAGTGAGATTTCTTCTCGTAAGCGTTCTTCCTATAAAAATCCACAGATATCCGTTTAACGACACTGTGACCTGGCGGAGGTTACTCGTCACTAAATAATGTCACGGTCACTATCCTTTTCCGGAAGATCTTTCACAAATCACTAAGTCATCCGGTTCGAAGTGTACCATTGATTCCCCCTTTGATGGCGCATCCAACGAGCAACAACACACACTGAATCCCATTTACCTACTCTCACAATATGGCTGCTACTAACTACAGACGTAAACGTACTTTTACCTGGCAATACACACATAAGTTCCTATGCTGGTTGTCAACGTGTACTAATTAGGGCAATTGCCCATCATATATGTCTGTATTCCCGTAGTCACGCCCTTGCTGGTGTGCCTCGCAATGCCGAGAGTAAACTATTTATTTATTTATATAACTGGTTACTCGCAGTCATTCATTAATCAACTCGCTTTGCTTCAAATCTAAGCGGTAGTGCCCATCAGGCCTTTATACAGGTCTGACCCATTTTCCGTTTTCAGTTAGTTTTAGGAGCATTGGCGCCCTGCTTTACAGAGTCCGTTCGTCTGATAGTTTCCGTATTCCGCGCTTGACCATTCACCTTCACCCTTTTAATTAATCGACTTCCTTGCTTGCTTAATATTCCTTATTATTACTGACTTTCTCTCCTCCGTTTATCTATCGGAATTGCACATCCTGGCGTTCTCTATATCTGACTAATCTCAGCTAAGCTGGCACCCCACTTGTGCGTGTTCACCTTCGTGTTTGTACAATCCGCTCCTCCTCTCTGTTAAACATTTTATCTAACCTTACCACCTATTTTCTTTCTTCTCTCAAAACCCACATTATATACAATCAACTTATCTTCAATAGGCAGCCGACAAATTGTCCGGTTCTTATCTGACCTCTCTTCCGCCATAGTTTTTTGCTAACCCATTTACTTTACTAGCCTTGCGCGCTGCATTCCGGAACCTTATATATCTAAATATCATACATCATATATGTCATATATATCATACGGTTAAAAGCCACTGACCCACTAAACGTTTTGTATCGTTCTTATTCTATAGCTAGCTTTTTTCGTTTCCAGGTCAACCTATATGCTTTACCTCTCTTTACCTATTTTATACCCTATAAGATTCAATTCTTGCTCTGATCGCTGTACCAGCAATACGTATGTATGTTTGGTATAGATTTGACTAGTATCTCGAATTTGGTTGATTTCAGGCAACGGACCTTTCTGCTTGGTACAGGGACACCAGAACACTGCATTTGCTTTCTTGCTACCTGTTACGTTTATCGCTATCAACTTCCATGCGCCTTTCCTTTGGGACAGTCATTCTATCCATACCCCATACATCTTCATTTTCTGCCGCTCTTATAGAAGACGGCTTCCTTCTCTACGTATTCTAGCAGACGTAGTTAGACAGCGTTCCCATCATGTTTCCTATCATATTATGGTACTTAGAAAGCGCATACAATGTGGTAATTATCGTGTACGCATTAAGCAAAATTTTACCGCACAACGGTGGCACCAGCACGATAGTTATTTTCGCTTCCTCCCCTGTGTGAGTGTGCCTTCATTTCGTCAGACATTCATACTCGTCCCATCCCTGAGGATGAATATGGCTTAAAGTTTCTTTTAGGATTCGCCGTTGTCGCATCGATGAAGAAGTTGCTTCTCGCTTGTCCGATGAAACATGCCAAGGTCACGGTTCGTTTTACTGAGACCTTTTCCCATGGGTCCTGAATACTTAAATTTCCTCCTAATTAGCATAGCAATAATTCTTTTAAAATATCCAAGTTCCTGGCGGTAGCTCATCTTGAACTTTATTCTTACTTTGTCAGTGGGATTGTGGTTAACGTTGTGGTTGCCGGATGAGACAAGAAGTTATCCCTGGTTAGGTTGCTTATAATGATTGCCTTACCAAATCATACATCCCTTTAGGTCTGAAAAGTTGGGTTCCCCATTTACTATCTCAGAATACCCAATTATTTTGCTGTCATTCTTTGAATCCGGTACCCAACCCGCCGTAATTTTTTCCAAACATCATGCTTCCTGGAACGCGCAGCTTAAGCCGGTTGCATGTCTATTTTTACCATGGCGCGTTGCACTCTCTACTACGCCGATGAACAATTTCAAATAAAACCGATGTAAGATTACCAGTCGAGCTGTTCAGCTTTGACCCTACTTACCCACTCCCTGACAGGGTTTAGCGATAAAAGTAACTGCATACAAGCCTAGCACATGCATACGTATCAAGTACCGCCCTGCCCGGCTAACATTTATCTACATTCACCGGTGCCCCATATAACCTCTCCTCCTCCTCCTTCTTCTTCGTCAAACTTTCAAGGAGCTTAGATTGTCGCTTTCCAGCCCGCCCAGACGTCATAAAAGGTACTTTATACATTGTGCAATTACACCTTCGACAAGTGCCAGATGCCAAGGACTGCACTGTGCAACCCACGTTAATTAAAACACCGCTACTTTGAGTGGAACTAGCGAATAACTACATACTCACCAACGTAAATAAGTGCTATATTCCCGGCAGTTTATGCCCCGTTGGCAATCATTTGTTCGCACTGCACCAGCAAAAGCACACAGGTATGCTTCGCCATAATATTTTCTTAGATCGCTGCAACCATCTGAATTTTAACTGTACACCTGCAGCTTTGCTTTTTATACTGTGTTCCGTTCTATCAAACATAATACACTTAGTTTCTCGCTTATTTACACTAAAACTTGTTTCCTACGCGTGATGTAAAATGTGTATGAAAGCATGGTTGGTACGTGTATGGTTTGCGAAACATAAAAAAGTAAATAAGTTAAGATGATCGTATACTTAATTATCCGCAACAACAGCGGTTCTATTGCGCCTAGTTGAATATTGCCGTTGCAGCTAATCTTCTTATTAGTTTTTGCGCTGTGGGGGCAAATAATAGGGTAGTCGTATGGCTCTCCCTAAAGGTTTATTGTTAGCACTGGCATTAGCTTTGAACCTGTAGGTTAACGAAGCATAATGTTGGCACCTCGGTCAGTGTTAGCTAAGCCATGTAGTCCAGTGGTACCAGCAATCGTAGTTAGCTGGACAAAAACAAGCCAAATTGCTTCTGTTAAAAGCACCTGTTCCTCCGCTGCATTTTTGTATACTTATTTCGGTTGACAACATGCCAGACAGACTTCTTAAACCACACAACGACTGCCATAGACAAAGGCAACAATGTTATTGTCCTGTTCTTAGACATGCAAAAAGCATTCGACAGAGTGCCGCATCGAAGACTACTGCTCAAGCTGAAGGAAATAGGTATTGGAGAACCAATGTTTTCTTGGTTCTCTTCGTACCTAGCTGACAGACATCAGGTGGTGCGTATTGGCGACCGTGTCTCTAAACCGAAAGCAGTCACCAGTAGAGTAATTCAGGGAAGTGTACTTGGTCCACTTCTTTTTCTCCTCTACGGCAACTATGTATTTCATAGAATAAGACATGGTGCTACTTTTCTGTTGGCTGATGACATGAAACTCGTCTACTCACAAGAACGTGCAGATACTCGCGCAGCCTTGTGCCACATTCAGGAAGATCTATCGGCACTTGAATCCTAGAGCAAACTGTGGCAGATGTCCTTTTCCGTGGACAAGTGTAATATTCTGTCGTACAAATGCGAAGTTCCACCAGGCAGTCTATTATTACAAAGCACGTTTATATCACAGTGCAAAGTGATTCGCAACTTGGGTGTGCGGTATTCCACTACCTTCAACTTTTCGGAACATTGTGACTTCCAAGTTTCGAAGGCCATGAAGACTATTGGCTATATCTGTCATAACTTTCAACTCACAGAATCTCGTATCTGGCTTTACAAAACATATGTGTTACCTGGCATGGAATACTGCTCACTACTACAGTCGAATCTACGGAAATCTGACCAGCATGCTCTTGAGAGGGTACAGCGACGTTTTACAAAGAAGCACTGCGGATATTCCTCCAAGATGACCTACAGAGAGCGCAGTGAAAAACTTGGACTTGACCCACTTGGGCTACGGATAATGAAGATGAACTTGTGTTTCCTGTACAGAATAATTCACTATCACATGCACAATTATGCTAACTGTGTCCATATGTCTGTTAACACTAGGTACGAGCTACGAACTAAGAAGACAACGGTCATGATTCCAAAGTTCAATACGCGAATTAGGGAGCGTTTCTTCGTAATACACTGCTCAAAGCTCTGGAACAAACTTCCAAGAGCTATCAGAAATTGTTGCACATTGCGTTTGTTTAAGCTTTCGATAAAAGATCAGTTAACCGTTCAAAATATGATAATAATGTTTCGACCAGCACAGTCCTTAGATAGCGCTTTTGAGAACGGCGTTAATGGTGTCTGAAAATGCATGTGGCCAAGTGCACAAGTGGTTATATTTTATTGGCCCGCAGCACTTTATTCTCTCTTTTTTTCGTGTGCGACCAACTCTCGTGTGACTGCTAACAACTTGTTAGACGATAGAACAAGAGGAATGTAAATATTTTGGACCACTTCGCGCTACACAAATTTTCATTTGTGCTTACATTTTTAAAAAAGTTATTGTACCATGATATGAAACTGCTGTGCCAGTATTTGATCCGTCCCTTCTGGGAACGGCTTCTCGCATCGTCGAGCCATATACATTTTATTTATTTATTTATTATTTATTTATAAATAGTGCTTTAGCATTGCTATATTTGGCCAATATATAGTTGCGTGTTGCATCGTAATGCCTTCTTTGTAGTTTACACATTGTTGCGGTGGTCGCTTGCCGCGCGTACAAGCTAGCTAGTTTCTTCCTGGCTATCCAATGTTCCCTGAATGTCGCATCTGGGCTGGCCTTCATAACGGTTGTTGCTAGTGGCTTGGAACATCATTTGGACGTTGTAAACTAGCTCCATGGTGTACATAGGTTTCTGACAGATTCTCTGTTTAAGAGTTTACCCACCTTACACCTTAAGTTTGTGATTCCGCGCGTGATTCGGGATTGCTTGCTTTGGGACAAAAATTTGTATATAATACGAAAATATTTAGAAAGTAGTTCGCTCAGGTTTCTACCATCGTGACTGCATGCATTGGCAAAAGCTTAGATTTAACAAAGCAATAGTTTCACAAAAATCCCAAGCCGTTTTATTGTGGGATTTCTGTGTAACCTTTCACATTGGTCACTGCGTATGTATTTCCGCAATTTTGTGGCACGAATGTAGTCTATCCATACGTACTAGTTTATACCGCTGGACCTTTATCAGTTTTTACACATGAAGTATAAGCTGAGTATATTGTTTGCGGCGACATAATCTCCTAGCCGGAGGTTCTTACTAGATATGTCCAGCTGCACTACCTTCAAGTGGAGTCAGCTGAGGGGTGCGGGTTATCCCCGTTCCAGCAAACCGTTCGAAGGCACTGTTCCAGGACGTGATGGGATTTTGTCTGTTATGCATTCTGGCTGTAAAAGCCGCAAAGACCCGTGAAGCAACATAGCGACGTGGCGGACGTGAATCGCCACTAAATAAAATCACTTACCTCCGCTTCCGGAGGATTCTCATTTCACAAACGGCAACCAGTTCGAAGGGTTCCTTTGCCCTTCCATAAGCTGGCGAACACACCAAACAAGTTACTTTAGTCTACCTTCCACAGTTCACTTACCACCACCACTATTAATGCACTTAATTAGCTACAGGCACACAAATGCAGAACGTTACTGCATTACTTGCTATATGTTTATACAAACACCAACCGTACCAGGGTGTATTATGCTGCTCATGCCAGCTCAGGTGCGCGCCACGCTAATAGGCGTACAGCATTTATTTATGTGTTTCTAGAATTGCAAAACAAACGCCTTGAAGGGATAACGCACTTGGAAGCGTATACCTAGGGGCGGCTCCATGGAGCACCGTGTGACTACCCTTATACATTTGGATCTATCTACACTTCTTAGTGTTAAAGATCATGTTAATCTTGCAAAATGTTTAATCGATCTCTCAGCCATGTCCAACAAACTCAACTTGACATTTGCTTTTTAAATTTTAATATGTATATCCAGCTTCTTGCGACTTCGCTGTACATCAAGAATCATCACATCCACTTGTCCTGTGCCTGGAACCGACAAGTAATATACCTTTCTTTTTGTCACTGACTACAACTAAGCTGGCTGTTCATGCCTCAGTATGCGTGTCTAGCACAATCGTGAATAAATATATATTTATTTAATTAGATTGACGACGCAAGTGCATAACACTAACTGTACCTACATGACCTGTACCAAATATGGACGCAGCTGCTTGCTTAAAGAGCCATCAACCGATTATTAAGGTTTTCAGTATAAAGCTTCACTGCTGTTAAACCGCAACCGTCAAGTTTCTGTCTCGTAGCATGGCCTTGCTTGCAGCAAAACTATGGTCATGCGCACACCTTTACGAACAGAAACACGGTAAAACTGCCGCTAAGTATGGATACAAAGAAAGTACTTAGTGGTACAATAATTATGTGCAACTTTATTGCTGCAACAGTACATAATTGAGCTATCCCCGCACGTTACCTGAATTGTGAACAGGGCTAGCATCATGATGAACTACGAAAGCTTAGGTAACTTTATTTCTGTAAGCCAACGGTTACTGATCCTGTACCCGTAACCTGGAATATTGTCTAAAAGTTTCTGGACACTAACACGGCTTGCAAAGAGCGGCTGTCTAAAAGCTGCACTACCTGGTATGCATGTGTAGTTTGCTCTAGTAATGGCTTAACGGCTTTCATACCTCACATTTCAGTAGTCACCAAAGGTTTTAAACAGTTGTCAAGTTTATTTTGAATAATTAACCTCGTTATATACATTTATAGGTCAAATAAGACGGTGGTGGTTTTTCCTAACAACTCGCCTTGTCGTTAAGCCTGCCCTAATGAAAATTTGCAATAGAAGCACAAAACCGCTGGATGTATGGAATGTTCTGCAGGATCAAGTTGTGAAACACCTCTTTTAGAAGACGACAGAACAAAAGATTATTAGACCGGTTAACGTACCTAGTAAAATAAGCACAGCGAGATGTCTGCACATGCGTATGCATAATGGTACACAGCCATCATTCTTCAAGGACATAGTACTTCTCCTAATTCCTAAATGTATTTGACAGCGTCTATAACCAAAAAATACTCACAAGTAGTACCAGAAATTTTCCAGGAAAATTCGCTTGATTGACCGATATCCTTAGCGTTGGGTCTTCCAAAATCACTGCATCTATTGCTCAACCTCTTACCGTCGACTTGCATGCAAACTGAAAGTTGTATAGTCCACCACGCTTGACTGCAATATTATAATAGGTTTCATAGCTTTCCTGCTAAAAGCTTTTCTTCATAAATAAATAAAAGTTTATTCGATGATGTCGTGGCACACCATATACAGCATGAACAAACTTAAAGGCAAGTATTCTCATTAAGCAGGTTGCGTAGCACTCCATGGGAAGGTACTAAAACTGTATAAAGGTTGCAGATATAAGAAACGTTTTGGTGCGGTGGAAAACCGTTTGCCGTGACTGTAGTCTGTGTTCATTTATGTGTAGTGTAGCTACAGGGTAATAACCTATAAAGTGTAGGGGTTTAGGATATGCAGATAAGGATGTATCTTTTAGCGTATGTTTTAATAATAGTAAAAGCTAGCTTTAAGCATTGTGACATTGTGAAGCTTTGGGCCATGACATTATTCATCGGCTGGTCACATCCGCAGCGCTGCGGTTTTGTTAGACAGGCGTTCGCGACATTCTGTAAGGAGAGGGCTTGCCATGCAAAAATCCACCACGGCCTGGAACACTGCCGTCGATCCATTTGTACGGTAACGTATAACTGGTTATGCATCATACCGACCGACTATTCGCTTGGCTATACGCTGTCCAATAGCAGGTGAAACTGTTCCTTAGCTGATCGTGTGCCTTATTCAATGTCCGCCATTAACCGTTGAATTTGGTCGAAGTTCAGATACAGGCGTGACCAATTGGCTTAAGTATTGCAAAGTTGCGTGCAACCTTCGAGTAAACAGAGAGTTGGGTTTTTCCGTTTCGCTATACTTCTCCGGACTGCCAGGCCTTGGCGTCCAACGATCCACACGGGTTGTGTTATTATGTTTTATTCGGTTGGATCATGGTTTGAGCATTGGTGCAGGGTAGTATCCTCAGGAAGATCCCGTTAACCTTTGTGGACTTCAACTAAAGAGTAAAGAGAAACAACTGTTGCAGTTTCAACCTAAAGTCACTTTCTCTTTATTTTTCAATGAACATGGTTTTCACAGCTGATCATTTTTGTGTGCACTAGCTGGCTTCGAGAAAATGATGCTTGTGCGCAGTTACTTTCGGTACAAGTTAAGCACTACCAAGCAGAAGTAAACTCACACATTGCAAATTCCTGCCAAGGAAACACGCTCCATTGGCTATTTTCCTCCATAAAAGTTTTATTTTATTGTGTTTCCGTTAATGAATTTAGTGCGATCTCGCTGCTACTAAGCGGACTATGGTGCCGCTGGTACTTCTCTCTGTAACCCATCCTCCTCTACACTATGCGCCACTGGCTTTCAATGCCGTTGATGCTATACTATATTATTCCGCTTATTTGACTTCGTCTAGGAAACCGTACGTTTCTATTTCGATAGGACCGCGTTTCGCTAGTATGAACGGTGATAAACAAGACTTTAGCTAAAGTAACCTGAAGATCATTTGATAACCTATTATAAAATGTTTAGCAAGTTTCTTTGAATTAATGAACTCAAAATATATTTGCTTAAGGATATTGTTTCTAAGGTTTCTTGTATAAGGTATCCATTTCTCTTTTATGTGCTATTTTTAATTGTCGACTGCGCGAAGGCAGCATACATGCTCATTAAGTTGAATGTAGGTAATTTATAGGTACAGTCATCTTTAACACTGTAAGCCTTCTTCTATTAGCAATGCCAAATTTGACTATTGCTTACCGCGATGGAACAATAATTTTGGTCAACACAATAAGCTGGCTAGCCAAACAACCCCTTAGTGTTGCCAGTTGAGTGGATGGGTTTACCCCTTTCAGCAACTATTTCTGCGGCAGTGTTCAAGGACGTGTTGTGTTTTCGCCTGGCAAACGATCTCACCATAAAAAGCCACAAATGTCTGCATTTAAGCACTGTGACGTGGCGGTTGTGACTCACCACCAATAAAGGTTATCCCCTAGCTTATCCGGACAACCGCTTGAAGTGCACAAACATCAAGCATCTCTGTAACACTGGCAACCTGATCAACATTGAAGGAAAACAGTTAGAAATTTCATAAACGTGGTCACATTCATGCAACCATATATCAACATAAGTGACAACAATAGTGTCTCATTGTAAATCAACTGAGCACAATTTTGTACTCTTGATCATGTCTGTGCGGGAGTGCCACGCTTAGACGCGAATAAACAATTTATTTATTTACTTTTTATGAACTACCTGTAAGCATGTGAAACACCATTAAATGTGCTTCATAGGAAAATATGTAATTATCGAAGGCTGAAAGTTCCGGGACACTAACCTCGTATATGACAGAAATGTTTCGATGTTCGTCCAGAATTTAGTTCAATTTTTAGGCATTATACCAGTACACGCCAAGTTTTGGTAGTAAACATCACAAGCTATAACGCAGCTGTCAGCTGTTTTTCCTCTGCAATGGCCAACCTTATTCGCTTGGGGGACTTTAATGTCTGACCGGCTTCTGCACTAACTCTCATCGCGTTAACTTTCCTCAGCTAAACCATCGCCGCTACGCCGACTACCATATCTACATCTTATACGTCTATCTGTAAGCCACGGAGTACTTATCTATACAGCCCTGGCTGTCACTGTCGCAATGACATCCATAACCTCAGTAGAAAGCAGGCGACTACCTCTGTTTGTATAAAAGGCGGCACAAAGTTACATGCATTTGAGAAAGTAAACAATATATTATATAGCTCAATAGTTCATGTTGACAGCAGCGAAGAATGAACGTACAAATGCAAAAGTCTTCTTCAAGCTTTTTGAGTGCTGAAGGCCAAAGCCATGGTGGTAAATACCCCGGACACGGTCTGCGGATCCGCTGTTATGAGTACGGCGAATTCCGTGCAAATGATGCTGGTTATGCTTGAGGAGGACAGCAAATGTAGACGTCTCGAACGTGTGGACGATATTTGCGACGTAGAAGGTAGCAGTACAAATCACCTAGAAATACTAGTTGCACATCAAACGACCGCCGAGTGGACGTATAATAGCTAACTACCTGTTAAGCCCACCAAGCCGCAAATGTACGGCTTACCGGCGACGCTTAGTATTGGTACACCCCTCAGACCAATGTTAGCTATGAACACTTCCATGCAACACCAGCTTGCTCGTTGGCTTGTGGACAAGATTACACCATTGAAGTTGCATACCATTAAACACAGTAGCAAAGACCGCTTTGCCCTCGTAGAAACCCTTGACAGCACAGATTCATCAGATATTTTCATGTGTTCATTAGATGTACAATCGTTGGTTACAAATGTTTCACTACGTGAGAAGATTAGTATGTGGTTGAGTTGGCGGAACATTCCAGCTTATCTCTCCTAATACCAAGTGCGCTGTTAATAGACATGCTGTTACACTGCACTGCAATTGCCCCTTTCCGCTTTCGAAACACCATGCACCGCAAGGTAGATGGTGTAGCAATGGCGGATCAATTGAGTCCAGTATTAGCTGGGTGAAACCTGGCCGCTTAAAGCAGCGGATCGGAAGAGGCTAGTTACGTTCGACCACCGGTGCCTTCGTAATTTAGCTCACATCCGGTTGGAACACCGTGTGATCAACGAGCGTGTTCGACGCCTTGTTTACGGCACAGGAAAGGGAAATGAACCGCGTAGCACCATTATTTCACGCATCAGGCTCCGATGGCTCGGTCACGTGTTACGCATGCCAGCCCACCAACTCCCGCGACGTGCCTTGTTTGCGCGCCGGAGGTGTGGATGGAAGAAGAGGAGGGGTGACCAAGCGATGACTTGGTCGAGAGGAATGAAGGCCCTCACTTCTGAGCTGGCCTCGGTTAGAGCGTCTCGGCTCCCTGGTTGGGGTCCGAAAGACGATGAACACGTCTGGTTGGACACACTTGCTGATATGGCTAGGAGCCGACCTCAGTGGCGTTCGTGCTGTGAGTTTCTTTGTCCCACCCCATCCCTCTTAGCCTCCTCTCCAACCACGATCTCATTATTTATCCTTATATAATTTTGCATATTGATTTTTTTGGGTGCAAAGCAGCCAGCTGTTAGCTAACCGGAACGATGCCCATCCGTTACCGGTAAGTCAGACAGCTTGCACCAGTTGCATTTTTTTCTCCGTATTGCGGCACAGTAGCTGAGGGGTTCCCCACATCTATCTAACGTGTATGATGATGATGAATATTAGCCGGTTTCTTCATGTCAATGGTGGAGACAAAGTTGCGCACAGCAATTTTCCGCCTTTCCTACTACTAACGCTGCGTGAACCATATCTCAGCGTTCTCGTCATCAACAACGGGGAATGCATATCTCGTTGCACCTTTTAATAGTGTACGTACAACTTTTGGCGTAACCGGCGAAGTAGAATGCAAAAAGTGTTCCCATTTTTGACCTATTGATTAATCTTAGAGAAAACGGTCTCAGCATGCGATCAGTTTACAGCAACCCGACACGGTCCGAGCAGTACCCGCATTTTGCCAGCTTCACTCCAATACGGTACAAGTGGACACGCGTCAGGCCTTGTGCAATCGCGTAAGAAGAATATGCAGCCTCGATTGCTCGAAAGAAGAGCAGGCGCTGTTGAATAATTCGTTCTTGAAAACGGTTCTCCTTGCCGGCTTATCGCAAAACAGCCAGACGAGCGTGGCGGGAGAGAAGGTTCCCACTGTGACCAAAAAGAAGCTCTGTATAGAACTACCGTTTAAAGGTGACCATGCCACCATGAGGACAACCAACCGCTTGCCTTCCGCTGTTCATAGGACCTATTACGCTGCCAAAGCTGTTCTTAGTAACCAAACCACCAAGGCGACTGTTCCCCAACGAAGGAAACACAACCTTACCGCGCCATTTCACACTGTATTTTCCAATCCACTTGCAGATGCAAGTCACCCTACATGGGTCGTACTTCGAGAATGTTGAATTTTTAAGTAAGGAAACTGTACATAAGTGGGTGCAGAGTGAAATTACCTGGTCCTCCGTTTCGTCTACCAGGGTGGAACACATCCTTGACCTAATATTTACTCTCGGCATCCCATCAACGCGAGTGGCAGTCGGCCTGGAATTTCCGGGTAGTGATCACAGATTAGTGCTTTGCTCGGTTTACTTAAAGCAACATAATGTCCACCCAACGGAACCAGATGCAGTCTTAGTATACCGCCCGATGCACCTCGTCAACTAAACAACCTTTGCTGTGCTAGTCCGATCAAAAAATTGGGATGAATTCTTTACGTCTGATTCTGTGGATCGCTCCGCTGGACTGTTTTATGAGGAAATACTTCACTGTCTCGACTCTCTAGCTTCCTTGTCACATTTAATAAGGCATTCTTCTAAAAGTGTGACCCAAACCAACATGCATAACAGAATGCGTCAGATTAGACGATCCTATTAAAAAACCTTCAATTTTGCTCACATCATGAGAGCGAACGAGATGGCACACCAGTTATCTGCCAGAGCTAAGCAGCAGCAAACCAAGCAAGAAATAGCCGCACTAAATAGTGTGAACAAAGCTAAGCGTCTCAGTTGGCTGCTAAGCTCTCAAACTCCTAACTATGGACGATAGGTCTCTACTCTAAAGATCAGTCCCAAAGAAACCTCTAGTGACCCAAGAATTTTATGTGAAGCCTTCAGCTCACATTTCAAAGTATCGCAGTGTTTAGAAATAAGCTCAACCTTTCAGGCCCTGAAGGTACCCGGTAGCCAGTCTCTGTCCCTTGTACAGTTTGACCTAAGTAATGTCCGTTCCGCGATCTCAACTACCAAGCCATCCTGGGACCCTGATCTAGACGGAATACCGCCCAGTCTACTTAAGAATGGTGGTGAAGATATCCCTATGCTTCTTTCGAAAATCTTTACTTTATCAATGCAAAAATATAAATGCCCGGCCGCATGGAAACATTCTATCATAGTGTGAAAGCATAAGGGCGGTAGCCTACAGGAAGTTGGTAACTATCGCTCTAGTAACCACACTTCTATTATCTCGCGCGTGATGGTGAAGTTGATTAAAAAGCCCTCATGACTCATCTTTACGCAGGTGAGCACACAAATGAATCTCAGCACGGGTTTCTAAGTGCTCGATCTTGTGCAAACTGTCAGATGGACTTTCTTAATTTGGTCACCGAGGCCATTGACTCAAATCAATCAGTTGTCGTTCTTTACCTTGATATGCAAAAGGAGTTTGACAGGGTACCACACATGCGCCTGATGCATAAGCTAAAGGCTTATGTGGTAGACGGTCCTCTATTAGACTGACTGGGTTCCTATTTAATAGGACGTACGCAGTCTGTTAAGGTTGAGCAAACTATATATACCCCGACCGCACCCCCCAATGGCGTTGTGCAGGAGAAAGTCCTTGGCCCTACCCTATTTTTGATTTACATCATTGACCTCTGCAAGATTTTGCAACACGGTCGCTTCTTTATCTTTGCTGACGATGTGAAAGTTGTCTACGACTTTCATCGTGGTAATGAAATTTCCGCAAATACTAGCATCTATGAGGCTCTTAAAGTACTTGAAAAGCGATGCGAACACTGGCAAATGACCTTCTCCGCTCAAAAATCTAACGTCATGCCCCACAGATTCTCTATACCTGCTGGGTCCCTAACAATAAACGGCATCACTATCAAACAGAATATCATAACAACAGATCTGGGCTTGCGCTATTCCATGAGCCTCAACGTTGCAGAGCAAGTGCCTTATCAAGTCGCAAGGATAAGAGGATTATCGTTCCACATACGCCGTTGCATAGAAACCGCCGATGCAAGGCTAGAACTTTATAAAAGTCACGTCAGGCCACATCTGGAATATTACTCTTTTATATGCAGCAATCTACGTAAGTCGGACCGTGTTCTGCTTGAGGAAACTCAGTGACGCTTAAAGATGTTGACTCCACCACAGAAAGCACCGAATTACCGACAAAGGTGTGAACACCTTAAAATTCAGCCCCTATGGCAAAGGCACATTATCCTTAACATGTGCTTCTTACATAAGCTAATTCATAGAAAGTTGCACAGTAATATCACTTGTCTTAAACTAAGGAGCGCGTCTGAATCGAGACTCCGAAACAAGGGCCATTCCATTACTCCGCTAAAGGCAAAGAAGAGACTGCGGTCTCGTTTCTTCTCAGTTGTGTATGTGAACAAATGGAACAGGTTGCCTTACAGAATAAGAGAAATCTAAAATTTGCAGGCCTTCAGGAAGGAGATACAAAAATTCCTACGTTTTGGCAATCTACAAAGCGTCTTCCATATCTGCGATTTGCAAGACCACTTCTTTGAAACTGACCCTGATGTAGCTTGAGGACGCCCAGGAAACTCTGTCTGATTTGCAAATCCTTCGTCAAATACTTTCAGAGCTAGTTTGATGTAGTCAACCTACACCAGCCATGCTCCGAAGACAGCGATAAGCTAAAGGCCGACAGCATCTTACATATTTTACGCGAATGGTCCAATACTTGCAGCCATAGAGGAGAACAGCTGTCACTGTGGTATCGTAAACTTGACCCTGCAGATCTAGACTCAACTCATCTCGACGCCAGAGGTGGCAAAGGTTAGCAGAAGCCCAAAGAAACCTTATGTATAAAACCATTAGCTTTGGGGCAGCTTCCCAGCTAAACCAACTTGACTACCACTTCCAACAAACGACCTAGAAAGGTACGGTAGGAGCTGCGCTTAACCGTTGGTGCAGGGAAACTTTGCCTTTATCTGATGCGTAGGTCATTCCAAACTAAGAGGCAGAATTTTTTAACCTACACAGAACACGCTGGGAGGCTTGTGAGGAAGGGCAGATTACGGCACGTCGTTTGCATACTCCCAATCTAGAAGTCGGCCTCCGGAAGCTGCTTGACTCCGCTGGGTGTGCATACTTACAGTGCACTCTCCAAGCTTTCGTCTGTAGCCAAATTAAGCAAGAAGTGGATGTTGTGCAACACTGTCTCAAGCTGCTAGTGATACCAAGGTGGGGCGAAGCGCAGCCGTACAGTGGCACTTGGCAAGAGGTTTCGGTGTAGGTGGCTTGTAGGAAGGTGCGCTACTTCTCTGTGGATGCTATTCTTAGAAGACAACTTCACAGAGTAGCTCCGTCATTTGAGTCAAATAAGTCTCATACGGTTAAGCCGACAACGGTCGTTGGCTGGCCAAAGGTTGACAATGTTTAATGTTGTGCTCCATGCAACGCGGATCTGAGCGGAACCCAGCTTGCTCCTCACTCCTGCGCTGTTCGCGTGCCACGCTCAGCATCCTTAGAGGAAGAGGTGAGCGCACCTATGAAGCAATATAGATGAGAATGATTCCTCCGTGGTTGAGGCAGTCAGTACAAATACCTTTTTTGAAGCCGTGCATTATATGCAGTAGTCTGCAATCTGATTTGTTTACCAGTGCCGCAGACATCCCGGAGGAGAGAAGTTAACTCCTGATAAAGTGCTGGACCAACCTCATTGAAAAGATACAGAGTGAGTTCAGCTGAGCCAATAGTTACATAGTGCTTTAAGAAGCGCGGTTTGTAAGCAACCTCAGCCTCGGATGTTGGTGCAGCGTCTACACACCAGGAAACGCGCTGGGCTCCAGCGTGGGCACGCAGTGGTACTGTTGGCTAATTTAAAGGCTAGTTAAATTGCTCAGCCCCGCGCTCGAGTCGGCCCGCTTGGCAGTGGATTGGCTTGCCGGTGGTCGCACTTAAAGGCCAACAGTTTGACTTTTGCCGCAGTTAGATCAGATCAGGAGAAAAGCTTACGGAAACTACCGGAGGTGGCCACTTACACTACCTCAATGGACCGGTGCATCCTTCAGGCCGCGCGATCTTGCCAACTAAGCTTTTTGAGCTAAACTTTAGTAGTCTTGCTTAGTGAACGATATGTACCGCAAGCAGGAAGTGCTCGATGGGCTTAGAGCATTTGAATGGATCGTGCAGTGCTTTACTGGTTGACAGGAGTATTGTTGACGACACAGCCCAGGGTAGCAGCGTTGTACATGGCGCCGCGGTTGTGTGTCCAGTGTGTTTCCTTGTCGGTGCATGAAAGGAGGCTTCAGCCGTGAGACCAAGGCAGCATTAAATTCGCGGAGAACGTTTGGGGCCGGTAGCGCAGCCATGTCAAGCCGTTTCTGGCGACGCTGTTGGTAGTCACCAAAAGCAAAAGCAACGTTGGTAGATCCCAGCAGGTGGTCCGTAGTGAGATATGTACTCCATATTGAATTTTAATCCTTATGCTCCCCACGCTACTGGCGATGTGGACAAGTTGTGTCCATGGTTGGCCAAGTGATGGGCGTCTTCAGATGGTACGTTGACGCCAGGATCCCCGAAAGGTGGCAGTGGAGAGCAGGGGCCGTGCCTGGCGAATTGCTGAAGTAGTCGATCACTGTTTTCAGTTCTGTGCTTTCTAAGGCCGCACTGACCACCAAGTTCCCTTACGTCAAATTCAAGTTTACCAACCTGGGCCTTCAATTACCATGCAATGTCGGTACTGCACATTGTAATGAGAATGTAGGACAGTTGACTATGGAACGCATCTTTAAGCCTACTCCGGGCTACAATTGTTGGAACCTTGCGTTGCGACAATGAAAACACGGCGTCTGCTGGCTTCGCTTCAGAACTTTAACACTGTAGTTTCAAGTCGGATTGCACGTAGTCGAGTGATAACCTGGATCCAGTCTGGTAGCGCGGTCACATCGCGTGTGCTCGACGTAGGTTTTGAGCCAGCGTAACCAGCAACTTTGGCGGTTGAGTCTTCAGAGGAGCGCAAAGTAAAAACATCAGTAGAATTAGCAGACGGTGAAACTAGTCACATTGTCGTGCTATAGTCTGACAAACGGCTCACGCTGCGACCGTAGACACTAAGAACCGTAGTTTCTAGAATGCGAGCAAGCGCTGCATGTGGTCTAACCTACATCAGCATCCGAGCATTGAAAGTTGCCTGCTCGTATTGGGAAACAAGCGCTTGTAATGCCTTATCAACAGAACTGAACGCAACTTCGGACCCAAATCCTGATCCGCCAGAACGTTTGTCCAAGGTGATAGATGTGAACTTGAAAACGGGGGTGAAGCCCAAAAATGGGGTGTTGAGCATGTTTGGATCAAAGTGACTAAACGATGGTGCGGTGAAGTTGAGGTTGTGAGGATAGCTGCCAGCACCTCGGCAGCTGAGAGAAGTTGGATAGAGTGAGAGCAGACAGAGCGACAGCGTACTGGACGAGCGAAATAAGGTTGCGACATGTATCCATTGGTTGCGTAAGCATTATACTTCACAGTAGCCCTAACCAAGGAAGAGGTTTGGCTTTGGGGAACTTACCCGGCGCCTTGAGTCCTAAAGATCTAACACACAAGGCAGCAGAGCGACAGACTTATACCGCCACCGTAGATGCGCGGCCTTCGAGTCGATGCCAACTATACAGCGCGCAGAATAGGTCCCAGGGCCTCAGAAAGTACTACCCAGCTGGCAGCCGAGCACGCGTAGCGAAGACATCCTGGTGGTTCATACGTCTTCATAGCAACCGGTGGCTGGCTAGGTATTCATCCGCCCTTCGTTTATAACTCACAGCTGTGACCAAAGTGAGTGGCGAGTGACCCTGTTGCCAGTCACGTTAGGTTCGATACAGCGTTAGGCCAGTTCTTGTAGTGGTTGCTGAGAAACCAGTGATCGGCCCAGAATCCCTACGCTCTGGGCTGTTGCCCCTGATTGTCTGCGACTGCTGCTTCATCTCGCCCACTAAGAGCCGAGACCTATTTACAGTTACCTTGACCAGAAAGGCGCCGCTGATCCGCAATATGGGGATGCGCTCAGTGGCGTAAAGCTTCACCGAAGCAACCATTGTTCAGTACACTTCTGGGAAAGTTTTGGTCGGCCAATGCTATACCACCCGGAAGCAGGCTT
The DNA here is from genome assembly GCA_944474145.2 of Dicrocoelium dendriticum. Classification (NCBI taxonomy): domain Eukaryota; kingdom Metazoa; phylum Platyhelminthes; class Trematoda; order Plagiorchiida; family Dicrocoeliidae; genus Dicrocoelium; species Dicrocoelium dendriticum. The sequence goes on along the minus strand of OX104068.1, from coordinate 24,070,538 downwards.
TGGTTGGCCTTCACCTGGTTCCTGCGTCAATTCTTGATATCGTCCCTAGGCATTAGAATGGTTGAAGCAATTCTATTTGCAGTCATTAGCAAACACCAAACTAACGCCGACCAAGCACGGTGCCTTGTGGCACACCACAATGGACTTTTATGCGGTCCGAAGATGAGCTATTAACACTGACCACTACTTGACGCTGAAGTAGAAAGTTGGCAACCCAGCATAAAAGTGGGTCGCCGATCCCGTAATGCTTGCCCTCGGAGGAAAGCGCCGATGGCCTAGCTGATGGAACGTTTTCAACTATACGGGTAGATCACATCAACAGTTGCTCCTAAGTCAGCTGACTCAGTCCAAATAATGCGTGAGAGTAGTAAACGCGCTGCGAATGGCGGCTGTCGACGGAAGCGGTGTTGCTCAAGCGGGGTGATGTTACAGTCTTTCAAGGTAAAGCGTAAGTGGAGCAGCAACTATGGCTTCTGTGAACTTGGAGCATAGAGGAAAAAGGAATACTGCTGTCGTTTGAGAGCATGGCTTGGATTCCACCTTTGTGCATCAGGGTTATTATTCCAACTTTCACATGGCAGAAACATAGAGCTGGTCAATGCAACGTTGAAAAGACCAAGTCGAGGGTCCTTCCCATTCGCTCTGTGCTGGTTCTAGTGCTTTTGGAAGAATAGTAAGGACGCCGGCAGCGTGGTTTATGTAGGAATGGTAGCAGTTGCAATAGAGCCTCCGCGGTAAAAGTGCTATGGGCTAGTTCGGGTGAAGATGCGAATAATGATGGAAGATGGCTTAATGGAAAAATCCCGTGCAACGTCTAAGCATATAAAGCGCATCAGCAGCGAGTTTGCTGCTTCCACCGCTGCGTTGTTCGGCCGTCGGCCTTCCTAAACGGAGGAAAGCCTTGCTTCTTGCAGGCTATTGTATTGGTGGTAGAGCAGTTCGTGGTTAGTACTTTGGGCTTTTGCGATGTTATGCTGAGGGACAGCTTTGTCTTTCTCTAGCCGTTGCGTGAATTGGTGACGCCAGGCTACGTACCAGTACCTCGCTTTTGATGCTGGTACTTCTCTTTGCACTCAGCATGCTGCTTTGTTGACTCTATTCCATGTTCGATCGGTCAGTAACGAAACAAACTGGTTTACACTTGTTGCAGTCACTTTTCGCTGAGGATTCTGCAAGCAAGCAATGAAGGGGCCGAACCAATTTGTTCGCGTGCTATTTTAAAACGGCAAAGCAGTCCAACTAATGCCCTTAGTTTGTCAGTTATGTTCTACTACACTTCAATGAAACTACTGCTTGCTGAACTTCGTAAACACGCTTCGTTATATCGGTCGTTTGACTGTTCTGTTAGCTAGACGTTCTTGCTGCACAAGCTTTGTTTCCTGAGCTAACCCGGAGAAGTGATATAAGAACACACCCGTAAATCATGTTTGGTAAACATAATTACGTAGGATACAGGGTGACAGAGAGCTAGGCGCCAAAGCTTCACAGCAACCTTTCCATAGTGCTTCTTGTGCATTATTATCCGTCTGTCTGTTTGGCCGTCACATGTACACTGCAAGTTTTCAATGATTTCCACAGCTTCCTCAGGCGACACAAGAAGGTTCATGCTCTGATACTGATTGCTTCATGTTCAATAGCAAACAGTATTGAACACTTAGTAATTCCACCAGTAAAGGAAGAATAATTCAACGTTCTGAAGAATTTATTTATCGTGCCAAGCGGAGCTTGTTATCGTCCTTTTGGATAGACGCCATCTTTACGAGATCCAAACCAATTGGTCAAGCACGTTTCGCAATAACAATACCACAGTTTAATCATTTGGAGGTATAAAAATACATTAACTATTTCCTCTACAATAGATGACATTTTATGTTGCGTCTAACGTAACCGCCACGGACCGATATGACGCTTCTCGATGGCTTTCGAACCACGGGTTTTGGTGGAGTGCATTTCCACAAAAGCCGTCTGGTACTTCATTTAACTGGAGCTATTCCGATTAACGTTCACGGACAGGTTTGTTGTTCCATGATGGCGCTCGAACAAATGGCTTCGGCTTTTGTTAGTTCTTATGAACACACTAATATTCTATGTACCTGTAGCTTTACCAATGTCCTTCATAGAGCTTACGCTTGACGGCGATGACACCTATACCACATTGGACTTTACTATCAATGAAATACTGATCCTATTTTGCTGGCATGCTGCTATGTTAATTGGCCTGGGTGCTGCGTTAACATTCGTATAATTCTGTCTTTAGTTTGAGAATCTAATAGAAGCATTTCAAGGAGCCAGGATTGGACAATGAAAGGCATCCTTGTCAGTGATATCAAGTAAAGTTACAAGGCTCAACTGCACTCACCACCACTTGCCAACTTCAGGGAGGATAGCTGGGCGCAAGTTCTATACGACACTCGCAGGCATACAACAGCAGAAGCCAGTACTTCAAAGCCCTTGCTCATTTGCATCACTCGTTACCCGACTCTACGACGCTTTTCACCTTCGACCGGTTTCATGGACTGAAGGCGGTTCCAGACTAAGTCATTTGGTTAGTCAACGGAGAAATGCGGTCGGCACTAGGTTGCAAGGACCAGGGTAAAACTCGGTTTGTATGATGCACTGCCAGCTTACATTACTTTTAAAAGTGACGTACAACTAGGTTTTAGAATATTGTGTGTATCCGCCTAGGAACCTTTTCTATATAAAACGCCGCGCATGTCCGTATTACAGCACTACAACGTTTTGGAGGTGATTTGCCACGCAATAAATCCATGCCCCAGCACTTCACACCGGCAATTGATTAGCTCCGCATTTCCTTGTTTATATTAAATACCCTACTGGTAATTCCACCCACCCATTCGGTCTCCAGGTTACTACTTAGGTGTTTACTTTTACTACCACACTACACACGTCTGATTCCAGACAGCCGTCACTGGACTAACCATATTGTTTCCTGCCCACATATTTTCCTTTCATGCATCATCTGCACCTTTCAACAATCAGTCAATTACACGTGAAGCAAGCTGCTAATTGCGCGTCGTAAGCGCCCGTAAAACTTTGGTCATGCCGCTTATTGTGTGGATAGATGAACTCGAGAATAAACAGGTTATTTATTTATTTGAATAACACAGTCGTGTAGCACCGGAGTCGAGGATGGCTTTCTCGAATAATAACGTTTAGCTTATAGCCATAAGGTGCGTTATACATACTGGGACCATCACGTATATTAGGATTCCCACCCAGCACGATAAGCTAGACAATAATTTCTGCTTGGGTTACAACCCTTGTCCTACGTTTGCACAGCAATAGAGCTTTCAATCAGCCAGAGCCCAAAAATTAGACGTTCTCCCAGTTCTCCACGTAAGCCCAGACAGTTAACCGCAGGAAATTTTCAAAGCATTTAGCCCCCAATTGGATTACTGAAAGTTAATCTACCGCACCTTACGAAAGCCGAAAGGCATATTGTCAGCAAATGTCCAGCGGTGCCTGACCATGAGGAATCCATCGCTTTAAGCAGTAGCCTACCGACAAATGTGTGGTAAAATTAACCTTCAGCCAATTTGGAAGCATTGCATTATCCTTAACCTATGATTGTTTCACAAACCAATACGTAGAAAACTTTATAATGCTAAGGAATGCGTGAACCTAACAAGTGAAATAAACCTTAACATAAAAAACTAGCATTGATCCCATATACTGCTAAGGGCAAAAGGGTTGCAGCTACGATCCTTTCCAATTGTTTGCATAAGAAGTAAGAGCGCTTTGCCGTCGAGATTTAGAGAAATGCTTGCTTCTGGCGTATAAGCAGGATCTGCAAATGTTTCTTTGCCGAACGCATTATTAGCATATACGATCTGGCTGCCAAATTATTTGAGACCGGCATTGGCGGAAGATGAGCGACCTTTATTCCGCAGGTCATTCAAATTTAAGCCCGTAAGCTTAACTCGTCGCTTTCACTAATCCTGACACTCATCTTTCATCTCACCTTATTTATTTATTTATTTTTATTTATTTATTTATTTATTTTTTATTTATTTAATTTATTTAATTAACTAAATTAATTAATTAATTAATTAAAATTAACTTAAACTAATTTATTTTAATACGCAACTGCACAGGGCTACTAAGCCTAGCTGCGCTGGCAGCAAATGGAGCCCCACCTCTATCTGGCTTCGTTCCTACTATGGACTCGAAATCGTTTACTACTATCCTGATGCGCTCTCCATTGAAAATCATTTACTTCCTGTAGATCTCATCCCATATTTTAACACGCTTCTCCTGCAACCAATACCCTACATTACACCATAAGCAGGTTGAAGCATTAAATACCTTAAGCAAAATCCTATTTTGATTTTTGCCAAAACCTTCGGTTGTGACGTATTTGTTATGAGTTGTCCTAACCATCGTTCCTGGCTTTTAGGTTTACTTTACTTAACGGGACACCGCACTGCAATAATGATCCATGTCGGATCACACACCAAACACATTTGAAAGCAGCAAATTTGTTCAAAACAGCTCAAATCATTTAAACCCCTATAAATATATAAATATTTTTCTCGACAATACGAGAGAAGCCTGAATAGGCCTGCTCCTTTGGCCATAACAAGTACTTGTAAAGGTAAAAGCGGCACAAGTTTATGCGTATCAAATGAGCCCATGTGTTTCGTCTTTATGAACGCATGTATGTATGAACGAGTGTGGTTGGCTGAGGACCCGCGTAGTTTACGTGGCAGGTGTGGGTGCGCTACAAGCTGCACCGTCCATAAATAATTATCGTAAACCCTTCGCCAGGTGCTTAGACGGAAGTCGATTGGCTGATGCAAATGCCCTTTGCAGAGAAGTGTTGTTTGGCTGGATCAGGATTGGCCATAAATTGGCTGTCTCTCATAACGAATCATTTTGATACTAGAGACTTGAGCAGTCTCTAAAGGTAAAAAAGGTATAGGGCACGATATAAACCTGGATGTTTTTGCAGAGGTAACAGTCAGACTGCAGGGCCTGACGTGCGAGTGTTTCACCTTCTCTATTTTGACCTTGTGAGGTACATTGAAGTCATTACGTTATGTGCATGACGAACTCGTTCGGAAACTTCATTGGCCGTAAGTGTAAGTAGCTCTCCTGCCACTTTACGTTCACGCACATCGTCGGTCTGCAAAATTCTGGAGAGCTGATCTAGTGGCAGCATTTTCGCTAAGGTTTCGCTCAGTATAGATATGTTGCCTTTGAATGCGTTCAACTCGATGGCAAAAGCGTTACTTTTATCGCGTGCCACATGCAGTGAACTTGAAAGAATTAGATTGCAGTCAGAAGTTAGGGTGGGAGTTGTACTGTCATTTGGTGGCTTAGGTAATGTAGTAGACCTGAGCCCAAACGGCTTTGCACGCATTGACTTACTTGGATTTGACAACAGAGTGTCAAGTCAGCCTCTATTTTCAGTTTTTACTCAAACACTGTTGTCCTCGTTAATTAAATCTAAAAGCAAGCTAGTACGATAAGCCAGATAGTCCAACTATTCTACTGAATAGTTGCAAAGTTTCCAAAAGCCTAACGAAAAACATAATCGCTCCGTCTCGAATTTCGCTCGTTAGAGCTAAAGCTTTTTGTATAGTTAGCATTGCAAATTCCAGCCAGATATTTTACTCGGCTATTCGCAGTCATATAAGGCCTAAAGTACTGGGCTGGCTAATCGAACTTCGTAGACGGATTCCGCCATTATTTTATGCATATGGTAGACAGATGAAATGTCCAGGAGAGCCAAGTGAAGGATTGTGCAGAGGAGCAAGTAGTTCGGAATAAAGGAGTTTAGGTTTGCTAGTGTAGTATGCCCTTCTTAACTTGAAGGCATTTTGTCCGGTACCCAAACTGGTTGTGTGTGATTGCAGTTGATCCTTAGGGCTCAAATCGTCTCATCGCAGGCGAAAATACGTTTCATTATTCCACTTCAGGGTTAATGGGATTTGGCATTCAATCTTTTCAAGCCATGTGTAGAATTATCAGTTTGCTAAGGCGGAGCGTTGGCGTGCAGGCCACGCAAATGAGTATTTTTCCCAGAGTATTGGATTAAGGTTCCTCCACTTGTAAGTTATTGTCAAGCGAAATAACTTCGTGCCCAAGTAAGGGCTCCACCATGTGCCATGAATAAGGCTTCAAGTGATTGGCATATCAGGTTACTGCAGCAGCGCATGGCGTCGAAACTAAATGTTTGGATCTCTGCCAGAGACAGCCAAGCTGTCCATGTCAATGTAAAATAGTTGAACCAGGAGCTTCCATACACGGTGGAACAATGGATCCACGTAGGGAAGATATATAAGGTTGGTAATTTGTGCAAATTTGTTTGCGAGATAACCAAATAAATCAGTTTAGCGTTAGCGCAGGTGGCATCACTACAAAAAGCTAAGCGGATGCCCCATTTGGAACGAAGTGGAATGGTCCGAAGGATGCTTTGCCTTTAATATCCAGGTAAAGCCACCAAATCTTTTAAATCAGCTGGCCTCACGTGAGTGCCAGTAGATGATTCCAAACATGGTTTAATGCACCATGAGCAGATAAGTGACGTGGGTACTGCGAAGCACTGCAACAACACTTGTGCTCAAGCTACTCACACAATAGCAGACAGTCGGCAGGCAGTAGTACGTGGTATATACCTTTTGAGTAAACAGATCTGCTGGCAAATTGCTTTAGCAAGCAAGCTTTATACTTCCATTTGCCTGTACTCAAAACGCAGCGCGATGTAAAAATGTGGTGCAACAAACGATTTTGCTGTAGATCCATAACAATTTATTGTCGGCACTTAATGAATACTATGAACCAACTGACGTGCTCTCGGTAAAATAGCAAACTTACTTCCATGTTTGAATTACCATCAAATATTGAAGCCATAGCTAATCGAGAAACTGCGCCAGCGTGCCACGAGCCGGTGGCTTGCATTATAAATTCACCGCTCTTATGCTGGTGGGTCAGGCTGGGCAATATTTAGTACTATGTTATTTTACTAACGTGGTGACGCTTGATCACTGCGCTATAATAAGAACTGGTAAATATAACGGCGGCACAAGCTTGTATGTAAAAAATGGTTCCGTGTGGTTTGTGTATGAACGCTTGTACTTAGGAACGAGTGTGGTTGACTGAGGATACGAGTCGTTAAACTTGCAGTTGTGGGCGCGCTGCCGGCAACTTGGTTCATAAATAAATAAATATAACTTAAGGTATATTTCTAGATTTGGCTAGAAGCTGTGCCCTCGGTGGGCAAGTCGCAATGAACAGTAATCACATGCTTATGCTGGAGTAATACTTTGGGTAAGTTTGCGTACCCCTTAATGACGTGTGCTGCACTTGGACGGCGGAAATGGCATTTTGGCACGTAATGGTTCAGTAGGCTATGGCTTCAGCAGCTTAACATTTGTGAACAGGTTACAACTCGTTCCGTGATGTAGTAGGTAGATTTCACGGTCGAATATACTGCTTCTAAATCATATCAACTCCGTATAATTTCACAAGGGCCCATTTGTGTACCCTCTAATCGACGTGGGCCGAAGCGGTGGGAAACGTCCCTGGACGACCTTTAATACAGTTCCATTAGTTATTTGGTAAATTAGAGGCCGCCTTTAATGTTTAGCTCATGGAAAGAAATAAAAAACATAGCACCAGAAATGTCCTAAATATAAGATTGGTAACAGTTTACAGTACGAATAAATAAAAATTTAAAAATGAAGATCAAAAGGCGGACGTGCTTTTGGCGTAGTTAGCTGAAAACCACAAGCGTAAAATATAACAACTATATCTGCCTAACGGATAACATTGAGCACCAAATTCAAATGTCTTCAATTGCAGCCAAAATGAAAATCCTGTTTTAAACCAAAGGTGCACTAAATGTATAAACTAGGTGGGCTAGTTAGAACATCGCTAAATCACTGTACACGATGAAAGCGAAATTGCCACTCAACTTGCAATATTTTCTTAGTTCTAGGGCAACTGCCAATACCGTAGCTAAAAAATTGTCAAAAATGCACTACTGCTTTATAAATATATACGGTGAACATAAGAAAATTTATAAAGTGGCTCCTTGCAATGGATTAATAACAGGGCTCCCTTTCTAGAACTGTACTATGTAGCTCCAATGTAGTGATACTTACCATGTACGACGCGCTGGCCTGAAAACACACTTCCAAGCTCACTTAATAAACCAGGGACGAAAAGGTAAAAAATGTACGCGGAAACGCTAGAATGTCACTATAGAGGGATATGCCTGCGCGAATTGACTTCAATGTTTGTAATTAGGCCAAGGTCAAAAACCTGCGTATCGTTTTCAGAGGCCAGCTCGTCGAAGCAACCACTGTAAAAGTAAAATACTCAGAATTGTTAAACGATTAGCGGTTGTAAACGTTGCTCCGAGACAACGTGAGCCTTGCCAAAAAGGATAAACCAGGACAGCACAAGGTCTATTCGGAAGGAATGAGCATGTAAACCCAGTCAAGTTTTCAGGCGAATTTCGCAGTTTATCTATTTGAGCTCAATTTATGCATCCCTAGGCCTGGATTTCGCCACAAATAAGCTACCTACGTTTGCTTCCAAAAAGGATGAACTGGGGACACAAAACGGCAAAATGCCTCTAACGTGCAACTTGCTAAAAGCCACGTGGTTAAGGCCTCAAGCACTATGGTTTCAATGGTTAGGATTTTCTTGACGTGAACCATTATTTTACCCCATGTGTTGAAACGCTCTACGGCGCAGCTGTTTTCTTTTTATGAGCTTTCTCTATAATATTGGCGGTCCAGTATGTGCGTCATCTATGTAACTTAAGGTTTGAATGTCACCCAGTCTATCAAGTTGGTGAAAGTTTTGGCGATAGCTATTCTAGTTCGCCAGACAGCAAAAATGAATTATATAAGAAGTTAGGAACAGAAAAGTAAACAGGAAAGGGATGCTGGTTGTTTACCTGCACTTACGCATGATACAAGATGGTCAGTGGTGTCAGGTAACCGCTGAAGTTTGATTGGATAAGTAAGCTAAGTTAAGTGATGTTTCAAAATAGCCGGATTTCCAGCTATCCGGTGTGACAGGGTTCTTCAGCACATGGTTAGAAAGTGATCAATTGCCATCACCCTGAGAAACCTAGCCATGGGTGACAACAGGTCTACGTGTTACAAGCGCACCGCTCGATGCGTCGATAGCACGAGCGCCACCTATTTTCTCTGACGGTACGAGGAGACCTACCGGTGCTTCATGTTTCGCTACTGCCCGCCTCAATCCAGGCAGCCTTGGTTAAATAGGTGCAAATGGCCAAAACCCGCCTGCGTCAGGCCCTAGCAGCAGGTGCTTATCCCACTACGGTCGCAAAATATGTATGAAAGGTGCCAGGTCGACAATGGCTGCACGTGACTGAACTCAGACAGATATCACTCTGACGATGCCATCACCTTCCCTCAGTGGGACTGTTACCCATCGCCTTGTGGGTCAGGATATTAAGCCAAAGGCTCCGGGCGGAGTCCTTCCGGCAAACCTGCAAAGCACAACCGCCACTTTGCGTGCGATTGCAGACCAAGGCAATCGTGTGCCCGTGCGCAAAGTAATCAGCATCTGTTGCAGGAAGGTGCGCACACTATTGGACCGGAGCTTCAGTGAGCGCCGCGAGAGGCACTGCACTGCCCACAATGGAACTGGAGCGCAAAAACAACGATATTGAGACGCCCCGTGAGCATCAGCTCGCTGCACGAAGTAAGTCTCAAGAAGCAGATGTTGGCTACGGATTCTACTGGGTGGGCAACGCCGCTTTAGCACTACGTGAACAGCGATCGGTTTTGCAATACGCTATAGCCTAATGGCCAGCTAGAGGTGGAAGAACTGGCATAAGCGCGCGACAGATGATTGCTCACATAAGGCACGGTAAAGTTACGTTTTCCAATTTTATAAACACCTATTATCCAACTGTTTCCTATCCATATGACGCGTGCTCAAACCTACACTCAGCTATACTACGTACTACAATGTGTGCTGAGGAGTGCCCGACTATTTCTGCTGAGTGCCTTCAAGGCACGGGTTGGGCGCGCTGCTTGTAAGAAGACAGACGGCAACGGTCCGCGTGACATCGGTTCAGTGAAATGGAAAGTGACAGGATACACATACTGTGTGCCACTCCCGGCCTGACGACCAGGACTAATCGATTTACACCGAATGCGAGTGATATATCACTCGACCGCACCAAGGGCATGGTCGAACTTACCTGCCCGACTAGGAATACGTAGGTCAGCACGACGTGCTTGAACTGCGCACGACACGTGTACTACATGGTTGAATTACGTTCTGTAAATGTAGGCGCCAACTAGCGACAAAAAATTATACAAATGCTTTTGCTGGCAACCGATACTCTTTCCCAGCGTCATGATCTGTCGTGCGTTTTATCTTCGTTAACCTTACATTAGGATAGCGAGCAACTTCTGCTCCACGATTAATCCGGCAAGTATCGTTGCTCTCCTTCACCGTCTATTTACACGACTATTTCACTGGGAGGGGAACACTTAGTAGCTTTTGGGGCTGCTGCCCATCGAATCTTGCTACCTGTGGTCTTAGTTAAATAAATAAATAAAGTTTTATTCTCGACAAGGCGAGGCACGCCTTTACAGGCATGATCATTATGACATAACAATGCGTGGTCAAGAATGTGCAGGAATCCGTTATGTTTGCCATGCCAGTTTATGTTTATGTAGGGGTGTATGTAATTATGTAACTGTCTGTGTGTGGGTGTGTAAACATGAGGTTCCTGGTTGTAACTGTGCTGCTCTAATTTTGATTCTCATGTCGTCGGCAATGCTCGAGTAGAAGTGGATGTCCGTGTGTTGGAAAGGATTATTCGGATATCCACGGGGCAGTGACTTTATTTTGTAGCGAGTCACGACCGCCACGTCACAGTGTTGTTAAGCAGACACTTATCGATTTTATAGGGAGAACGCTTGCCAGGCGAAAACCCACCACGTCCTGGAACACTGCCGCCGAACTATTTGCTAGAACGGGGCAAACCCGAACCACCCAGCTGGCACCACGAGGTTGTTCGGCTAGCCGCCAGTTGGAGGTGCGACTGCAACAGTATGTTCAAGACAGCAGCAGTATGCAATCGCTTCCATTCTTGCTTTAGTTCTTAACGTTGCTAGCCTACTAGTCCATGCCTCATCTTAACTTCTGGCTCCTGCTTCACAACCCATCCGGCTCCCACCCCCCACCTTTCTATGCCGTCTGCTAAACTTGCACTTTAGAGGCTTACTTTGGGCTGGAGCACTAAGTATCGTTCTGCACTGCAGCTCTTATCACTCCGCTGCTCCACGTCCGTTTCAGCGCTGGCGTTCCCGCCGTGTTCTCGCTGCAGCTGCAGTGTGTTCTCCCGCATCATCTCTCCCCCGTTTTCAACATTGAACTGCTATTTGTCCGTGCCTTATAGTACCATCCTAAGCGACTCCTGCCTCACAGCCAATCCGGCTCTGATCCACGCTCTGCCCTGCCGTCCATTTGACTTGTAGATTTCACTGTTGTGGCCCACCTTGGCGTAGAACACCTAGCGTTATTTTGCGGTGTAGCCGATATCATTCTGCTACCCCACGTTTGCTACAGAGCTGGCCCTCAACCCGCTGGCTAGCCGAACAACCTCCTCGTGGTGCCAGCTGGGTGGTTCGGGTTTGACCCGTTCCAGCAAATAGTTCGGCGGCAGTGTTCCAGGACGTGGTGGGTTTTCGCCTGGCAAGCGTTCTCCCTATAAAAAGCCACAAATGTCTCCTTAACAACACTGTGACGTGGCTGTCGTGACTCGCCACAAACTAAAGTCACTGCCCCGTGGGTATCCGAATACTCCTTTCCAACGCACGGACATCCGTCTTCCACTCGAGCCCTGCCGACGATATGAGAGTAAAAATTAAAGCAGCACAGTTACAAAGAGGAACCTCATAGTTACACATCAACACACACAGCTACATACTTACATAACCCCTATATAAACATACATTGGCATGGAAAACATAACGTATTCTTGCACATTCATGAACGCGCATTGTTGTCATAATGATCATGCCTGTAAAGGTGTGCCACGCCTTGTCGAGAATCAAAAATTTATTTATTTATTTCTATTTTTATTTATTTATACAGCTTAGTATGCAGTTGCCTCTTCGCACTCCAGTTTTCAACATTGAATGCTTATTATTATGTGCCACTTCGTAAGATAATAGTTGCTTTTTGCTTCACAATTAACCCGGGACGCAATATTACTTTTATCTGCTGTCTATTTGTTTTGAATAGTTTACTGTACAAGTGCAAATTAGAGTGGAATACTTTGTATCATTTGGCGCTAGTGCGCAGCTCAATCCAGGACACACCTGTACACTTTCAGCGATGACTATGCGAACGTCCACATCCGTAGAAACTGGTCCTTCTATTCTCGCTAATGCTTTTAACATTTAAGCGCTATTCGTTTGTGCCCCACCTTACGATATCTAGCGGCTCCAGCTTCGCCGTCAATACAGCCCCTACACGCCGTTCTCTTCCGTCTATTGGACCGGTATGTTCCAATTTAAATGTCTCCCTTTGAGTGAAACACTACGTATATTTCATCGCTGATGCTCATCATAGCCTGATGCCTATCAACCCGCTTAAATAGACATCTGCAACGGGTTTCTCACTACAGCAGTAGAATGTAAACGCTTCCATTCTCGCCCCTGTACTTAACTTTGATGACCTTTTAGTCCACGTTACATTAGCCACCGGCTCCTGCTTCACAATAAATCGGGCTTCTACCACCACTCTTCTCTATCGTGTTAGACTTGTACTTTTACTATTGTAGCCCACCCAGCGTGTAACACTTAGTATCGTTTGGCGATGAACCTTATAACATACTGCTACCCATGTCCCTCTCAGAGCTGCTCTGCAACGGCTTCATGACTACAGCTATAGTACATATTCCCGTCTCTTCTAACCACAGTTTTCAACTTTGAATGCCTTAGGGTATTTGCCATTTCTTCAGATAGCGAGAGACTCATGCTTCTCAATTAACCCGGCACGCACCCTTACGCTTCCCTTTCGTCTACCTGACTTATATGCTTCACTCTAGAAATACACCCCAAGGTAGAACACAGAAATGTTTGATCTTGCTGCCCAAATAATTGCGCTGCCCCCGGCTCCTTTCAGAGCTGGCTATGCAAAGGTTGTCTCGCCATAGATGCAGTATGTAGTCTCGTCAATTTTCGCTCTTGGTTTCAACAGTGGCTGCCTACTAGTAAGTGCCACATCCCTAGTAAAACGCGCGGCTCCTGCTTTACAACTAATCCGGCACGCAACTTTACTCTTCTCTGTCGACATATTATAGTTCTATGTCCCACTATAGAAGCACACAATGTAGTGAAACACTTAGCGCCCTCTGGCGGTGTTGCCTGTATTATTCCCCTAATCCTAATAACTTCCAGAATTGGCTCTACAATCGTTTTCTCTTTAGGGAGGTTGCAATTGTTGCTGCCTTTTTCTCTCCCGTTTCCAACAATGTACAGCGCACGCCTGGGCCCAACATAGCGTTTTGCACCTGCTTACTAATTAAGCAAGCTTCCAAGTACTAACTCACTAGCCGTCTATTTGATGTTTTCGTTCGGCCGTGGAAGTCCACCTTAGAATGGAACACCTAGCATCTTTTGGTGCTGTTGCATACACTATGCTAATATAACTGGTCCCTTTCAGAGCTGGCTCTGCAACCGTTTTCTCGCTACAGCAATCCTCTCTCCTCTCACTCGTTTTTAACGTTTACTGCCTATTACTCCATGCCTCGCATGAAGGCCGGCGTTTGCTGCTTCGCAATTTATCCGGCAGCAACTGTCGCTCTTTCCCGCCAGCTACTTGACGTATGCTGTACTGTAGAAGTCCCCATCACTTTCCGGTATTCCAGCTTCATTTCAGAGATGTCTTTGCATTCGTATTCTCGCTATAGCTGTCCTATGTAGTCTCTTTTCTCTCGTCGCAACTTCGCTGACACTCCGTCTCACACTTGCACCCAGCTCCTTCTCCAGCTTCCGCTTACTGAAACTTTTACGTTATTATGTTCACGCGTCTCTACCCAGCGTAGCGACTCCACTGACACTCATGTAGGTTTGAACAATAAGTTATAGCACAGTCGACCGATAGCTCAATTTAAATTTTAGTCGCATATTTCACTACTTACTAGGTTCTTCTGATTCTCTTAACTCCTTCACCGGTTGACAAACACGATACTACCATTTTCCACACAAGACAACTGTGGCTTTTGCTAGAGCAATTCGGGAAGCATTTGTGTCCCACCTTCGAAAAATTTCGGGCCGCGTACTTGCATGCAAAACTACCGTTGTGCGGTATAAGATGTTCGGCCATTCCATGGCCTATAAATAGCATAAGATTACGCAGTCCCTAGTTGTCGCGGGGTATTAAGTGCTGATTAAAGCAATGCTGGTTAGCTATACCTATTTAGATAATATATTGCTTCGCTACTTTTTATATTACCTTTTCCTTTTTCTTCTATCTGCTTGCAAAGCGGCAAGACATTTTTAGCAAAAAATGATGATGGTCTTATTCGTAGACCATCATTTAATTTCAAATAACTCGCAAACTACTCCATGTATTGCATTGTTTTTGCTTTCAGCGTATTCAGCGGTTAAAACTTGTCCAGACCGGTATATTTTTGTGCCACTTTACATAGTATCCTAGTCCTAGAAAAGGATTTTCTTTTATTCCGCAAGTTACTCATGTTGCAATTTTGCGCCAGAAAGCAATATCAGCGCAAGAAAAGCTTTGCTGTACTTTTTAGTATTTTATGCGTTAACCACGCCGCCTTAATATGTCTCTTAACCAATCCTTTTTATTTTCATCCGCATTTATTGAAATTATCTTTTAACTTTCGTGTCCCTTATAATTCCGCCACACTCATTTCTTCCAGGTGCGAACCAACAATTGTGATGGCTGAGCGAGCCAAGCAATGTGGAATGTATTTAAAGTAAACTTGTGATGAATTAGATCCTGTTCCAAAGAAAAAGGGCACAACTACCCATCTTTGATCATGCCTTTTAGAGGTGTGTCTCGCTTTACAGAGAATATACTATTTATTTATTTATTTATCTGCGTAGCTTTCGCAACAAATGAACAAGGAGCTCAATATCGCCAGAAGGAACCAGAGAAATTTCAAGTTTGGCGCCTACGAACCAGCAGCTGTACACCAAACAATGCTAATGCATTTGTAATTGCCAACGAGGAACATGCACTTGTATTTGCCTGCTTCCATGCAACAGCATCGGATTAATGTAAAGATTGATCTTAACCCTTAAGGGGCAGCCTAGCCGGTCTAAAAATATTCTTATTTATTTATAGATTAGTTATTTCTATGCGCCGAGATATATGGAGCCCACGAACTCCAGCTGCTGGTAAAAGGAGTTTTCCAACGTAGGGCGACCGAGATAAGGGCGCTTAGTAAAGTATCAGTGACCAAATGCGGCCATTCCATGAAGGTTTTTGATCACTAGTGGACAAATACAGAGTCACGGTATAAACCAACATAGCAAAAGTTACGTGAGGCAGATATTGTAAGAGCGTCAAGGATGAAGAAAAAAGGATTGGGTTCTGGTTTTCTCCGGATAGGTACAGAGATGCATATAGCCAAGGAAGCATCCCCACCATACTAGGGGAATTAGAACATAAAAATGAAAGGCAGTTGCGCCTGGTGACAGATTATTGTTGGCAGGTAAAGTATTTGGATAAAATTTCTCGCTAATAGGGGCAATCTATACTGAAAGTGAATAACAAAACAATCCAGCGAAGCCATGTACTGCAAACCATCTAAGAGGATGAAAGTTAAAGGAATAAGAAGCTTTCCTAGCGCAACAATCCTTTGAAACTACAATTACTCGCTGTAGCCAATAAGCGTTGACAAACGCAAGACAAGTGACAGGTACTGACACTAGGAGTGAGAGCGAGTATCGGTGGCTAGCAGTGGCAGTAAATGAAGGCTTCTGATTACTAGTGGATACCTACAGGGTCACAGAATAAGTCAACAAGCAGAAAATGTATGTGACGCTTACCGCCACAGTGCATAAGGTTTGGAGAGGTAAAAGGTTGACTCCCATAAATCTCCGGATATGCGTAAGGATGCATGTAGCCTACGACGCATGGCGGCAAAATAGTGGTGAAGAAGCTAAGAAGAAAGACAGCTGACTGCGCTAGGAGAGAGAGTATCGACGGCCAGCAAGGGCAATCGGATGTACCTATCCAGTTACTAATGGTTACCTACGGTGGCCCAGAATCCGTCAAAAACAGCAAAAATGTGTAACACAAACTGTCCCAGTGAAGCGGGTTTGAAGAGAAACAGCATGGTTCCTAGCATGCTCCGGATATACGCCAGGAGACGCGCCTTTTGGGCACGAGCAGTTCATTGCAATATTGTAATGCTACCATGATTTGCACGACCAGGAGCGGGCTTGGTACAGCGCATCATTAATGCGTGCCCACATGGTCCAATGATCGTAGGAAAGCCTACCTTCACAGAACGCGATATGTAGAGATAAGAATTAGATCATTAATCTTGACTGTGTTGATGAGGAATTAGTCCGTTGCGGTTGTGCACACTGTGCGGGTCAGGTGAGTGGAGCTTGGGGAAAAAGCTGCAAAACGAATGTAAGCATAGTGGCATGTCACTGATAAAATGGGTAGACTTAGTAGTACGATAGTAGATACACGCACAGAATTTTAAGCTGCGGTATCGGTCAACTTGCCAATGCGTGGTTGGAGCAGCGTCTTTATTGAGTGACGGGTCACATTCGCAACGTCGCAGTGTTGTTGAACGGACATTTGTGGCTATTTGTAGGGAGATCGCTTGCTAGGCGAAAACTCAACACCTGGAACCCTCCCGACGGGTGCTGTGACATTGACAAATGTGCATCCGACCAATTATCCTCTCGGATAATCGCAGTCATGTTTCACCAATACGTTTTCTACGGTTGTGTAGTTGCCACCTTCGGCGTCGTCCGCAAGTGCTTGGAGTTGTTGAAGTCGGAGGACTCAGGTAACTTGTATTGATTTTATACGTTCCAGGTTTCGCTTTTGTGTCCGGATAACGGGATGCGGATGATTTCCTTGGTGTATTTTGGTTCCGTGGCCAGGTGACCGTTGCAGGTATGTCCTCAAAGATGTTCCGTGCAGAGAAGTTTAACGTTAGAACAAGGGGAAAAAACGGACCGAGCAAACAGTAAAGAACATTAAACCTAAATATGTTAATGTATACGTACAACATTTTGGTAACCTTTTGCTATTTATAAGCCAAGGAATGGCCGAACATCTTATACCGCACAACGGTAGTTTTGCATGCAAGTACGCGACCCGAAAATTTTCGAAGGTGGGCACAAATGCTTCCCGAATTGCTCTAGCAAAAGCCACAGTTGTCTTGTGTGGAAAATGGTAGTATCGTGTTTGTCAACCGGTGAAGGAGTTAAGAGAATCAGAAGAACCTAGTAAGTAGTGAAATATGCGACTAAAATATAAATTGAGCGATCAGTCGACTGTGCTATAACTTATTGTTCAAACGTACATGAGTGTCAGTAGAGTCGCTACGCTGGGTAGAGACGCGTGCACATAATAACGTAAAAGTTTCAGTAAGCGGAAGCTGGAGAAGGAGCTGGGTGCAAGTGTGAGACGGAGTGTCAGCGAAGTTGCGACGAGAGAAAAGAGACTACATAGGACAGCTATAGCAAGAATACGAATGCAAAGACATCTCTGAAATGAAGCTGGAATACCGGAAAGTGATAGGGACTTCTACAGTACAGCATACGTCAAGTAGCTGGCGGGAAAGAGCGACAGTTGCTGCCGGATAAATTGCGAAGCAGCAAACGCCGGCCTTCATAGGACGAGGCATGGATTAATAGGCAGTAAACGTTAAAAACGAGTGCGAGGAGAGAGGATTGCTGTAGCGAGAAAACGGTTGCAGAGCCAGCTCTGAAAGGGACCAGTTATATTAGCATAGTGTATGCAACCGCACCAAAAGATGCTAGGTGTTCCATTCTAAGGTGGACTTCCACGGCCGAACGAAAACATCAAATAGACGGCTAGTGAGTTAGTACTTGGAAGCTTGCTTAATTAGTAAGCAGGTGCAAAACGCTAGGTTGGGCCCAGGCGTGGGCTGTACATTGTTGGAAACGGGAGAGAAAAAAGGCAGCAACAATTGCAACATCCCTAAAGAGAAAACGATTGTAGAGCCAATTCTGGAAGTTATTAGGATTAAGGGACTAATACAGGCAACACCGCCAGAGGGCGCTAAGTGTTTCACTACATTGTGTGCTTCTATAGTGGGACATAGAACTATAATATGTCGACAGAGAAGAGTAAAGGTGCGTGCCGGATTAGTTGTAAAGCAGGAGCCGCGCGTTTTACTATGGATGTGGCACTTACTAGTAGGCAGCCACTGTTTAAACCAAGAGCGAAAATTGACGAGACTACATACTGCATCTATGGCGAGACAACCTTTGCATAGCCCGCTCTGAAAGGAGCCGGGGGCAGCGCAATAATTTGGGCAGCATGGTCAAACATTTCTGTGTTCTACCTTGGGGTGTATTTCTAGAGTGAAGCATATAAGTCAGGTAGACGAAAGGGAAGCGTAAGGGTGCGTGCCGGGTTAATTGAGAAGCATGAGTCTCTCGCCACCTGAAGAAATGGCAAATACTCTAAGGCATTCAAAGTTGAAAATTGTGGTTAGAAGAGACGGGAATATGTACTATAGCTGTAGTAATGAAGCCGTTGCAGAACAGCTCTGAGAGGGACATGGGTAGCAGTATGTTATAAGGTTCATCGCCAAACGATACTAAGTGTTACACGCTGGGTGGGCTACAATAGTAAAAGTACAAGTCTAACACGATAGAGAAGAGTGGTGGTAGAAGCCCGATTTATTGTGAAGCAGGAGCCGGTGGCTACTGTAACATGGACTAAAAGGTCATCAAAGTTAAGTACAGGGGCGAGAATGGAAGCGTTTACATTCTACTGCTGTAGTGAGAAACCCGTTGCAGATGCCTATTTAAGCGGGTTGATAGGCAGCAGGCTATGATGAGCAGCAGCGATAAAATATACGTAGTGTTTCACTCAAAGGGAGACATTTAAATTGGAACATACCGGTCCAATAGACGGAAGAGAACGGCGTGTAGGGGCTGTATTGACGGCGAAGCTGGAGCCGCTAGATATCGTAAGGTGGGGCACAAACGAATAGCGCTTAAATGTTAAAAGCATTAGCGAGAATAGAAGGGACCAGTTTCTACAGATGTGGACGTTCGCATAGTCATCGCTGAAAGTGTACAGGTGTGCCGGATTGAGCTGCGCACTAGCGCCAAATGATACAAAGTATTCCACTCTAATTTGCACTTGTACAGTAAACTATTCAAGACAAATAGACAGCAGATAAAAGTAATATTGCGTCCCGGGTTAATTGTGAAGCAAAAGTCAACTATTATCTTACGAAGTGGCACATAATAATAAGCATTCAATGTTGAAAACTGGAGTGCGAAGAGGCAACTGCATACTAAGCTGTATCGGGAAAGCGGGTTGGGGGCCAGCTCTGTAGCAAACGTGGGGTAGCAGAATGATATCGGCTACACCGCAAAATAACGCTAGGTGTTCTACGCCAAGGTGGGCCACAACAGTGAAAACTACAAGTCAAATGGACGGCAGGGCAGAGCGTGGATCAGCGCCGGATTGGCTGTGAGGCAGGCGTCGCTTAGGATGGTACTATAAGGCACGGACAAATAGCAGTTCAATGTTGAAAACGGGGGCGAGATGATGCGGGAGAACACACTGCAGCTACAGCCAGAACACGGCGGCAACGCCAGCGCTGGAACGGACGTGGAGCAGCGGAGTGATAAGGGCTGCAGTGCCAAACGATACTTAGTGCTCCAGCCCAAAGTAAGCCTCTAAAGTGTAAGTTTAGCAGACGGCATAGAAAGGTTGGGGTGGGAGCCGGATGGGTTGTGAAGCAGGAGCCAAAAGTTAAGAGGAGGCATGGACTAGTAGGCTAGCAACGTTAAGAACTAAAGCAAGAATGGAAGCGATTGCATACTGCTGCTGTCTTGAACATACTGTTGCAGTCGCACCTCCAACTAGGACCATAGTTAGCAAGATTTGATGGGCAGCAGCCCCAAAAGCTACTAAATGTTCCCCTCCCAGTGAAATAGTCGTGTAAATAGACGGTGAAGCAGAGCAACGATACTTGCCGGATTAATCGTGGAGCAGAAGTTGCTCGCTGTCCTAATGTAAGGTTAACGAAGATAAAACGCACGACAGATCATGGCGCTGGGAAAGATTATCGGTTACCTGCAAAAGCATTTGGCTAAATCCTTCGTCACAAGTTAACACCTAAAGTTACAAATCTTATTTTAACCATGCAGCAAAGGAATGTTGTTCACCGCCTCCGGAAGAATACATGTGCATTTGCACAGTGAAACTGCGGCTGTGGTTAACTAGGCTTTTTACTAGGTGTGGCGGGATAATTTGGGGATAGTGGAATTGAACACTCAGATATTTACGCTGCTGGGCTATTTCTGTCATTGCTTAGTTTGAATAACAGTCATATATAGTTGGGAGGAGTGCGAGTTATTTGGTGAGACCAGTGATCGATGTGTTGTGTTTTCGATCTTCGAAGTGATCGACGCTATTTTCCCAAAGCTCATCTTTAGGTAAGTTGAAGTGCCTGCATGCAGGCATGGTAGAAATTTGTCCTTGAAGGGATTCTCGGAACTGTTCAGTATTCTCGGCTACATTAAATTCTAATGGTAGCCTGTTTCAGGAGCTAAGGAACCTTTAGTGAAAGAAGTTGTTACGCGCCTTTGCGATCTCTGGGTAGTGTAACTTCTATCAGGCAATGGTAAAGTGGATACCGAGAGTCGCCACTTTGTTGAATGAGCCTGGCGCTGTTCGTGTTTGGGTTGTTTTCTTCTGGTATAATAAGGTGTGGTTGAGCCTCATTCTTCGTAACCTTAGCGGTTCAAGACAAAGATGCTTACAGCGCTCACAGTAGTTGAGTTTGGCGGGGAGAAGCAGAAGCTTATGAATGAGCGTCGTAAATAAATAAATAGTGTATTCTCGTCATTGCGAGGTACACAATCAAGGGCGTGGTCATGGTATTACAGACGTAGATGATCGGCAATTGCACAGATTAGTACATTTTGAGCAATAGCATAGGGATTTAGGTGTGCATTGTGATTGAAAGCTGTGTTCAATTGTGTGGTTGGAAGGGGACTTGTTGTGTGAGTAGGCAAATGTGACTGTGTGCATTGTTCTTTGTGTCCGCCATCAAAGGAGGACGTCAATGGAACGCTTTGAAGCGGATGACGTTCATGATGTGTGAATGATACTCCGGAAAAGAAAAGAGGCAGTGACTTAATTTAGTGGCCAGTCACATCGCCACGTTGTAGTGTTGTTAAACGGATTCTTGTGGTGTTTATAGGGAGAACGCTTGCCAGGCGAAATCCCACCACACCCTGGAACACTGCCGCCGAACGATTTGCTGGAATGTGGTTTACCCGAGACACGCGTTTGGCAGCACGAGGAGGTTGTTCGGCTAGCCAGCCACGTTCTCAATTGTTTCCCGGTAATTCTTTTTGCAGGTTGTAAATGTTATTAGGCCTTATTGCAACGGGGACTAGCGCATACTTTTTATAGACCGAGTCTGGAGCCGGTTACGAGCATCCTCTTGCAGCTATGACCAATGAGGGCTCCGGCTTTCGCTACGCAAGAGCTAACTTGCTCCCAGACATTCAGTGAGCTCGAATAGTGTAGGCCGAGATTGTTGAAGGATCGAGAGTTGGCAAGGGAGACTCCATTCAGGGTTAGTGCATAAGGCGGTGCAGTACATCTGTAGGAAAGAGCGCTGCACTTAGCAGGAAAAAAAGCTAGCTAATATGTGTTGCACCAAGCGTCTGAGGCTTTAAAGTCATTTTAAATATTGGGACCACTCTTTGTCACCTGGGTCAAATGAGAATAGCACTTGGATATCGTCGCCGAACAGGTACGGCTTTCCATATTTAAAGACTGGTAGTACGTTCTTGCTGTAAAGTAAAGAGGTTATAAGGCTTAGTAAAATTCCGCGGAACACCCCACCCTTAAATTTTTTTTTGAGGATTCGGAGTCTCCTGGTCTCACGGACTGCTGTTGACACCAGAGATAGGAAGGTGCCCAAGAATGCAGGTGGTCCGATATGCTGTAAGGCGGCAGTTTAGTTAACACTCCATTACGAGGGACTCAATCGGATGCTTCTTCACGTCCGAGATGATGATGAGCAGAGATTCCCTGCAACCAACCAAGGCGGTTACGTTGTTTAGGAATTCCATGTAGAATGTTTTCCAGGCTCAGGACGGGAGGAATTCATGCTGCAACCTTTTGTTGAGCGTACTACGGGTCAGGAACCGAAGGAGATGCTCCTTGACGGTCCTCTACCACATTTGTGAAGCAAATGGTGTGCCTAATGGGTCCGTACTTTTCAATGCTATGAAGGCGTCCTCTTTATTGTCTTGGCGTGACTACTGCATAATTCTAAGCAGCGGGAAAGGTTCCATGCTTCTTGGAAAGCGTGAAAATGGCAAGAAGGAGAACGGCGATATCCGGGCCACAGCATTAACGGAGCAGATGTGAGACCACCAGGTCCGGCGTGGAGGGATACTTTCAGGGTTTAAATTTTCCCTGTAACAGTAAGCAGGTCAAGTTGTACTGTGAGTCAACTAGCATTGGTGCAACTTGTGCTATTAAGTGGCAGCGTCAGGTTAGCAGGGGGTGAAAGAATCGCAAAGTAGAGGTTCATGTCCTCATATATTTCGGCTAGTTTACTGGTAACTGAATTGTCTGGATTTATGGTTGATGTTAACGAATTCGAGGCAGAGTTGCTGATGCTCCTCAGCTGCATATTAAGGGCATTTATACGGTTAATAGGGTTTGTGGCAGTATGTTATTCGGACAGATGTGGTAGTTAAGTAATTTCTCACTCCAAATGGTATTCACTGATACGAATAAACAGGAAGAGGTCTAGGATACTGTGTAAGTTGAGCGTAGTCAGTTGAGCTTGACGAGTATTTTGCAAGGGCCCGATGCACCTTGCGGTGGTAGCAGGGCTGTGCTTTTGGTATAGCTGCAAGCATATCCTGGCGGTACGTTGCATTTTCCTATAGTCCAGCACTGGCAGTGTCCGTATCTGTAGCCAGGTGGAAGGTGAACCAGCTGATGTTTCAGAAGTAGAGCAAAGCTTGTCCAGTTGAGGCGTTTGAGCAGCCTAACAGAACCTGCGGTTCTATCCACCTGGAGACGAGTAAAGGGTAGTTGGAAGAGAGCGTTACTATTTTATGAGCGCGTCCAGGGCGGTTGTCAAGCACGGTAGCAGACGTACATGCAACTCCGTCTGCTAAATATAAAACTGAGGTGTTATTTAGCCTACTGCTTTCATGCACGTGTTGCGTCCCCCAAATGCACATATGGTGTCAATGAAGGCACAATAGTTTGGTGGTGTAGCTTGCGTTTGCCAGGCTAGTTGTGGTAGGTGAACGTCACCACCGATTACCTTGTAGCGGGTAGGCGATAGGGACAATTCTGTGGAGGGTTCAACTAGCTTGCGTATACCGATGATGTTGGTGAGTGGAGGGTTATACAGACAGTCAATTAAGAGATCGTGCGGTCCCCTACTAGTCTGAATCCAGACCTGCTCTTTAAGGGACCCGACTAAAAGGTCATTTAAGGATGGCTCTCCGAAATCGTCGTGCGGGTAGATGCGACATGCAGCACCTCGGTAGTTGATACGTCCGTTACTGTAGGGCGCGTAGCTCGGAATTTGCAGGTTTGCATATGGTGTGTTAGCATCGTGCCACGTTTATGTGATGAGCACCACCTGGGGGCCGGATAGGACTATGACGGGGTTGCTGAGGTGTACCTTACGTTTGATGGACCTTGCGTTAAGGAGAAATAGATTGAGCGTTTGGATGCAATAGTGATCTTTAGTTGCACTATCAGAGACAGAAGCAATCTGAGTGGTTTGCGTTGATAAAATTGCTGTCAATTCAACGAGTGTGATAACGGTTAAAGGTTGTAAAGTTTGGCTGCGTTATTATAGAGCTGGCCAGGAAGAAGGATTGAATCCGCTTGGTTACCATGCTGGAGCTATGCAGAGGAGGCGAGTTCGTGTTTGTGGGAGGGGTTTCGGCGACATCTAATATATTGGCAGGGATACGTTGGACCTAAAGTTTAGAAGCTAACGATGATTTGCAGGGCGTGAGCAATCCTGAGGGGCATAATTCAGCCAAATATGTGTTAGTTGCTGTAGTATTTGTACCGCATCGGTAGGTTCGGAACGTTGAGAGGGCCCATTTGCGTGCAATGGACAGTATCCAGTTTAAGTCGTTGGTTGGAGGCGTCGAAGATAATTTACTAGGTGTTGCAACAGGTGTCTCAGGGGAAGCAAAAGCCTTCGTTGCAATTAATCCGAGGCCTTTGAGTTGCGCAGGGAGGGAAATTTTCCGCAGGTTCACATAGGTGCTAGCTACGCTTGTGCATGCCATTTCTGTAATTGGTTTTTAATAAGCCGGCGCCCACATGGGGTGTTGGCATGGTTAATAGCGCCTACACGGAGGCATCTGTAAGATGTTAAAGAGCCTGTGAAGAGGATAGAGAGCAAACTGGTCATACATTCTTGTCTGTTGTGGTTAGCCGTATCATTCCATATTCCATAAAACAAAAACGGGAATGCCCAGTGACGTGTTAGGCAGTTCTGTATTTATAGGAAAGCCTGTAGGGCGCGGGTGATTAAGCTTTGCAACCAAGGTTGGTGTGGTATGTTTGTTTATTTTGCGGAGGTTTCTGTAAACAGCATGTTTGCAGCGGGTACCAGCCATTGATCATAATTAAAGTCGGATTGGGAGCACCGCGGAAATGGTGCAATTAAAGAGAAGGGTGCGTATTCGCCAGCAGAGCGGTGTTACCTTGGACACTCCCAGTTTAAGTGATTGGTTTGTCTAGGAGAGGTGTAGCGGGGCAGTTGTGTTGTTCTTCTCCTTAGAGCCACCGGTTAATTTTGGTGCAGGACGGGCATCGCACAGGTGCTCACCGTGGCTGAAGATATTGGCGTTCATATGGTGTGCAGCTGGTGTTGCGGCTGGAAGTGAGTATAGCTTTTGGGGACGGCACTTTTTCTTTCGGAGTCCCAGTCTCCCACAGTGGTCCAGCCTTGATAGACATTGCCATCAAGGGTGCGGTCTGTCTATTCCGAAATGAGCAGTTGTTGGGTAGCACTGCGTTTCTGGGTTGCCCGATTTCGTCTTGACGTTCACTGGATTGCCGTCTTGTCACGTAGGACTTGCTCGAGCAGGCTTTTTGACGCGCCTTCGTTTTGGTGGGTTGCGTGAGGGTACTCTGGTTGTCAGTGGGTTGCTTGGCATAAGATGTTTGGGTGTCTTGCCAATAGCTTCTTCTGTCCGAGCTTCTGTACCAGTGTCATACGTGTCGGCATCGTCCAGTTTAACAACCTCAGCTTCAGCTTGGCTGGGAGCATATTCTCAGTGTAATACCAATGAGCTAGCACCGTCACTGGGTTGGACGAAGATAGTTAACTACTGTGGGCCTTTGTTACTTTGGGGTCCAAATGCTGTTGCGACAGAGCAATACGTACTAGAAGTGAGGTGCCAAGTGCGGTCGCTATAGGGAAACCCAGCGCCATTTGCTTAGGCGGAAGTTTACTGAATGATGCAAATGCCATTTGCGGAGGAGCTTTTTCTGGCTGGTTCCGGTTAAGTCCCAAATTGGTTCCCTCTCAAAACGAATCGTTTTGATACCAGAGACTTGACCAGTCCTTCGTCTCTAAAGGTAAAATGGTAGAGGACATGGTTCACACTTGGATGTTTCTCGCTGATGTGTAGGTTCGAAAGAGTTAGGAGTTAGATTGCAGGGACTGATGAGCGACTGCTTCACCTTCTCTATTTTGGCCTTGCCAGGAACATTGGATACCATTACGTTATGTGCAGGACGAACACTTTCTGAAACTACATTTACAATAGGTGTACGTAGCTCCTGCGCCACATGGGGTTCATGTAAATCATTTGGCTGTGTGGCCCTTGAGAGCCGAGCTGGTGGCATTATTTTCGCTAAGGTTTCGCTCAGTACAGACGTGTTGCCTTTGCATGCGTTCAACTCGCTCTCAAGCGGGTTACTTTTATCGCGTGTCACATGCAGTGGATTTGAAATGATTACACTGCACTCAGAAGTTAGGGCAGAGTTAGTATTTTCCTTTGGTGGCTTAGGTAATCCAGTCAAGCTTTTAGCCCAAACCGCCTTGCACCCATTGTCTTAATTAACGCAGACAAGCGAGCGTAAGTCAGCTTTGTTCTCAATGTTTACGCGAACACCGTTGTTCTCTGTAATTCAACCTAATAACAAGGTTGTACGACAAGCCACATAGTCCAACTATTCTACTGAATAGTGGCAAGTTGTCAGAATACCAAACGACAAAACAAAAGCACTCAGCCTCAACTTCACGCTGTCAAGCTAAAGTTTTGTCGTATAACTAGCAATGCAACTTCCAGCCAGATATTTTACTTGGCTATTCGCAGTCATAACAGGCCTAAAGGCCTGTGTTGACATACCGAAGTTTGTAGTCGAGGTTCGCCGTTAGCTTATGTATACAGTAGACAAAGGAACTGTCCAGAAGTGTCAGGTGAAGAATAGTGCAGACGAGCCAGTGGTTCGGAATAAGGGAGTTGGCTTTACCCTTTTAGTAGGCCGGTTCTAACGTGTTGGCTTCTTGTCTGGTACCCAAAATAGACATATCATGTGTGAGAGAAGTTGCTTCCTATGACTAAAATTGTCCCATCTCAGGCGAAAATACGTTTCGTTATTCCAATTCAGGGTCCATTTTAATTATGTATAAACAGTTTACAGACCATGGGTAGGATTATGCGTATGGCAACGCCGCGTCTCGGTGTGTAGGCTATGCACCTAAATCTTTTGTCCATGGAATGCGCTTGGTGTTCTTCCAGGGTGATTTATTGTCAATCGAAATAAACCTCATAGCCAAGTAAAGGCCCCATTATATGCTACGGAAAAACCTTCAAGTGCGTGTAATAGCAAGTGTGCTTGCAGCATTAAGTGGCGCCGAAAATAAATGTTCGAACCTCTGGCAGATGCAGCGTAGCTGTCCACGTTAAGGTAAAATAATTGAACTATAAGGAGCTGTCATACACGGTGGAACAAAAGATCCATGTAAGAAAAATATTTAGGGTTGGTAAGTTGTGCAAACTTGCTTGCAAGACCGGCCAATCAACTCTAGTTAGAGTTAGTGCAGGGGGCATCGCTACAACAAGACAAGCGGATACCCCTTTTTGAATGACGTAGAATCGAATGAAGGATGGTTTGCTCTTAATATCCAGGTAAAGTTAGCAAATCTTTTAAATCAGCAGGCCTTGAGTGAGTGCCAGTGGACAATTCCAAACATGTTTTAATAAACCACGAACAGATAAGTGAAGTGGGTGCTGCGAAGCCCTGCAACAACTCTTATGATCACGCTACCCCACAGTAAGAAACAGATGCTATGAACTCGTAAGTGGTATATACATTTTTCTTTAAAGTATCCGATAAAATATTACATTAGCAGGCTGGCTTTATAATTCCATTTGCAGGCAAGCAAAACGTAGGGTCAACTAAAATGCGATGCAGATAAACCACTTCGCCGTAGGTCCAAAACAATTTATTGCTGCCACTTAAGGGATAATACGCACCAAATGAGGTGACCTCGGTAGACTAGCAAAATTCTTTTAATTATTGAATTAACATCAAACAATGTGACCACAGTTAATCCAGGAGGAGTACACCAGCGTGGTTAGAATCGGTGGGGTCGCAGGGTAGATTCACCGCTGTGATGTTGGTGTGTCAGGCCGGGCAATATTTAGCACTATGTTATTACACCAACGTGAAGTGACGCTGTATAAGTCCTTGAACCGCTCTTCCGTATTTCCCTAGCGGTAAGTATAATTCGGCCTTGTTGATCAGATGTTTATTTTGTAACCGCGAACCAGGCCTGCAGCTTAATGTTCCAACTAATGTAAACATTCACGGAGCATCAAACAAAATGTGATCAGAGAAAACAGCGGTACGGAATAGTG
>OX104068.1:24002108-24042071 GCA_944474145.2 Dicrocoelium dendriticum | reverse complement strand
CCAAACTGGGTACCGTGGGTCCTTTTGGTCTTCCGGGCTGAAGTTCACGTGACGCGCCTTGTACTAGGCTCAAGACTTTACAGGACATAACGCGCAGTGGACACCAGTGGCGCATCTGCTGCCGTCTCCTATTCGGACTGCCTGTTTGAGGTGGGTTTGCTGCTAAGTTAGCTGTGGGGATTATCCCGCGGTGTAGTGAAAGCCGCAAGGAAGCTCTCGCACGTATGTCGGATTATCTTTGCACGATAGCCAGCTGTTTGTGACGGTATGTTGTCTACACAAGATGTAGGCGGCTTCACACTGTTTACTTAGGGCATTAAGGTTTTCAGGTGAATCCCACTTCTCTCCCTGTTATTGTTCCTTATTCCATACGTCATCACGGAGGTTTAACAGCGAAGCAGCAGTTCAAGTGGATGATGTACTGCTGTTGATTGATTGATTGTTTTGGTAACAAAGCCCGTAAGTGCGGGCAAGTACACAGTTTCTCCGCCGCGAAGGAAAAAAACATTCAAGTCTGTCCTACTCCCAACTAACGGTGTCCGCAAAGCACATGGTCGTCTTATCTACATTAGGCATCATGATTCCGATAACCTGTTCTTAGTTGATATCGGATCGGAAGTAAGCATCATCCCCCTAATCCAGGTGAATCAAGCGCCACTTTGTCGACAAGCCTAAGTGCCGTCAATGGAAAAGCAAAAGCTATCTACGGTCCTCTATCGCTTTCCCTTGACCAAAGTCTCCAAAACACGTTCTGCTGGGTATTCACCATTGCTGCATTCTCCTTTGCCTTCATCGGCGTTGACTTTCTTAGACATTTCGACCACTTAAACGATGCGAAACGCCAGTTGATAGTCGACACTGCAACGGAGCTCAGTGTTGGTGACATCAACGCCGATATCGCATCCATCACCCTGGTTTACGATTTTCCCCAGGCTACGCCAACTTCTTCTCCCAGCAATCCAAGCTGGTACAGCCAAGGAAAGCAGCGCTGCACATGGCTTCCTAAGTCACGCACAACATTCGGACGAATGGCCGACCAGTCGCATTCCGCCCACGAAGACTTTCACCCGAGAAACTCAAGGTAGCTAGGGGGAGTCTGAGCACATTCCCGAACTCGGGATAACCCATCCTTCCGACAGCCATTTGTCCTCTCCTGCAGATGGTCCCTAAGAAAACTGGTGACTGGCGCCCTTGCGGTGATTACCGCGCCCTCAATCGCCTAACCATGCTAGATAGGCATCCCATCCTACACATGCAAAACCTCACCGCATGACTCACAGGTAAGACGATCATCAGCAAAAGCGATCTGGTTCGCATTCACCACTAGATACCTGTAGAAGTAAATGACCTTCCTAAAACAGCCGTCATTACTCCCTTCGGCCTATGTGAAGTTTTAAGAAGGCCATTCGGGCTGTGCAACGCCGCACAAACCTTCCAACGCTTCATCCACGTCATTCGTGATCCAGACTTCGCTTATTGCTACCTCGATGATATTCTAGTGGCCAGTGCATCGGAAGAGCATCTCAAGCATCTCCGTTCTTGCGTTCAGCGCTTGACCCAACACGCTGTCACAGTCAACTCAACTAAGTGCGAACTCGGCAAATCAACGGTAGAATTCCTAAGCCACCTCGTTTCACCGGGAGGTATCGAAGTTCTTTTTGTTAGATCCAGGCAATTAAGGGCATCCCATCTCCCGCCTTATTCAAGCACCGCTGATTTTGTGGTTTGGCCAATTACTATCCACGATTTATTCCGCGCTGCGCTCAGCTCATGCAGCCACTGACTGACCTACTCAGAGGAAATGAATGTAAGTTTGCTTTCCCAGATATAGCACATACAGCCTTCAACGAGCTCAATGGTGCTATCTCTAACATAGCCCTCCTCGTTCATTCCGAATCATCTGCGCCCGTTTTTATGACGACTGATGCATCAGACGTCGCGGTAGGAGCCGTCCTCTAGCAAAACGTTGGTGGGCAATGGCAGCCCCTTGTGTTCTTCTCCAAATACCTGCAGTCAACGGAATACCGCTATAGCACGTCAGGCTGAGAACTGCTCGCAATTTACCCAGCCATTCACCACTTTCGGCACTCACACGAAGCCGCGCTTTCTCGGTCTAAACTGACCACAAGTCACTCATCTTCGCCTTCAACTCAGGATGTGACAAATACGTACCAAGGGAAGCCAGACACCTCGACTTCATAACACACTCCACAGCTGACAACCCTCATGTCGCACATCGACAACCCCGTCGCCGACGCGCACTCACGCGTCAACCTCTCCTTTCAGTCTTTCCTTAAAACTGACCTGGTTGCCATGGCAACGGCTCAAGTTCATGATGGAAACATTTAAATCACACGGTAGTCCAAAGTTGGGCTTGGAGAATCCGCTGGTGGTTGGGTTGCTACAAGCAACCTCTATGGAGGCCTCGGTTCACTTGAGGTGGACCTCGGTCATTCCGACCTAAAAGACCGTAAGTAAAATAGAAAAATTATAGTGTTGCTCATCCCAACACTGGCACCCGAAGACCGCGGTTTCGTCCTGGCTGGGACTCATCAGTTCGAGATAGCCTGAGTTGGGCTGGAACTCAAAGCCTAGTGGCTCATGGTTGACACCATAAACACTATGCCACTGAGATCCACGAGCAACGCTTGGTAGTCCAATGCACTGCATGTGCGACATGTCACTCTCCAAACTACCGTTGGAACCATCCTCTGTGACACTTCACGGGCACTGTCTTCGACGCATCCCCGCACCTTCACACTCCGGCTATCCTTGCATGCTTGAAACTGGTCACCGTACGTTTCGTTCGGCCAAGCGTAAAAGAAGATGTTCATACCTGTGCTCGCGCCTGCCTTTAATGTCATCGCTCTAAAGAACATCGTCACAGCTGTAGTTCTCTAGGTTCATTCCACGCCCCGGACTCTCGGTTCTCGCATGTACACTTAGATCTGGTAGGTCCCTTGCCTTCTACACGCGGATTCGTATAAAATCTGACATGTGTCGACCGCTTCACTAGATGACCAGAAGCCATTCCCGTAACAGACCACACAGATGAGACTGTTATCCAGGCCTTATTAGATCGGTAGGTCTTGCACAATGGATGCCCACACACTATCACTGCCGACAGTGGAACGCCTTTAGAATCTTCAGATTTCGATACGTCATGCAACTTTTTAGGCTGCCACCGCATTCATACCATAATGTATCACTCAGCAACCAACGGTTACGTAGAACGCTTCCTTAGACAGCTTAGATAAAAGAAAAAGCCTTTCTACAGTTAGTATACCGCCTGAATACGTTGAACGTAAAAGCAACACAATACGTGCAGTAGTTTGCGTGTTATTCGCAATTAAATGATGGTCTACGAATAAGGCCATTTTTATTTTTCGCTAAAAGTGGCTTTCTGCTTTGCAAGCAGATAGCAGAAAAAAGAAAAGAATATATAAAAAGTAGGGAAGCGGCGTATGTTCTAGATAGGCATAGCTATCCAGAAATGCTCTAATTAGCCCGTAATACCCTGCGACAACTACGGACTGCTCAGGTGGCCGAAAAGTAAACTTTGCGGGCATACATGACAAATATATGCAGATAAGGGATGATCTTGCGCGAAAACGTTAGAAATCCAGCAAGGAATATTATATCTACATGGGAATTCAGGGGAGCTTGTAATTAACTCACGGTTAGAAGGCCACAGCATACCATTTTCAGTGGATACTGAGCCACATAAACAACCAGTAAAATAGAGTTTAGCATTTTTTAAGCCTCTAAGCTTTTCTAAAGCTTACAACAAGCCCGCATGAGCCAGGTCTACCTGAGTAACCCTGGGGATCTTTCAGATCCGTTGACAGATTTCGGCCTACAAAATACACACATTACTTAGCTAAACATCACAAGATTTATCCCTTAGAGCCGATTTTCTATATTCATGAGGCTCCGTCTCTAACGTCAGTGAGCTATAGGAGCCTGCCACCAATAATAAAGAAATAAGCATGGGAAAAGTTAGTAAAATTCAGTTAATTGCATTTGGGCGTGAAATCCGTTTTGGTCTACATTGGTTGGGCTTTAACAACTCTACTGGTGGTTGAGCTTGCTCATACTTGAGGCATTGTTATGCCTCATGTGTAGATGCACACTATTATGCAGCTCTTTGATGAATTTCGATTTATTTCTCTCCATTTTTAAGTTTCGAAGATAGTGCCGGCGGTGTTCATCCAGTTGGCAATGTTAACTGGTACTCTAATGTCACACCGACTATTTCTTTTGTGATTTTCCTGGCAAGAGCTGCTCTAGCACCCTAAGCAAAGAGCGATAAGGTAAATCAGGAGTAGAATAGTAACAAACCCAGTGGGAGCTGGTCGTTCACCCGCCATTACGCATAGCGCATGGTAGGCTTTGGAGCCAGCTAAAAGATAAATGACACACGGACGGCCAAGATAAGAAAAGTGGTGATGAAAAGTTTCTGGTGCTCCAGCCAGCCAGTGTGACAGGGGCCTCTCTGTCGTTGGTTAGATTTCGTGCCAGTGAAATGAAATCTGGAAATGCGAGTGTTTTACGAGCAAAAGCAGTTAAAGAAGAGGATCTAATTTTCATTATGCCTGTCTACTATTGTTGACCATAGCAAAAGGCACATGTATACCAGATAAAGCCAAGTATATGGGGACAAGGGAGTATAAGTGGAGAGCAAAATGTCTGATTATTGGGTCTAGAACTTTTAAAGTGCGCTCATTGTCAACCATAAGAAAGATATTTTTTTATTTTGCGGCTTACCTACTGATAGTGTTTGGAAACTGCTGACCATAGTAACTAGTGCTCAGACTTAATGAGAAAGCTTCAATTAGGGCAACAACGCTAGAACCTGGCATTTCACATGCGGCTTAATGTTGTTAAAATGCTTTTAGTAGACGTGACTCCTGGGTCACAAGTATAAGTATTCGCAAGAGACCTAGTGGACTAGGTATTTGGAAAATACTAAGGGGTAAAGATGGAGACGAAGGAACCAAAGTGTAGAAGAGAAGGGAGAAGTGAAGTAAAGTTTGTCCGTTCGGATTGCTTCTGTAGGCCTAGTCAATACTAGTCCGAGACGATGCGCGGAATTAAGCTCGGATATCAGAAAGCACTTGGAGTCGGACACAGCGGACTGTATTCGATGGGCTACAACAATAAGCGGACGGATGAAGCGAGGCAAGAGCGTACACGTGAGCGCGGGGACTTACAAGGCAGTTGGGTGTCGAGCCGGTTGTAAGATTAAAACAAGAAGGAGTAATGTACAATCGGTCAACAAGTAAATTGTACACGAAAGATAAGAGTTATCTTTTTGGGCGCTACAGAGCTCCCCCCTAGAAGGCTGAACATAGAAAGCCTTTGAAATCGAAAAGGAATGTTGAAACGAGGTTCGTAAGTCGAAATCGTGCCGAGTAAAAATGGGCGTGCGTTCGTGTAAATGGGGGTTCGTCGGAAGTCGGAGTCCGCTGTGCCGTTTATGATTTGTTATTTATTGAATGCAGGGCAGGGTGCATTTCGGCGAGCCTTTGGAGCGGGCTTGTCGGACTACAAAAAACTGGCCAGCCCAGAAAAAGGCCGACAGGACCCCAACCCCCGCTGCTGCCAAACGGTGCGCTTGGGAGTGGTCTCTCCCCCCGCCGCACCCCGCCCGCGCCAAAACGACCCTCGTCCCACGAAGGAAACGACCATGGTATCACGGAGAAGCGACCCTCGTCTCACGGAGAAGCGATCCCCGTCCTGCGAAGAAGCGATCCTCGTTCCGCGGAGAAGTGACAGTCGTCTCGCGGACAAGCGATCCTCGTCCCGCGAAGAAGCGATCCTCGTGTCGCGGAGAAGCGATCCTCGTCCCGCGGAGAAGCGACCAGGGTTCGCGTCAGGGTCCTCGTGTGCGCCAGTCGATCGAAGGGGAGGGTTGGGGCATGTAAGGACGAGAAAGTAAAAAAACACGCGCAGAAAACGCCAAAAAGAACAAACGAATGATCTGCGTGTTTAAATATCTTTTGGTTTCTAAATTTTTTTTCCAAAGAGGTTTTTCGGAGGTTTTTTGATATTTTTGTTTGTTTTCAAAACGTTGATCGACCAAAAACAGGGCAAATATATACAATATCTACAAAGCTAAAAATATTTACACTGTACATAGTCGGAGAAGCGAACGGGCTTCCGTACCTCCCGACCACGGCGATTGGTCGTGGGAGGCGGCGGACTAGGTTCGGGTGATGTCGGGACTGCTGAAG
This sequence comes from Dicrocoelium dendriticum, assembly GCA_944474145.2. Classification (NCBI taxonomy): domain Eukaryota; kingdom Metazoa; phylum Platyhelminthes; class Trematoda; order Plagiorchiida; family Dicrocoeliidae; genus Dicrocoelium; species Dicrocoelium dendriticum. The sequence continues at coordinate 24,035,835 of OX104068.1, read as the reverse complement.
CTTGCAAACCGTGATCTTGGTCTGGTTGGACTTCACTAGCATGCGGAAAATTGGTACGGTGAGTTGTGACGTCGCACGAGGCACTACTAGAAGTAGGCGAGGTAGTTTCTTCCATAAAGGCGGGTTTCAGACGGTCGATGGTGACGACTTCGTGTCGACCACCGCGGTCAATAGTGTACGCCTTACTCGCACGATGCAGCACCTTGAAGGGTCCTATGTACGGCGACTGAAGAGGCTGTCGAACACCGTCTGCGCGAAGAAGGACGTGTGAACACGTAGACAGCTTCTCGGGCACGTACACTGGTGTCTTCTGCGATCGAGGAGCGGGTGGACGTAGCTCACGCATCTGGTGAGCCAATCGGTCAGTGTAACTTCCGTAGTCAAAAGTGGAAGTACATGGGGCTGGTGCTACCAGCTGTCCGGGCAACCGCAGCGTGCAACCGTAGACTAGCTGCGCTGGTGTGGCGTCGAAGTCAGTCTTAACCGTGTTTCTTAAGCCTAGGAGAACGAGGGGAAGCGTTTCAGACCATGAAGGATCTGCGTGCGCACGTAGCGCTGCCTTCAACTGGCGGTGAAAACGCTCCACCATGCCGTTAGCGGCCGGATGATACGCCGTCGTCTGGACGTGGCGACAGCCTAAATCCTTAAGCAACGTAGCAAAGGTTGACGAGAAATGCGACCCTCGATCGGTGGTCACGATGGCGGGACAGCCGTATTGAGCTACCCAGCGCTCCATAAAAGATTTCGCTACCGTTTCCGAGGAGCAATTTGGGATGGGGACGGCCTCAGGCCATCTAGTAAATCGATCGATGCAGGTCAGTAGATATACCGAGCCTTTGGAAGGCGGCAGAGGACCTACGAGGTCGACGTGCACGTGATGAAAGCGTGCGTCTGGCGTCGGGAAAGTGCCTAATGGGCTTCTCGTGTACTTGTGCACCTTCGCGCGTTGACACGGAAGGCAAGCAGCTGCCCAGGTACGGACGTCCCGATTAACATTGCGCCAAACGAAGCGTGCGGTTACGAGTTTAACCGATGCACGAACGCCTGGATGAGACAAGCCGTGCAACGCGTCGAACACGGTCTGCCGAAACTCACGTGGGACGACTGGGCGCGGCGTGCCCAGAGATAGATCGCAGAGTATGGTGCCGTCTGATGATGTCAGCGGAACGGGTCGTATGTCCAATGAGGGAGACCTGCGTAGTAGATCAACCTCAGGGTCGTTAAGTTGCGCTGTGGCCATGGCTGCCAAGTCGATAGCAGTGCCGGCGTCAGCGGAGATAGCCTGGATACGAGAAAGTGCATCGGCGACGGCGTTGTGCACACCTGAGACATGCCGTATATCGGTCGTAAACTGAGCGATATAGTCAAGGTGGCGCGACTCTCTAGGAGAGTATCGGTCGGTAGTCGAACCGAGCACGTAAGTCAGGGGTTTGTGGTCGGTGAAGACGACAAAGGAGCGGCCTTCTAGGACATGTCGAAAGTGACGTATCGCTAGATATACGGCAAGTAGTTCTCTACCGAACGTGCTGTAGCGAGATTCGGTAGGTTGTAGGCGTTTGGAGAAAAACGCTAAGGGCTGCCACGTGTCGGATACTCGTTGCTGCAAAACAGCGCCGACTGCGACGTCCGAGGCGTCAGTACTAAGGGACAGTGGGGCGGTCGGATCGTGATGTGCTATGGAAGCTATGTTGGCGATAGCCTCTTTCAGCGACTTAAAAGCAGCGCGTGCTGAGGCAGGAAATTCGAATTTCTTGAGTTTCCCTCGGAGAAGGTCCGTGAGGGGTTGCATCAGCGAGGCGCAGTTGGGTATAAATCGACGGTAAAAGTTGACCAGGCCATCAAAACGCCTGAGCTGTTTGAAAGAATGAGGCTCAGGGTAGTCGATAATGGCTTGAATTTTATCCTGCAGTGGCACGACGCCTGCAGAAGAGATACGATGGCCCAGGAAATTAACTGAATCGACACCAAACGAACACTTGTCTGCGTTGATCGTCACCCCGTGTTGAGATAAACGATCAAAAAGTGTTCGTACGTGGCGTATGTGCTCTTCTCGTGAAGAGCTGGCGATTAAAATGTCGTCAAGATACGCGTAAGCGAAGTCTAAACCGCGACAAACTTGGTCGATGAAACGCTGAAAAGTTTGCGCGGCGTTCTTTAGACCGAATGGCATGCGCAGAAACTCGAACAAACCAAATGGAGTCGTCACGGCAGTTTTAGCGATGTCCGCCTCGGCTACCGGAATTTGGTTGTATGCGCGTACCAAGTCGATTTTGCTGAAGATATTTTTACCCGCCAGACTGGCGGTGAGATCCACTATGTGTGGGATCGGATAGCGATCGGGCGTGGTTACCGTATTCAAGGATCGATAGTCGCCGCAAGGACGCCAGTCCCCCACAACCTTCTTCGGGACCATGTGCAGAGGCGACGCCCATGGGCTGTTGGACGGTCTGACGATACCAAGTTGAAGCATGTGGTCAAATTCGGCTCGTGCTGCCCGTAGTTTGTCTGGAGCAAGCCGTCTTGGTCGTGCGCTAACTGGTTGACCGCGCGTAACTATGTGGTGAGCGACCTCTGTCGTGACTGGTGGAAGCTCTGCAGCCGGTCGAACCAGTCGCGGGTATTCGGAGAGGAGGCTCAAGTAGTCGGACGGTGCGTCTGCGATCCGAAATACAGGGCTGATTATCGGGGCATCTGAAAGGACACCATCAACACCTAGTTTCGTACGGTCGTCTAAAAGTCTGTGGCGACCAGCATCAACAAGCAACCCAAAATGTCGGAGGAAGTCGATACCGATAATTGCGAAGGGTACAGACGCAACCATGAAGACCCACTGAAAATCTCGGCGAAGATTGAGGTCTAGGTTCATCATGCGCTGACCGAATGAAGCTATCGGAGAACCGTTGGCCGCACGCAAATTGTACGTAGGCTTCGAGTGCTTGTCGCTAGCGGTCGCTGGGATGACGCTGACTTCCGCTCCCGTGTCGATGAGGAACGTGATGGAAGAACGTCGATCCTTAACGTAAAACAGTCGGTTTGCTTGGCTATTGAATGATACGTTTGTAGTGCTAGTATGCGGGCTATTCGTTTTCCCTGGGTCGTGCCTAATGCAGGGAGCCCGACAACGTCTAGCTCTTCCACCGTATTGGCGGTGATACCAACATACTTCTTCGACGGGCTTGACATTATCTGACTGAGAACTTGTAAGGAAAATGTTGCGCTTTCGTGCCGAACGTGACGTACTCGGTGCAGGCACAGACGAGCCGCAATGAACGGTAGCCAAAACGTGGTCAGCATTTGACCGTGGCACACGCTGCTTCGAAGCCTTCATTGCTGCTATCCTGCTGCGAAGTAGCGCAATTTCCTCGTCTTTAGAGTCAGATCGGTCTAGCGACTGGGAACAAACATTGGATTCGGTTTTCATCGGTGAGAATACGTCACCGGAGTTACTGGTCGTCTGCTGCGGAAAACGTTCGAACGCAGCGTCTGCCTTGGTAGCTAAGTCTTTCAAGGGTGCATCTATAAACATGGACAGCATTACCGGCAATGGCTCTGGGAGACGTGCAAACCACAGCTCCTTTATCCCTTCTTCGCTCAAGAATAAGGGACCAGCGATGCGCTGAAGTTCGCGGAGCAATGCCGACGGCTTGCGATCTCCAAGCTTGAGACCATTGAGCTGCTCAAATCGTGCTCGTGCGCTGGGTCGTAACTCTTTCAATATCGCTTGCTTCATCGTTTCATACTTTGCCTCATTCGATGGGCAGAGTAGAATGTCCTCAATCAGCGTCACTACCGACGGAGGAAGGCGTGGGACGAGCTGATTGTACCTTGGACGGTCCGCCGTTATGCCCTTATTTTCTAGCTCGATCTCGAATATCTTAAACCAAACTTCTGGACTGTGTTCCATGAAACTTGGAACAGCCAAAGTAAGCATGGTTACGCTGTGAAACGACTCAGATGCCGCTCTCGAAATGTGAGTCGAAAGATAAAGAACGAACAAAATACGATAAAGTACTAAAATTACGCAAGAAACAAATGAATATAGGTATATAATCGAGAAAAAGGAACGAACTCACCAAAAAATACAAACGAGAAAAATGTTGAATTCGCGCGTGCGAATCGGGGTCACCAATTTGTAGGACTAGTCAATACTAGTCCGAGACGATGCGCGGAATTAAGCGCGGATATCAGAAGGCAATTGGAGTCGGACACAGCGGACTGTATTCGATGGGCTACAACAATAAGCGGACGGATGAAGCGAGGCAAGAGCGTACACGTGAGCGCGGGGACTTACAAGGCAGTTGTGTGTCGAGCCGGTTGTAAGATTAAAACAAGAAGGAGTAATGTACAATCGGTCAACAAGTAAATTGTACACGAAAGATAAGAGTTATCTTTTTGGGCGCTACACTTCCCCATTGCTATGCAATATCCTACCTGGTCAGTGCCTACAGGCTTACGCTGCTCCCATTCAATAGTACTAGGCTGCTTTACGTTCTGATCTTTTGAGCAGTAAGAAACTGGGCGTCGGGAAGGAGCTTTCAAAGGGTTTGAGCTACCGATTAGTGTTTCCAGGTTGCCTTTGCGGTAGCGTCTACTATTTTAAGACTTCCCATTTAACTTATTGTCGGTGGGAGCCAGTAAAGCAATCAGCTACTACTGGGGTAGGCTGAATACCTTTTGTGGTCGGATTAGCCGTCCTAACATCTGTAAGATGCATGCAACTGATCGGACCAAGATCTCTCACGTAGTGTGACAGGGACCGCAAAGTATGGGAAGGACCTGTGAGCCCAAGATGCTCCTGTCATGGAGCCTAGTTGAGCGCAATACAAAGTTGCGCTAGAGCTGACCAAAATGTGATCTATGCCCCATCGGGGCCGGTCTCAAACAGGTTGTCATCAGAATCACAGATGTTGAAAAGGCGTCTTATGTTATCCAGGCACATAAACTTTCGTACCTCCTGCTTGAAAGCCTGTGGATTGTGAATCTCCCGCAGCTGTGAAGGTAATTTGTTCCAGATATTTACATAAGCGACAAGGAAGAAACGTGAACGTAGTTTCTTCCTCGCTGGCAGCGGGGCAACTGTGCAGTGCTTGTTTCGGAGGTTGAATTCTGATCCTCTTCTCAGTGTCAGGCTGGGGATATCACTGTGCACCGCTTGGTATATTAACTTATGTAAGAAGCACAGGTTTAAGATAATTCGCCACAGCCATAGAGGCTGGAGTTTGAGATGGTTACACCTCTGTAGGTAACTAAGCGCTAGGCCTTGTGGGGCTACTATTTTGGTAAACCGCCGCTGAGCCTTTTCGAGCAATACGCGGTCTGATTTCCGCAAATTACTGAAGATAAAGGGGCAATATTCCAGCTGCGGACGAACATGACTGCGGTAAAGCTCCAACCGTGCTTCAGCTGAGTTAATGTGGCGGCCAATGTGGAAGACCATTCTGCGTGCTTTTGCTACCTGATACTGCACATTCTCTGAAAAGTTGAGGGCCATGGAATAGCGAAGACCTAGGTCAGTAATCAACGTTTTTAGTTGGATGGGCGTACCATTCAACATAAACGCACCATCCGATATGGAGCATTTGTGGGTCAGAATACTAGATTTATCAGCAGAGAATGTCATTTGCCAATTTTGACACTACGACTCTAAGGTCTTCAGGTCTTCACGGATCTCTTGTAGTGCGGATACTTTGGCGCTTGGTGGGAAGACATATACGACCTTTATATCGTCGGCAAAGAGGAATGGGCGACCATGGCACAGGCTGCTACAGATGTCGTTCACATAACTCAAAAACAGGTTTGGTCCAAGCACGCTGCCTTGCACAAAACCGCTGGAAACTCTGACAGGGATGGACTCAAAGTGTGCTACCTTCACGGACTGCGTACGCCCGGTTAGGTAGGATTTAAGCCAGTCAAGCAAAGGGGTGACTACACCGTAAGCCTTGAGCTTATGTAATAGGCGTTTATGGGGGACCCTATCGAACGCCTTTTGCATATCGAGGTATAGCGTAATAATCGCCAGACCTGAATCAATCGCGCCAGTGATCAAGTTGAGAAAATCAAGCTGGCAGGTTGCGCAGGATCGTGCGCTTAGAAAACCATGCTGTGTCCTGCTAACATGGCCTCCTGCATTCAAGCAGACCATAAGTGCACGCTTAACCGATTTCTCCATCACACGTGAGAGAATAGATGTGTGGTTTATGGGTCGGTAGTTGCTGACTTCTTGTACGGAGCCACCTTTATGGCGCGGTGTGATGATAGAGTGCTTCCAAGCCAATGGTTATTGGCCCTTCTCCATAGAGATTGTGAAGAGTTTCAAGAGGAGTATGGAAAGGTCATCGCCCCCATTCTTAAGTAGTTTGGGTGGAATTCCATCAGGACCAAGTTTGGTGGATGGTTTTATGGTTTTGATAGCGAAACGGATGCCTTTTAGATCGAACTGAACCGTGGAGAGCAGCTGGTTTGTGGACACATCCAGCGCAGTAGTGACCGGGGACAGTTCTTCACACTGGGACTCGTTGAAGTAAGAGCTGAACATCTCACATATAGTCCGTGGATCTTCACTTGCTTTGCAAGGGCCGACGCGTATGGAAGTGATCTTTGTTCCATAATGAGGAGTGCGAGAACGCAGCAGCTAGCTGAGGTGCTTGGCTTTGTTTGCACTGGCCATGGCTGCTCTTTCTTGGGATGTTTTAATCAATACCGACCTGGACGATAGCTGGCTCGCAATCTCGTTGGCTCTCAGCACATGCGCAAAGTTGAACGTCTTGTAGTAGGAACGTCGTAGTTGCCTCAACCTTGCATGCAGCTTAGTTTGCCTCCTAATTTTTCCTGAACTTTTATTTAAAGGAGTAAATGGAGCCAATAGGTCTAGACAATAATGCAGTTCGCCATAAAATATTGCGGACGATTGCTCCAGGGAGTCGGACAGAAAGAACTGTTCCCAGTTCCTTGCTCGAATAAACGTGGCAAATGTGGGCCAGTCTATGGAGCTTATCGGCCGGTATATCTCAATGGCCCCTGATCTACTCGTACAGATTGCCGGGATGTTTGGATACAGCGAGCAGTATACCACTCTGTGGTAGCTCCCCAAAAACTCTTTTCAGTATTGTACAACATTGGATTTTATCGTTGCTTGAATCCTTCAAATGTCTATTTGTTTTAATGACTGAACATCCGTTTTCATAAGCCGCTCTTGTAAGTTCCGCGCTACGCCGTTCCTCCTCGTTGCTAATTCGCCACCTGCATTTGTAACCTGTACAATATATGTGTTGTCCAGCTAATTCCATCTTTAATATCTTCGCGTGTTTAGCACGTCTCTTACATGTCATTGCTACTGACTACAATCTCAAATGCCACCCAACAAACACTCATCATTATCGTCATTATACACGCTAGCTACAATGAGGCTGGATCTTGCCGTGGTGCGATGGTTTGCGTGCCTAAGCGATCCACTGAGACTTCATGGGTAGTGCTTTTCCGCACCTTGAGAGTCACTCATACCAGATTGGTCAACTGTTATAGGCAAGACAATCACAGTCTCCTGGCCCTCCAGGTTGGGGGTTGGAACGTGGATGGCACCTTATTCCTTAAAACAGACTCCTTGTAGTCCGCTGTCAAACCCGCTGCCACGCAGTCAGGTTTTTAAACCTAAGGCCAGCTTAGATGAGTAGTCAGTTAGCTCTTTGCATAGGTCAGCTTTACTGTGACAGCTTAAGTGGAGCTGGCAACATCTTTTAAGTATTTGTGGCTAGCTTATGTGAGTAGCCAGTGAGCTCTATTGCATATGTCAGTATTGCTGTGACATCTTAAGTAGAGTCAACAACATATTTTAATTATTTGCGGCCAGCTTAGGTGAGTGGTCAGCTAGCTCCATTGCATATAGCAACATTGATGTGACATCTTAAGTGGAGCACGCAACACCTAATAATTACTGGCGGTCAGCTTATGTGAGTTGTCGGTTGGCTCTATTGTATATGGCAGCATTGCTGTGACACTTAATGTGGAGCACACAAACTGGTTTCATTACTGGCGGCCAGCTTATATGAGTAGTCAGTTAGCTCTATTGCAAATAACAGCACGGCTGTGAGGCACTAAATGGAGTCGGCAACATTTGTTATCTACTGGCGGCCAGCTTACGTTAGTTGCCCGGTAGCTACTTTGCATCTTGCACTATTGCTGTGAGTCGTTACATGGAGCCGGCCACATCTACTTATTCGCAGTCAGGTTAAGTTAGTAGTCCGGCCGCGACCGTTTTACGCTGGGAACACCGGTTCGCGTCCGACCACCGAAGTTAAGCAGTGTTGGGCCGGGTTAGTACTTGCATGGGTGACCGGCTGGGAATACCGGGTGTTGAGGCCGTTTTACCGTCGCAACGAAACTGGACCTTAACGAGGTGCGACGGTTTGCGTACCTCCTTGACCCATTGAGATATACTGGTTGCTGCCTCTGGACACCTTGAGAGCTACTCCTACCAAGTTAGTCAAACGTGAGGCCAGACAAACTCAGTTTCCTGGTCCTCCAAGTTAGGGATTTAAAAGGGGATGGCGTACATTTCTGTAAAACTAAATCATTGTCACCTCTCTGCTGCCTTGCGAACAGGCTTTTGGGCCAAAAGCTTTGGATGAGGACCCTAATCGTCGTCCTGTCCAGGTCTGGGTGCCATGGCAGTATCCCAGCCCACATACAACCATGACATTTTCTGCAATCATATATTTCATCCTACATCGGCCGTCGCGCAGGTTAGCAAGGATCGCCTTATCGACTGCATACAGCAGAGCGGATAAGCGAAAACATGCTACTGCTGGCGCCTCCCTTCTTTCTTTTCCGCTTGTTTCTCCTACTCCCATTCCGACCCCCATTACTAACCTACCTTCTATAATTCCCAGCTTAATTGACAGCAACCGAAGTGCCACTGGAGTAGCACCATCTGCAGCCACCAACCCACAGCACCTATCGGACGCCTATCGGCAAAAATCCCTTATAAGGCCACGCTATCCCGTTTCCACGGCGACATTCAATGTTCGCACTCTAAGACAAACAGGTCAACAGGCTGCACTCGCACGCAGCTTGGACACACTGGGTATTGAAGTGTGTTGTGTGCCGGAAATTGGGATCAATGACCCTAATGATGTTGTTGCATTGACTGCACCCGGCTTATCCGCCCGCTATGGGTTGCACGCATCCGGAAACGCCAATGCAGCAATCACGAGTCATGCTAGTGTAGGGATCATTCTATGCCCCAAGGCTGAAACGCCGTTAGGTGATTGCATTCCGGTGAACAGCAGTTTAGGTGCAGCCCGTTTGACGACATCAGCTAAGGTGAATTCGCGTAGTAGTAGTTGTTCTGGCTGTTGTTGTCGTAGTTTTGGTAGTTAGTTGGTAGTAATTAGTTAGTAGTAGTAGTAGTGTTTGTTGTTGTGGTACTTGTACAAAACGTTGTTCGTTTGTGATTTTCGTTTATGCTCCTACCGACTACAGTTCTAATGCTGTCAAGGACACATTCCATCACGAAGTGAACGCGCTACTACGTGGTGCTACTAGTTCAGATATTATAGTTCTTGGAGTGGATATGAACGCAGAAGCATGGCGTCTGAACGCTTTAGAGGCTCAGCTGGGTGGTAAGTATGGGCTTAATTCCGAACGCACTGACAACGGTGAGCGTCTGCTGCAACTGTGTGCGGAGCAAATGTTGTTTCTTAGTATCACTGTTTTTGGACCCAGTGGGCGCCAAAATGCCACTTGGCGTCCTCCCGTAGCTGGCCAGCGATGGACCCAAATTGACCACATAGCCATAAGTTACGGAAGGCGTGGTCCCATGCTGCCTTGCCGCTCGTACTCGCGTACCTGTGTCATCTCTGATCATGCCCTGGTACGCTGTCGTTTCTCCATGAACTTTACCGGGTGGCGCACCAAGCGTCTGCTCCGACTGGCAAACTAGACATTGTATCAGTCCTTGGTCAGGCAGGCCTATCAAAACGCAGTGCGTACCGAATTTTTGCCGTCTTGTCCTAATGACACCGAGCTTTAGTGGAATAGGATCTTGGCCGCAATGCACGACGACGCAGGAGCGTCTAGTTGTGGCACTATCAATGGTCACCGCACCATTCACTGGATATCCGAGGGGTCAGTGAACCAGTAGAAATCGAGAAGAAACCTAAGGGCTGGCTCTGAACACAATGTGACCAGACAGGCTATTAGGCGCGAAATAAAGCGAAGCCTAGGAACTGACAAGTAAGACTTATCAACCAGTCGAGCTCCAAAACGGAGGAGGCGGGAGCCGTAGGCAATTACCGCAAGCCCTCCTAGCTAATCCGAACCACTGGTCCCAGAAAACCGTGCATCATTGGGACAATCAGAGACAGCGCGGGTGCATGATACACAATAAGGAGCGCCGTATGGCTCGTTGGGTGGAACACTTTCAGGATCAGTCCAGCTGAACCCCTGCTCCCAGACCTCTTCCTACTCAGGTGATGCAGGACTAGTCATGGACGGTAAGTTTAGCATTCGTCGGAGGCCGAGGTCCGAAACGTGATCATATCCCTCAATCGCTTTTGTGCCGCTGGCTAGGATTCCTTCTGAGCTGCATTTTAAAGGAATGGTGGTGAGGTTCTCTGCAAAGCACTGGCCTCCCTATACAAACGCAGATGGAAGTGTCCCGGCTAACTGGAGCGAATCGATTATAGTGGCAATATACAAGAAAGGCATTCGCGCAGCCTGTTCTAACCACATTGGTATTAGCCTAACTCCAGTTGTGACAAATTACTGGCCTCGATTATCGTTCGTCGCCTCACTGCGGAACGCGAATCTCGGATTAGGGAAGAGCAGGCAGGTTTCCGTCCAGGACCTGGCTGTGTAGACTATATACTCACTTTGCGCAGGTGTCAGATCTGCGCCACGCATACCGCAGATCGACAAAAGCTGTGTTCCTCGATTTCAAGAGTACGTTTGCTTCAGACGGTCGATCGATTTTTTTTGTAATAATTGCGCGAAAATATGTTCCCACGATATATGTGAACATCTTTCTTGCTCTATTCTCAAACACTACCGGCCGCGTCAGGGTCTACGGTGTCCTATCGGACAGCTTTCCGACCACGATTGGCGTACGTCAGATTATCCGATTTCCTCAATTTTATTCAATTTCGTCGTGGACTCTATCATGTAGTGTTGCATTGGGGTATCTCACGGTGTGAGCGTTGTGGTATTGCCCGGTGAAAGGTTAGTTGATTTGGTATATACAGACGCTATCTCCTTGTTTCTCGATGATGCTGCGGCAGCACAATCAATCCTGAATATACTGTCGAGCGTGGTCCCATTAATTGGTACACGCGTCGCACCATCATAGTGTCGCTGCAGGGCCACCAGTCACGTTATGGCCCCTTGACGCTTGCTAACGAGGAACTCGAGGTGGTTAATCCATTCATTGGTCTTGGCAACTGCAACAGCAACGATTAACGCATAGAAAGTGAAGTCCATTTGCGCATTGCAGAGGACAGAATTGCTTCCTTGAACCTGCGACATCTTTGGCGACAGAATGGAGTTTCCCTCCATCTGAAAGGCCGTGTATAAAAGGTCACAGTAAGAGACGTCCTGATCTGTGGTAGTGAGACTTGCCCCTGCAATCTGAAGATCTGACGCGCCTTCAAGTCGTTGATCATCGTTGTCTGCGAGGCATTCCTGGTGTCGGATGGCACCAGCGTGTCCGCAACGATGACGTGCGTAGGCGAGTACTAGGTAGTGATAATCATGGTAGCTCCTTATAACAACAGATAACACTGAATACGTTGCGTTGACTAGGGTTCGTACTACGTATGCCTGCTCACCGCTTACCTAAGAGGGCCCTGTTTAGTCCGCCATGGGTAGGGTGGCGCAAGGCTTGAGGTGGACAGAAGTTGACTTGGCAGCGGGAGATGAAGTCATTGACGACCAAACTGGGTACCGTGGGTCCTTTTGGTCTTCCGGGCTGAAGTTCACGTGACGCGCCTTGTACTAGGCTCAAGACTTTACAGGACATAACGCGCAGTGGACACCAGTGGCGCATCTGCTGCCGTCTCCTATTCGGACTGCCTGTTTGAGGTGGGTTTGCTGCTAAGTTAGCTGTGGGGATTATCCCGCGGTGTAGTGAAAGCCGCAAGGAAGCTCTCGCACGTATGTCGGATTATCTTTGCACGATAGCCAGCTGTTTGTGACGGTATGTTGTCTACACAAGATGTAGGCGGCTTCACACTGTTTACTTAGGGCATTAAGGTTTTCAGGTGAATCCCACTTCTCTCCCTGTTATTGTTCCTTATTCCATACGTCATCACGGAGGTTTAACAGCGAAGCAGCAGTTCAAGTGGATGATGTACTGCTGTTGATTGATTGATTGTTTTGGTAACAAAGCCCGTAAGTGCGGGCAAGTACACAGTTTCTCCGCCGCGAAGGAAAAAAACATTCAAGTCTGTCCTACTCCCAACTAACGGTGTCCGCAAAGCACATGGTCGTCTTATCTACATTAGGCATCATGATTCCGATAACCTGTTCTTAGTTGATATCGGATCGGAAGTAAGCATCTTCCCCCCAAATCCAGGTGAATCAAGCGCCGCTTTGTCGGCAAGCCTAAGTGCCATCAATGGAAAAGCAAAATTTACCTACGGTCCTCTATCGCTTTCCCTTGACCAAAGTCTCCAAAACACGTTCTGCTGGGTATTCACCATTGCTGCATTCTCCTTTGCCTTCATCGGCGTTGACTTTCTTAGACATTTTGACCACTTAAACGATGCGAAACGCCAGTTGATAGTCGACACTGCAACGGAGCTCAGTGTTGGTGACATCAACGCCGATATCGCATCCATCACCCTGGTTTACGATTTTCCCCAGGCTACGCCAACTTCTTCTCCCAGCAATCCAAGCTGGTACAGCCAAGGAACGCAGCGCTGCACATGGCTTCCTAAGTCACGCACAACATTCGGACGAATGGCCGACCAGTCGCATTCCGCCCACGAAGACTTTCACCCGAGAAACTCAAGGTAGCTAGGGGGAGTCTGAGCACATTCCCGAACTCGGGATAACCCATCCTTCCGACAGCCATTTGTCCTCTCCTGCAGATGGTCCCTAAGAAAACTGGTGACTGGCGCCCTTGCGGTGATTACCGCGCCCTCAATCGCCTAACCATGCTAGATAGGCATCCCATCCTACACATGCAAAACCTCACCGCATGACTCACAGGTAAGACGATCATCAGCAAAAGCGATCTGGTTCGCATTCACCACTAGATACCTGTAGAAGTAAATGACCTTCCTAAAACAGCCGTCATTACTCCCTTCGGCCTATGTGAAGTTTTAAGAAGGCCATTCGGGCTGTGCAACGCCGCACAAACCTTCCAACGCTTCATCCACGTCATTCGTGATCCAGACTTCGCTTATTGCTACCTCGATGATATTCTAGTGGCCAGTGCATCGGAAGAGCATCTCAAGCATCTCCGTTCTTGCGTTCAGCGCTTGACCCAACACGCTGTCACAGTCAACTCAACTAAGTGCGAACTCGGCAAATCAACGGTAGAATTCCTAAGCCACCTCGTTTCACCGGGAGGTATCGAAGTTCTTTTTGTTAGATCCAGGCAATTAAGGGCATCCCATCTCCCGCCTTATTCAAGCACCGCTGATTTTGTGGTTTGGCCAATTACTATCCACGATTTATTCCGCGCTGCGCTCAGCTCATGCAGCCACTGACTGACCTACTCAGAGGAAATGAATGTAAGTTTGCTTTCCCAGATATAGCACATACAGCCTTCAACGAGCTCAATGGTGCTATCTCTAACATAGCCCTCCTCGTTCATTCCGAATCATCTGCGCCCGTTTTTATGACGACTGATGCATCAGACGTCGCGGTAGGAGCCGTCCTCTAGCAAAACGTTGGTGGGCAATGGCAGCCCCTTGTGTTCTTCTCCAAATACCTGCAGTCAACGGAATACCGCTATGGCACGTCAGGCTGAGAACTGCTCGCAATTTACCCAGCCATTCACCACTTTCGGCACTCACACGAAGCCGCGCTTTCTCGGTCTAAACTGACCACAAGTCACTCATCTTCGCCTTCAACTCAGGATGTGACAAATACGTACCAAGGGAAGCCAGACACCTCGACTTCATAACACACTCCACAGCTGACAACCCTCATGTCGCACATCGACAACCCCGTCGCCGACGCGCACTCACGCGTCAACCTCTCCTTTCAGTCTTTCCTTACAACTGACCTGGTTGCCATGGCAACGGCTCAAGTTCATGATGGAAACATTCAAAGCACCCGGTAGTCCAATGCACTGCATGTGCGACATGTCACTCTCCAAACTACCGTTGGAACCATCCTCTGTGACACTTCACGGGCACTGTCTTCGACGCATCCCCGCACCTTCACACTCCGGCTATCCTGGCATGCTTGAAACTGGTCACCGTACGTTTCGTTCGGCCAAGCGTAAAAGAAGATGTTCATACCTGTGCTCGCGCCTGCCTTTAATGTCATCGCTCTAAAGAACATCGTCACAGCTGTAGTGCTCTAGGTTCATTCCACGCCGCGGACTCTCGGTTCTCGCATGTACACTTAGATCTGGTAGGTCCCTTGCCTTCTACACGCGGATTCGTATAAAATCTGACATGTGTCGACCGCTTCACTAGATGACCAGAAGCCATTCCCGTAACAGACCACACAGATGAGACTGTTATCCAGGCCTTATTAGATCGGTAGGTCTTGCACAATGGATGCCTATACACTATCACTGCCGACAGTGGAACGCCTTTAGAATCTTCAGATTTCGATACGTCATGCAACTTTTTAGGCTGCCACCGCATTCATATCATAACGTATTACTCAGCAACCAACGGTTAAGTAGAACGCTTTCTTAGACAGCTTGGAGCCCTACACTGTGTCTCCTCGGACCCTAGCTAGAACGAAAACGTTTCGATAGTCATCTTAGTCATTCAAAGCAGCATCAAACGTGATTTGCAATGTGCACCAGCAGAGCCGGTTTACGGTAAACGCTAAAGTTGTCCGAAGGATTCGCTTCACCTCCCGCATCGTCAGATATGCCTCGCCTAACTTTGCGTCCTCCCTAGCTCAAGGCATGCGTTCACCACGCCCGACTCCTACTCGCGAGCATACCAGAGATGTGCAAATGCACAACGGACTGTCTACCTGCATTCACGTCTTCCCCCGCACCGATGCAATGCGGCGCCCTATCCAGCCTCCCGACGATGGTACTTTCAGAGGTTCGCAACGGACATTGAAACATTTCCCTTTTGACCAGAATGGTCACCGAACAACGGTGTCCGTCGAATGCCTCAAAAAGTGCATTCTTTAAAAAAACACTTGCAACCCGTCCTGATACTACCACACAAATACCCGCATCTGCGGCGACTTCCTGAGCATTGGATACGCCGAAACCATCTGTTCGCCTTGAATCTCAACATACCCTCGCTCAACCACAGGCAACCGATCGACAAAATAGACAGGTCAAACGTCCAGTCCGTTTTATAGCTTTTGTAAATGCCTGCAATTTCCATTAACAAACATTTTTCGACTTTGCCGGTACTCGAGCGTCTCATCCACAAACTGCAAAATAGACAAAAATAAAACCAAATCATATTTAAAACCTAAAAGCGCATTTGATTTTAGCTTGCATGCTATGTTCCATCTGCGCCGTCAAGCCATTTCCCCCGACCCTTGCCCACCACCTCTGAGTAAATCATGCAGAAACACAACCACTAGAAATGCCAAGGCAACCCGCGAGTGACTCGCCAACCGGCTGAAAGGCCGTTCCTGACTAAAAGGACAATCAGTCGCCCTCGACTGCAGATGGCCACGACCGGATTGGTCCCCAAACATGTGGCTACGCGGTGCCAACGAGGACGCCCGGATTTTTCGTGCGACGAGGACCATTGATTAGATTGCGATGGGGGGAGTGGCACCTCCTAAGCCCACTGTCGGGAATGCAGCGGAGGAAATGTCCTATCAGCCTTTTTTCTGGACTAGCCAGTATTTTTGCAGTCCAATAAACCCAGCCCGGCAGCCCACTGATGATGCACTCTGGTCCACACGAACAACATTAATAATAAACAACAGAATTCTAGGCCCAGCGAACTCTGCTACGCACCCTATTTTGAAAGGTCGTGCCCAAGCCCATAGGTTACTTTTCGCACACATATTCACTTGTTCCTTCTTTCCTAACAGCTCTATCGGGAACTTCCATCTTTCAGCCTTCTAGGAGGAGGTTCTTGTGGTGCACCTGAAAATATACTCTTTCAGTATTTTACAACATTGGATTTTATCGTTGCTTGAATCCTTCAAATGTCTATTGGTTTTAATGACTGAACATCCGTTTTCATAAGCCGCTCTTGTAAGTTCCGCGCTACGCCGTTCCTCCTCGTTGCTAATTCGCCACCTGCATTTGTAACCTGTACAATATATGTGTTGTCCAGCTACTTCCATCTTTAATATCGTCGCGTGTTTAGCACGTCTCTTACATGTCATTGCTACTGACTACAATCTCAAATGCCACCCAACAAACACTCATCATTATCGTCATTATACACGCTAGCTACAATGAGGCTGGATCTTGCCGTGGTGCGATGGTTTGCGTGCCTAAGCGATCCACTGAGACTTCATGGGTAGTGCTTTTCTGCACCCTGAGAGTCACTCATACCAGATTGGTCAACCGTTAGAGGCAAGACAATCAAAGTCTCCTGGCCCTCCAGGTTGGGGGTTGGAACGTGGATGGCACCTTATTCCTTAAAACAGACTCCTTGTAGTCCGCTGTCAAACCCGCTGCCTCGCAGTCAGGTTTTTAAACCTAAGGCCAGCTTAGATGAGTAGTCAGTTAGCTCTTTGCATAGGTCAGCTTTACTGTGACAGCTTAAGTGGAGCTGGCAACATCTTTTAAGTATTTGTGGCTAGCTTATGTGAGTAGTCAGTTAGCTCTACTGCATATGTCAGTATTGCTGTGACATCTTAAGTAGAGTCAACAACATATTTTAATTATTTGCGGCCAGCTTAGGTGAGTGGTCAGCTAGCTCCATTGCATATAGCAACATTGATGTGACATCTTAAGTGGAGCACGCAACACCTAATAATTACTGGCGGTCAGCTTATGTGAGTTGTCGGTTGGCTCTATTGTATATGGCAGCATTGCTGGGACACTTAATGTAAAGCACGCAAACTGGTTTCATTACTGGCGGCCAGCTTATATGAGTAGTCAGTTAGCTCTATTGCAAATAACAGCACGGCTGTGAGGCACTAAATGGAGTCGGCAACATTTGTTATCTACTGGCGGCCAGCTTACGTTAGTTGCCCGGTAGCTACTTTGCATCTTGCACTATTGCTGTGAGTCGTTACATGGAGCCGGCCACATCTACTTATTCGCAGTCAGGTTAAGTTAGTAGTCCGGCCGCGACCGTTTTACGCTGGGAACACCGGTTCGCGTCCGACCACCGAAGTTAAGCAGTGTTGGGCCGGGTTAGTACTTGCATGGGTGACCGGCTGGGAATACCGGGTGTTGAGGCCGTTTTACCGTCGCAACGAAACTGGACCTTAACGAGGTGCGACGGTTTGCGTACCTCCTTGACCCATTGAGATATACTGGTTGCTGCCTCTGGACACCTTGAGAGCTACTCCTACCAAGTTAGTCAAACGTGAGGCCAGACAAACTCAGTTTCCTGGTCCTCCAAGTTAGGGATTTAAAAGGGGATGGCGTACATTTCTGTAAAACTAAATCATTGTCACCTCTCTGCTGCCTTGCGAACAGGCTTTTGGGCCAAAAGCTTTGGATGAGGACCCTAATCGTCGTCCTGTCCAGGTCTGGGTGCCATGGCAGTATCCCAGCCCACATACAACCATGACATTTTCTGCAATCATATATTTCATCCTACATCGGCCGTCGCGCAGGTTAGCAAGGATCGCCTTATCGACTGCATTCAGCAGAGCGGATAAGCGAAAACATGCTACTGCTGGCGCCTCCCTTCTTTCTTTTCCGGTTGTTTCTCCTACTCCCATTCCGACCCCCAGTACTAACCTACCTTCTATAATTCCCAGCTTATTTGACAGCAACCGAAGTGTCACTGGAGTAGCACCATCTGCAGCCACCAACCCACAGCACCTATCGGACGCCTATCGGCAAAAATCACTAATAAGGCCACGCTATCCCGTTTCCACGGCGACATTCAATGTTCGCACTCTAAGACAAACAGGTCAACAGGCTGCACTCGCACGCAGCTTGGACCCACTGAGTATTGAAGTGTGTTGTGTGCCGGAAATTGGGATCAATGACCCTAATGATGTTGTTGCATTGATTGCACCCGGCTTATCCTCCCGCTATGGGTTGTACGTTTCCGGAGACGCCGATGCGTTACTCACGGGTCCATCTGGTGTAGGTGTCATTCTAAGCTCTAACGCTGAGCCATCGTTGCTTGATTGTGTTTTGGTGAAAATTCTTTTATGTACAGCAGTTAGATGACATCAGCTAATGTTGATTAATGAAGTAGTACAAAACGCTGTTTGTTTGTGATTTTTGTTTATGCTCCTACCGACTACAGTTCTAATGCTGTCAAGGACACATTCCATCACGAAGTGAACGCGCTACTACGTAGTGCTACTAGTTCAGATATTATAGTTCTTGGAGTGGATATGAACGCAGAAGCATGGCGTTTGAGCTCTTTAGAAACTCAGCTGGGTGGTAAGTATGGGCTTAATTCCGAACGCACTGACAACGGTGAGCGTCTGCTGCAACTGTGTGCGGAGCAAATGTTGTTTCTTAGGATCACTGTTTTTGGACCCAGTGGGCGCCAAAATGCCACTTGGCGTCCTCCCGTAGCTGGCCAGCGATGGACCCAAATTGACCACATAGCCATAAGTTACGGAAGGCGTGGTCCCATGCTGCCTTGCCGCTCGTACTCGCGTACCTGTGTCATCTCTGATCATGCCCTGGTACGCTGTCGTTTCTCCATGAACTTTACCGGGTGGCGCACCAAGCGTCTGCTCCGACTGGCAAACTAGACATTGTATCAGTCCTTGGTCAGGCAGGCCTATCAAAACGCAGTGCGTACCGAATTTTTGCCGTCTTGTCCTAATGACACCGAGCTTTAGTGGAATAGGATCTTGGCCGCAATGCACGACGACGCAGGAGCGTCCAGTTGTGGCACTATCAATGGTCACCGCACCATTCACTGGATATCCGAGGGGTCAGTGAACCAGTAGAAATCGAGAAGAAACCTAAGGGCTGGCTCTGAACACAATGTGACCAGACAGGCTATTATTCGTGAACTTAAGCAGAGCCTACTTGCTGACAGGGACGCTTGGTGGACGACTCGGCCTCAAAAAGTGGAGTAGGCAGGAGCCGTAGGCAATTTCCCTGAGCTCTTCCGGCTAATCCGAACCACTTGTCTCTAAAAATCGGGAATCAGTGCGACTCTCCGAATCCACGCGGGTGCACTAAAGCACAGTAACGAGCGCCGTGTGGCTCGTTGGGTGGAACACTTTCAAGATCAGTCCAGCTGAAGCCCTTCTCCCAGACCTCTTCCTACTCAGGTGATGCAGGACTAGTCATGGACAGCTAGGTTAGCCTCCGTCGGAGGCCGAGGTCGGAAAAGTGATCATATCCCTCAATCGTTTTAGTGGCGCTGGCCCGGAGTCCCTCTCACCTGCAATATTTAAGGATGGAAGTGAGTTCCTCTGCAATGCACGGGCCTCCCTTTACAAACGCAGATGGAAGTGTCGCGGCTAACTGGAGCGAATCGATTACAGTGGCAATATACAAGAAAGGCATTCGCGCAGACTGTTCTAACCACATGGGTATTAGCCTAACGCCAGTTGTGACAAATTACTGGCCTCGATTATCGTTCGTCGCCTCACTGCGGAACGCGAATCTCGGATTAGGGAAGAGCAGGCAGGTTTCCGTCCAGGACCTGGCTGTGTAGACGATATACTCACTTTGCGCAGGTGTTAGACCAACGCCACGCATACCGCAGATCGACAAAAGCTGTGTTCCTCGATTTCAAGAGTACGTTTGCTTCAGTCGATTGATCGATTTTGTTCGAAATACTTGCGCGAAAACATGTTCCCTCGAGATACGTGTACGTCTTTCGTGCTCTATACTCGAACACTACAGGTCGCGTCAGTGTCTGCGGTGTCCTTTTGGGTAGCTTTCCGACCACGATTGGCGTACGTCAGATTATCCGATTTCCCCAGTTTTATTCAATTTCGTCGTGGACTCTATCATGTAGTGTTTCATTGGGGTATCTCACGATGTGAGCGTTGTGGTCTTGCCTGGTGAAAGTTTATTTGACCAAGATTATGCGGGCCTTATCATCTTGCTTTTCGAGCATGTGGCGACGGCGCACTCAACCCTGAATATACTGTCGAGCGTGGTCCCATTAATTGGTACGCGCATCGCAACTTCGAAGTGTCGCTGCAGGGCCACCAGTCACGTTATGACCCCTTGACGCTTGCTAACAAGGAACTCGAGGGGGTTAATCAATTCACTTATCTCGGCAGCTGCAACAACGGCGATGTGTGCATAGAAACTGACGTAAGCTTACGCATTGCAAAGGTGAGAGCTGTCTTCTTGAACATGCGGCATCTTTGGCGACAGAAGGGTATTCCCCTCCGTTTGAAATGCCTTATATACAATTCCACACTGAGGGACGTCCTGCTCTGTGGTAGTGAGTCTTGGCCACTTCAGTTTGAACATCTGACACGCCTTCATGTCTTTGATCATCGTTGTCTGCGAGACATGTCACCAGCGTGTCCGCAACGAGGACGTGCGTAGGCGAGTATTGGGTGGTGTTAATCAGGGCAGTTGCCTTTAACAGAAGATAACACTGAATAAGTTGCTTTGGCTCAGGCCCGTACTACGTTTGCCTGGTCACCGCGTACCTAGAAGGGCCTTGTCCAGTCTACCAGGTGTAGGGTGGCGCAAGGCTTGAGGTGGAGAGAAGTTGACTTGGCAGCGGAAGATGAAGTCATTGACGACTAAAGTGAGTGCCATGGGTCCGTCTCGCCTTTCGGGCTGGAGTCCACGTGACTCGACTTGTGCTTGGCTCGTGACATTGCAGGACATGTCCCGCAACCGACACCAGTGTCGCATCTGCTGCCGTCTAACCGGGTTGCCTGTTCAAAGTGTATCTGTTCTGAGTTACCTGCGCGGTAATGGCTGATTATGACGCGGGGCAGTGGATGCCGCAAAGAAGCTGTCTCGCCGATGCCGCCTTATCTTTGCACGATAGCCAGCTGTTTGTGACGGTATGTTGTCTACACAAGGTGTGGGCGCCTTGTCCCTGAATGTTTGCTTAGGGCATTAAGGTTTTCATGTAAGTCACCCTTCTCTCCCTCTTCTTATTCTTTATTTCATAAGTCCTCATGGTTGTGTGGCAGCGCAGCATCAGTTCAACTGGCTGCTGATGATGACCGATACAACTATAGCCTCGAGTAGTATTGCTGGGAGAAGTTACACGGACCTGGCCACTTCGTTTCTATCATGGCGATAAGCGTCAAGGATTTGTCTTTTACTTCTGTTGCACCCGGTTGGGTTACTGCGTGACCTTTCCATCACGCATCCGTTATGAAGCTTTAATAATCTCGTTCTAGCAACATGTTTCCGCCCTCTTTTGGAACACCAGAACAACTGTATACTAGTTCCCGCTGCATTATTGCACTCCATTTATTTCTATTTGCTCCAAAGACCTTTGTGACTTATTTTTCATTGGTATGAAAAATTGTCAAGGTCCGTAAACTTCTCCAGACACCTCATTTATAATCTATGGAGCACCACATTCTTCGTATAGCCGACACCTTAATTCACCGTTAAACAGTGAAATTTATTACATTAATTTTGGATACTATCAAAGAATTTATAACAAATGCATGATGTATGTAACGCTTAAATAATTAGTATTTCGTATACTAAACCATATAATCGCCTCTTTATATATTATTCGTCCTACGATAACTATACAAAAAGCCATTTCTAGTAAGTATACCTATTTACAGTCTGCCGATTATTTGTCTACGGGATTACTTCAAAAAGCTCATTCACCCTATTAAAACCACCACATGCACACACCGTCATTTAGGAGGATAACTTCATGGATTTTCTAAATTCCGCATTTCTCTTGTCTGCTCAAGCCTTGTTGACATTTTTCATGTCACTACAAAGGCACACCACCTTTTACTGCATGAAAACTCTTTGTAAATATCCTCAGCATTGAGTCCGCGATCACCGACCGCTAACCTAGTGCCGATTACAGAATGCACCGTACTTATTTACGCTCAATGGATCATCGGATGATCGAAAGCAGAAGGTCCTTCGTCTGCTCCTTCACTTTCCGATCTTTGCAATGATAGACTGGATCATGCCGAAACAAAGTCCAACAGAGAACCACTGAAGCTGATTGGAACCAGCCGGATCAGCGTAAAATAAAACAAGAATCCAGCAGATGTTTGAAACTTTCCTTTGTCTCGGCAACGACGATGGAATTCGGAAGGCGGTTTCAGTCATTCACAACGCGAGTGGATAAAGCCAGGCTGGATCGCTCTCGAAGACTCCTCGGTTTGCACAGTTTCAAAATGTGGCATAGTGTCGAACTCTCTGTGTTGAGAATTAAAAATTCATGTAATTCCCTCCCCAACTCTCCATTATGAATACGTCGAAGGAAGAGCAAATCACCGCGATGACGCCGGTAAGCCAGGAAAAAGAGATTCAGTTTTTTGGGTCGGAGTGAATAGCGCAGGTCCCGCAGCTCAGGAACAGATTTGGATTCACGCCATTGAACCTACTCAATCATATCACATTCGAATTTCATAGGAGGGTAGGCGGAGGGTAGCACGTATTCCTGAGACGGGCGTACGTGTGAAGTAAACAGAAGTTGAAATAGCCCCGGAGTCAGGAGAGAGAAGTCTCTGCGTATACAGTGAAATATCCTGTAAGCCGGCAGGGACCTTTCTCTTGGTATCTTTATTAGGTTGGAGGCCAGGTAAAATTATCACTTCCAGATCCCTCTCCTGAGTGGCGTTTCTGAGCAAGGAAGCACCAACATGGTGGGTTCCAAATGGGTCAGAAGCAACAACTGAGATAACCGAATATTTCTCACGCTTCATTGGCAACTGCCACTTAATTGAACAATCATGTAGCAGGTCGAGTGTCGATTGTAGTCTGTCAGCCTTTCTCATACTGAATACCTCCATCCATAGCTTCAGGTCGTCGGCGTAGGTTAGGCAATCCACCTGGAGTGCGGACGGTAAGTCATTGTTGAAGACGTTGAAAAGCACGCAGTCGGGGACGGAACGCTGTGAGACGCCACTAGTCATAAGAACAGAGACAGAAAACCTTTCGTCCACTTGCACCTGCATAAAGCGGTCGCAAAGGAAATCAAAGAATAAATAGAGAAGATCCCCGGTGATACCGGTACCTCGGAGTTTAAGCAAAAGTCGTTCGTGCGGGACCCGGTCGAAAGCTTTGCTGAAATAAACAAAAACTACCGTCTAGGCGTTTACCGGAATCCAGTGACTAGGAAGTTCGACATACATGAGCGTGCCCTTCAAAAACCACGCTATGCACAAAACATTCAGTTCTTCGAGGTGGAACTGAAGAGCTTGCTTCAAGATCCGCTATTTAATTTACACACTATCGATGTTGAGCAGATTAGACGATAGCTGGCTCGATGTTGCCTGCTCCTTCCTTTGTATATAAATAAATAGATAAATAAATTTGTTCTTGCGCAATGCTAGACACGCTTATGTAGGTATGATCATGTTAAAAGTAATACTGAATTTCAGGAAAGGTACAAAGGATAGTGCAAGTTCGCCATGAACCTTGGAGCCATGAGTTCTTACCTGTACGCGGCAGGGCATGCATCTATAGGTTATACGAGTTTGTTTATGTGACACTGCAATTGCGATTGATCGCGTGGATAGTGTGAGAAGGGTTGAGTGACTTTTGTTAGAGGCGAGTCACATCCGCCTCGTCACAGTGCTGTTAAACATACATCAGTGGCCTTTATAGGGAGAACGTTTCCAGATGAAAACCCACCATGTCCTACAGCACTGTCGCTAAACATTTGCTGGAACGGGGTAGACAACAACCACCCAGCTAGTATCCCGGGCAAGTCCTATACTCGTTGTCGATTGAGTAGCCTGAGATTGCTGACAAGCCATAAATGAGTGACTAGTCGCATGACAAGGGGGGCCACAGTTTGGGCAGTAATGGGTTGATAAAGGTAAGGTGTGGTAATCATATTTATCGAAGGCATTTTGGCAGGCAGAATCTGGCTGATAAAATCGCCTGGATAAGGGCATCCAGATCCAATTGAACAGTGTTAGCAGAGCAGGAAGGGAGTGAGTGTTTTGGAGGTCTGATAAAATCTACCTTGTCTTCGTGGGTTTATTCGGTCGCAGATCCACAAGCCAGGTGGAATCCCTGGTGCTTCTGTTGAAATCTCCAGATCTCGTGGAAGAGAAAAGAAAGGAAAATGAGAGCAGCAGAGACCATCAAAGAAACCTGTGACATCATGTGGTGTGAATGTAAAAGTCAGAAGTAACAATATGATGAAAATGTGACATGAAGAGCGAGGAAAATATTGGGTATTTTGTGTTCTGCGACCAGCTAAAGAATTTATGCGAGCGAACGTTGCTTAACAACTAGCAGCAGGGACGAAAAAATGAGTGCGGACAAAGAGAAGCCGGTGGGAAGCGAAAGCAAAAACGAAAAGCTAAATAGCAAAACCGGGAAATGGGATAAATTTATATGTACTAGTTGTCTTGAAATATCTTATCAAGGTGGTTGGTGTCAATAGCAAAGAGATAGGAAAAATCAGCAAGTTGCCACAACAAGATAGTAGTGAGGGAAAAGGATGAAAACAAATCTTTGAAACTCGAAGCTAGCAACGACATTCTCGGGGGTAGCATCAGAAGTTACAGGTAGGTAAGAGGTGTCCTGTGGCTAGGGAGAAAGCAGCGCTTAGAGCACAATAGTCTCACAGAGGCAGAAGGTAAGGGTAGCAGGTCATACTGAGTTAAGAAAAGACGGTATGCATAGTTTCATAAAGTCAGAGTGAGGCGGGATCACGAACCGAGTAATCAGGGAGGTTATCATCGGCTAAATATGATAGGGCTTGGAAAGGTAATGTGAAAGTGAATAAGCCTGGTTATGGTTGAAATAACTTACCACGGTTGAATCTGCTGTAAACCAGGCTTTTAAGCCGCAATGGTCTGAGGTACGGAAACAGCAACGACAGGTGAGGCAATGCAAGATGAACGCATCAGGCAGGTAACGAGCAAGCCAGCAAAAAGAAGGGATTATGTAGCTCGTCGGAAGTGGGGGTGACATTTGTGGCGCAAGCAGACAATCAATACAAAATATCTGAAACAAAGTTTAGGAAAAGTTACATACAGGGGTAAGGGCGAACAAAGGGGTTACTGAGCTAATCCAAGTCGGCATTAGTAGATTCATTAGGTCAAGATGAGGCGGGACCAATAACAGAGTACTCAGAAAGGATAGCATAGGCTCAGAATGATAGGACTGGGTAAGGTAGTGTAATAGCCTTAGCCGGGTAGTTAGAAAACAATTACCACGGGTGCATCTACTGCAACCTAGGCTTTTAAGCCACAATTGTCTAAGCGAGGTAAGGAAACAGCGAATGCAGGTGAGGCAATGCGAGACGAAGGCATCAAACAGACTACAAGCAAGCCAGCTGAGGTGAGAGTGAGACAAATGGCTCAAACATATAAGTGTATCATCAAATTGAAATGGCTTTAGGGAAAAGTGAGAAAAACCACAATAAAAGCAGGGGAAGGTAAAAGGATCAGTGGAAGTAATAAACGTGAGTCAGGAGCCGTAAACCTATCTCTAACAGCTGTTAGGAAAACTGGCGTAGAGCTCAGACGTGACCAGATTAGTCAAATATTAAAAGACCTATGCGAGCCATCCGAATTGAGGGGGAGGCCTTTGAGGAAGACTAGCAGAAATTCAGGACACAAAGTCTGAGATAAAGTTTGACAACGCCCAGTTTCCCACAGAATTGGTGTTAATGTCTACTTGATCCAAGAAATAAGGAAAATTCGATATAGTGCTGTCGCAGGAGGAAGTTCCTTCTGCGAAGATAGAGGCGTACTGTTAGGCCAAGAGACTGGCTTTATCAGCGTCTTCGTAAAGAAATTTCGATATTTAAAGGAACACAAGTTAGGGATGCCACTGCCTGCCTTGGTGCTTCTTTTCAGACAAGAGAAAAGCATTTTTGTGTCGTTCTGAAGTGTGTTGCTAATCATAGTTCATACTGTTCACATTTCTCGCGATTCAATTCGACACAAACATTCCTGGTAGTCTTGCAGGAAGAATAATCGGACTCTGCTTGAGATTGTCTAAAACGGTCCCACAATTTGCGTCTTCTGTTCATCAGGGATCACAACGCATGTTCAATCCAATTTGGACACCTCTTGAAATTCTTTCTACTGGAGAAAGAAATGACCTGCTCAACTAGGAACGTCACTTTGGCCAGCATAACATTCCGCGCATCGTCAAGCGGAATGGCATCAGGAATACTCTAGTCCATAGCGCTCGCATCTTTTCTCAGTCGAACGGATTTGCATGCCAAAACTTCCAACGACAACCATCTTGGCTATGGTTTGTAAGGTGACGTATCCATTGGAATGAAACAACACAATGATCAGTTGTTCCGACTGGTTCAAGAACTGTTAGATTCGTGACATCTGACTAAGCTGGGGCAAGCACAGGCTCCAGTATGTTCGACGTCTGTTAGGCAACAATGCGTGTTGGCACGGTGACGTGCTGAAACAAATTACGATCACTAACGGTCTCAAGTAGGGTAGCATCGAAGGAATCAGGTGGCGGACCACAAAGAAGTAAGTCTTAATCGATAGTAGGGGCATTAATACCCCCAAAGATAAGATTGTCCTTTTCTGCACCGTGTTTCCTAATCAAATCGAGCAAGTGAGCTTCGGGTGGCGCTCTATAGTCGACACCACTCGTAAAGGATCTGTATCCAGCAGGAATACGGCACCAAACGGCATCAAAATCACCATCGTCCTCACTAGTACCTGCAATTAAATAGGCCTTGAGTTCGGTCTTCCAGTAAATTAGGACGCCGCCACCGGGTATACCGCCAAGGCAGTCGGCTCGACAGAGACCGTGACCGGGGATGGAAACCTTAGCATCCATTGTGTTCGCTAATAGCCAAGTTTCGGTGACCATCAGGTCTGGGCGAGTATCTGAAGCAAGCGGCTGTACCTCATCAAGTTTATTTCTCAGACTGCGTACATTAGCGAAAAGTACACGCAGTCCGTTCTCATGCTCTGCTGTCCTGGGTAGAGGAGAATAAGCCCCCAAGGGGTTTTTGTGTTCGTGCCATCACGCGAACATCACGATATGGAGGTATGTCACAATATCAGCTGGGCGGGACCGGAGCTCATCAAAGGCTGTTTTCATTTTAATACGATCTTCCGCAGAAGGATCACTCAGGACGCAAAACGGCTCATTTTACAAACGTGAGGTTCGCCGGAGGATGCGTCGGCATTCCTCTTTGCTTTGGCATACGACCTTGAGGGGTCGTACCTTAGAAGAGTCGTCTTGCTTCCTGCTCAGTTGGAAGGCAGAGATAATGTTTGTCCCCAATGCACCTACACAGAATAAAATGGAAACCATCCGCTTAACAAAACATTGGTCATCCAGCATCCTTTCTGCAAAGGTGTATTGGTGGACGTTGGTGCGTTCACATTGATAAGACATCATTCACGAGATAGTGGTAAAGCGCTGTCAGAGATCTGTGACTGTGGTGATGCACTGTCCTTGAGCAACTTTTTCAACTTGTTGACTTTGTTAAGAACAGCTTTTATTTGGTGCTTGGCAGCAGTTTTCTTAGGTTCCTTGATAGCACATGTCCAGATGCTGTCCATTTTAGCATCCTAAACGTTCCTATGGTAGCACTAGTCTAAACTGGACAGGAACTAGTACCATGAGATGGCTAAAAATGGATTTTTTTCCTGTTTACGGCGGGCCAATGAGAATGATGCTAGCGTTGACTAATAGAAATTCACCACTAGGCGCAAAAATCCGGTAGGTCCAGCAACCGTCATTGCCTACCATGGGTATCCTAATACGAACATCACACTACCACGCACTTAGAGCCTACGAATGTGTGGACGGTTTGGACTTAAGGTTCACCCAAAACCTGTTGCCGTAGTTGCTGGACTTGGGAACCCACCTAGGCGGCGCTTCAAGCTGTCGCTCAGAAAAGGAGATGGAGCTTACCGCGCACCTGAGGGCATCACAAGGCGAAAGAAAATGAAAACCGGGGTATAAGAATGCTTTATGTACATGGTGTGTAGTACCAAAATCGTCAGTAGCAGACAGCGGCATTGTCAAGATGGTTAATCCGCTTCCGCGATTGTCAACGTAGGAGGTTAAAGATGCTCATAAGAAAGCAGGAGACTCATCTCATTCGCACTGCATATTTTACTTTGCTCAACAGGCGGTCTCTTGAGCCGTGCAGAATGCAACCACGTTTTGATGTGGAGTTTAATGTCAGCGTCCGAGGCTGCATCACCCATGCGTTGCCGAATGATGCCTTTGTAGTTCTTGGGGATTACTGTATGTCAACCTGCCTTATACAAGGCCGTTCATAGTCGTTCGCCTGAATGCAAACAAACCTCCTGCACCGGAGTAATTTATCTCCGCGGCAACTGACCTTATCATTAGCCGCTCCATAATACCCACGACGATGAGTTGCCTGTTAGCACCATGCACAGCACACAAATGGTTGACCTGAAAGTATGTTAAGAATAAAACCAACTAACGACTGTTTTGGAAATCTGGGTCCTTCAACCGTTCATCATATCTCTTAAGCTCACTGAGAGAATTGAATGACAGAGAACGTCCCGGTGCAAGACTTTGGGACTGTCGATGCAGCATCTGCAACATTGCTTCGGACATGCGGAGATGGCCGACCAATTCTTATCGAATGAGGCATAACTCATCTAAAAATAAAACTAAGTGCAATGCAATGCCTCTGTGACATCTTACATTTAATGGCCTTCAGTTCCTGCAGCACCTCCACTTTGTTTGTCAATCTGCGCATCGCACCCAAACATACTGAATGCATATAGTCGATTGGAAAATCCTCAACCAAATCTACATTTAAAAAAGCAAAAGGCGACGGTTGGCTGACATTCCTTCGAACGGATGCATTTGTCCGCAGTGTGCTATCCGTAAGTGGGTATGTCAGTTTGCGGCTCATATACTCACCATGTTGGGTGCATTTGTCACAGCTGTAATAACCGGTGTTCTTTCTTGCGTTTCACATAAGCGCGTGCAGGGGTAGCACAGATAACGACTTTCAGGCGGAATAATCCGTCGCCGTGCAAAGAACGAATCGCAAAAATTGTGTTGTACAAACAATCGTTCACGTCATTTGGTTTTGAGGTTCCACCATAAACACCAACAATGAATGGCTTTGTGACCACTGGCCTTATGACACGGCACAAGATCGGCCATATATGCATCTTGGAAGCATTAAAAGGTGTAAATCCGTCAATACGCAATTGATGGTCCGCAAGGTCATCAGCCGCGAGCGGAAGAGCAGAGCATGCACGCTGTAAACCTCTCAGCAGACCTACGTGACCGTAAGTGCCTGGCGCAACAAGTCGTATGCGGAGTTCCGTGGGGTTCACATCAACGTCCGGTAATCCGTTGGCAAAAATGGCATCCAGGGTTGCACAAGCCCCAAAAGTGGACGAACAAAAGACGCTGGTACCTGAGATTTTGCGACCAGTTTTCTCAAGTTATGGACCAATTCATCGGGGTCCCTGTCATCTTCACAGCAATTAAATAAATAAATAAATAAATATTTTATTCTCGACAAAGCGTGGCACTCCTTTTGGGCATGATCAGCATATTGCAACATTGTACATGATAGCAGAATAAGCAGCACCAACAGCGGGAGTAGCACAGTTGGAGACAGTAGTGTGGGCCCATATGGCCCAAAGGTTGTATAAAGTCTATGTACACAGAATGCGAGAGGTAGAGATAATAATCAGATCACTAATATAAATAAATAAATAAATAGTTTATTCTCAGTTGCATAGAGGCACACCCACTCAGGCATGATAAAGGTTTAACAACAGATGTGCATCACGACGATACATCGGGTTCAATCGTGTGTAGCTGAAACGATAACGTTACAAGATGGCTGAACTGTGTAAGCAATCATAGTTTATATACGTTAATAAGCCTCTTACCCTTCTGTCGTTTAGCTGCTGACAACAGAAGCACTCCTTCGTAGCTAAATCCTGACGTCCTTTTTGCTGCACGGTAAATGGTGCTACGAGACGGAAACTGTGCAGTTAATTGATAACTTTTTCGACGTGGCATGCTGAAAATGAATACATACGTATCAAACAAGCTGCAACCGGAAAACCTGATAGGTGTCCTGAGGAAACGCAGCTTCAAGGGCGCTATACAATAGCGCAAAACCAAACGGTATCAGCGACCAAAGTTAGAAACCGAAACTGGGCAAATTAAATGACCTAACGATGCATTTAAACCACTGAGGTTATGATCAAATAATGTCACTTATAATGCATACCAACCATTTATTTATTAACAAATGTCAAACTGAATGCACTTTGCTGTAACTAATGAATTAAAACTTGAACTTTACATCTGTCCAGTTTCAGTCCAGTTTGCTACTTCTACTGGTACGATTGTGCTACCAGGGTTTCGACTTAGAGTTCGCCTGTACATTAGACATAGTTTGGCTCCGACAATTTGGGATAGCGAGAATTTTTCTCACCACGGCCGTGTATGTCGTGGCCTCCTTGGGCAAGGCCGTGGCGATAGCTCCGACTGCGAAGCACATGGACGCGGTTTCATGTATCTGTGGGGTAGCTGAGCCGGAATTAGGTGAGGACGGGAAATATGAGGAAACACACTAGTCAAAGCCAGTGCAAGCTTCAAACTACGTTGGAGTAGGATGTGGGCTCAAGAGTTGTAGTCCGGCGTGAAGGCGTCGACCGTTTAATGGAGCACGGCATCGGCTACAGTAAACAGTGGTAGCCGAAGTTAGGTATTGTTGCAGAGACTCATATAATTCAGGAAAAATGTCGCAGCAGACAAGTTACATTCATCCGTCACACTTAGAGCACGGTAAGCCTTCCAACTCGAAGTCACATCTTTACTGCAGCTCAGGTATTTGTACGTCATAGCAACCTTGGATCAAGGTCGGCAGAGACAACCGGAGCCAGCACCTACTACCCGGAGATCTCCTCCAACTCGATAAATCAAAGGTAAAATCCTCACAAAGTCTTGGAACCCAGAAAGGAAGAAGCTATTCGTAACCTGCGTTTGATCGCGCAACGAAAGAATGCTCGAAAGGCTAGAACACTGCAGTACAAATTTGAGGTAGAAACCGAGCATATTGTCTACCAATTCTTATAATTTTCTTGTTGTTATAAAGCTCCGCTTTAAAAGATATCTGTTGTACTGAAGCTGATGGGCAACGAATTTTACTCGCACAATCATGTAGACTACTTTAGAGTTTATAACCTTAAATTTGGTGTCGCATTAAATTTTATTTAAGTCATATATCAAAATGTCTGTATAGAGATATTGCACTTAATTACACTTTTACTGCAAAGTTAGTCTCCCTGCTTCATTTCATAACTGTACTACAGAACACGCAGCAGCAGTTTGGTCGATTTCCTTGAGGTGGAACTTAGCAACGTGCGTACCGTAAGGTTTAGGGTGCACGAGTTTGGTCTTCTTGTACACAGATTTCGTCCTGACATACTTGCTTTCACTAAAACGTGCTCCTCTCCGGATATCACGGACGGTAAGGTATATTTACCTGGCTACGCGCTGCTTAGAACTGATCGCTCCGTTGGCCAACAAGGCGGAGGCGTTGTGCTCTATGTGAGTTGTAACAGAAGTGTTGAGGACCTGCACATTCTAGTCGTCGGATCAGACTGTTGAAGCCTTATAGGCTGTTTTGTGCACTTCCTCTACCCAGCATACAGTTATATTGATATACAGACGCCCCGTAAGTTCTTCTAGGGGGATTCTTGACTTTATTCGCACTCAGTCTGCGAATAAGTGTTTAGTCCTAGGGGATTTCAACGGGGTCTGTTGGGCCGATTTTTCTTGTCATTCGGCATCAGGAACGTTCGGTGCAAAATTGCTTGAGCTTAATCTTCAAGTGAGTTTGCACCAGTTCGTGGACTTTCCCACTAGGTATATAGGGAGATGGAGAACTTACACCTCGTTCCAAATGCAGCTCTTTCCGCATACTGGAGACGCTACCTTTACGGGTCTAAACCAATGGGTTTAACTCGCCTCATACCCACAGTAGAACAATTTACTCACCTGGAATAATATATTTACATGGATCCCCTGTTCCACAATCGAAGACAAAAGTTCTGGCGTGATTACCTGCACTGCCTCAAGCATTCCGATTCTCCAGTCACCTGGAGCTTTTCTGACGTCATTTCACGGACAGCGTTGAGATCGTATAAGTGGCTTTTCCAATGGCCTCCCATGGAGTTTTCACTTGGCCATGGAGACAAGCACACTTGCATTTAAAAGCATTCCGAATCCACTTTGCGAAGAATGGCATTTTCACTTGTTATTGACATTCAGCCACAAGAAACAACTCCACTCTCCGTCCTCATGATATGTCCAGCGTGGATAGCCGAACAACGTTTGCAAGCCGGACAAGAATATAATAGAAGAGCCGGCCTCTATTAACAATGTGTTTACTCACCTGCACCATTATCATTCGACTCTGCGACCTTTTACATCATTGACCAGCTTCAACGACCACTGCCGGATCATTACTAAGCTATTCGGCCTACCAAGGAAGAATTTTGGCTGTCAACCAGCTGCGAATAATAAAGTGCAAAATCGGTCTATACGTTGCAGAGATGACTAGCCCTACTGTGCAACGGAAGCTACGACGATGTTCCAGGACGTGGTTGGTTTTCACCTGGCAAGCGTTCTCCCTATAAAAAGCCACAAATATCCGCTTTACAACACTGCAACGTAGCGGATGCGACTCGCCACAAAATAAGGTCAGGTCAGGTCAGGTCGGGTCAAATGGACGGTAGAGGCTTTCGCCTAACGAGCGTCAAGTTTCTTGTGCCGGTAAGTGAAGCGGCCCCCGGGCACTTCGACGTTGGATTGACTTCTTGCTTCATAATGGAGGTTTCATGCTCTGAAATGGGGTCCGCTTGTTTGCACTATGGTGCCATTGGTTACATCCGTGTTAGGTCATGTCAAGCCAAACGGACGATGGAGGCTTCCGCATAACGAGCGTCCAGTTCTTGTGCCGGTAAGTGAAGCGACCCCCGGTACTTCGACGGTGGATTGTCTCTTCCTGCTTCTGCAATGGAATGAAGCAAGAACAAGAGCAACCTTTGCACTTTCATATGCCAACATCAAAATACACTGCAGGTCTCAGTACAATTACAATATCTCTGGAAAAAGTCACAGCTAATCATTTCACACTGACGCAGTCCTCAGCCTTCTACATCCAACCTGTGCAACTAAGTTTACGATGAAAAATGCTTTGATGGAGCACAGATCATCCTGACTTCGTAATGGTCATTGATTGCACCAAAACCTTGGTTGGGCTCCTGTTCTCATGGATCACTACATGGCGAAATTGCCCCCAACTTGTATCTTGACGCAACAGTCATGACTGATTTTTGC
>OX104068.1:23978467-24001608 GCA_944474145.2 Dicrocoelium dendriticum | reverse complement strand
GGGAGAAAGAACCGAGAAATCAGGGAGGTTAGCATCGACTAAATAGGACAGGGCTTGGAAAGGTAGTGTGAAAGAGAATAAGCCTGGTTAAGGTTAGAATAACTTACCACGATTGAAACTGCTGTAAACCAGGCTTTTAAGCTGCAATGGTCTGAGGTACGAAAACGACAACGACAGGCGAGGCAATGCGAGACGAACGCATCAGGCAGATAACGAGCAAGCCAGCAGAAAGAAGGGACAATGTAGCTCGTCGGAAGTGGGGGTGACATTTGTGGAGCAAGCAGACAAGCAATACAAAATATCTGAGACAAAGTTTAGGAAAAGCTACATACAGAGGTAAGGGAGAAGAAAGGTGTTACTGAGCTAATCCAAGTCGGCAGTAGTAGCATTATTAGGTCAAGATGAGGCGGGACCAAGAACAGAGTACTCAGAAAGGATAGCATAGGCTCAGGATGATAGGGCTTGGAAAGGTAGTGTAATAGCCTTATCCGGGTAGTTAGCAATCAATTACCACGGGTGCATCTGCTGCAACCTAGGCTTTTAAGCCTCAATGATCCAAGCTAGTTAAGGAAACAGCAAAGACAGGTAAAGCAATGCGAGACGAACGCAGCAGGCAGACAACAAGCAAGCCAGCTGAGGTGAGA
This sequence comes from Dicrocoelium dendriticum, assembly GCA_944474145.2. NCBI lineage: Eukaryota > Metazoa > Platyhelminthes > Trematoda > Plagiorchiida > Dicrocoeliidae > Dicrocoelium > Dicrocoelium dendriticum. The sequence goes on along the minus strand of OX104068.1, from coordinate 24,000,964 downwards.
GTGGGATAAGTGGCTCAAACAAATAAGCTTATCATCGCATTGAAATGGCTTTAGGGAAAAGTGAGAAAAACAACAATCAAAGCAGGGGAAGATAAAAGGATCAGTGGAAGTAATAAACGTGAGTCAGTAAACCAATCATCTAACAGCTGTAGGAAAACTGGCGAGAGCTCAGACGTGACCAGATTAGTCAAATATAAAAGACTATGCGACCCATCCAAATTGAGGTTGACCTTTGAGGAGATTAGCAGAAATTCAGGACACAAAATCTGAGATAAGGTTTGACAACGTCCAGTTTCCCACAGAATTGGTGTTAATGTCTACTTGATCCAACAAATAAGGAAAAGTCGACATAGTGCTGTCGCAGGAGGAAGTTCCTTCCGCGAAGATAGAGGCGTACTGTTAGGCCAAGAGACTGGCTTTATCAGCGTCTTCGTAAAGAAATTTCGATGTTTAAGGGAACACAAGGTAGGGATGCCATTGCCGGCCTTGGCGCTTCTTTTCAGACAATAGAAATCATTTTTGGTGTCGTTCTGAAGTGGGTTGCTAATCATAGTTCATATTGTTGACGTTTCTCGCGCTTCATCATAACACAAACCTTCCTGATAATCTTGTAGCAAGAATAATTGGACTGTGTTTGATATTGTCTGAAACGGTCCCACAATTTGCGTCTTCTGTTCATCAGGGATCACAACGCATGGTCAATCCAAGTTGGACACCACACGAAGTACTTTCTACTGGAGAAAGGAACGACCTGCTCAAGTAGGAACGTCACTTTGGCCAGCATAACATTCAGCGCATCGTCAAGCGGAATGGCATCAGGAATACTCTAGTCCGTAGCGCTCGCATCTTTTCTCAGTCGAGAGGATTTGAATGCAAAATCTTCCAACGACAACCACCTTGGCTATGGATCGTAAGGTCACGTATCCATTGGAATGAAACAACACAATGATCAGTTGTTCTGAGGGGTTCAAGAACTGTTAGATTCGTGACATCTGACTGAGCTGGGGCAAGCACAGGCTCCAGAATGTTCGACGTCTTGTAGGCAACAATGCGCGTTGGCACGGTGACGTGCTGAAACAAATTACGATCACTAACCGTCTCAAGTAAAGTGGCATCGAAGGAATCAACTGGAGGACCACAACGAAGTAAGTCCCAATCGATAGTAGGGGCATTAATACCCCCAAAAATAAGATTGTCCTTCTCTGCACCGTGTTTCCTAATCGAATCGAGCAAGTGAGCTCCGCGTGGCGCTCTGTAGTCGACACCAATCCTGAAGGATCTGTATCCAGCAGGAATACGGCACCAAACGGCAACAAAATCAACATCTTCCTCACTAGTAGCTGCAAGTAAATAGGCCTTGAGTTCGGTCTTCCAGTAAAGTAGGACGCCGCCACCGGGTATAAAGCCAAGGCAGTCGGCTCGACAGAGACCGTCACCGGGGATAGAAACCTCATCATCCATTGTGTCCGCAAATAGCCAAGTTTCGGTGACCATCAGGTCTGGGCGAGTATCTGAAGCAATCGTCTGTACTACCTCAAGTGTATTTCTCAGACTGCGTACATTAACGAAAAGTACACGCAGTACGTTCTCATGCTCTGCTGTCCTGGGTAGAGGAGAATAAACCCCCAACGAGTTTTTGTGTTTGCGGGATCACGCGAACATCACGATATGGAGGTATGTCACAATATCAGCTGGGCGGGACGGGAGCTCATCAAAGGCTGTTTTCATTTTAATCCGATCTTCCGGAGAAGGATCACTCAGGACGCAAAACGGCTCATTTTACAAACGTGAGGTTCGCCTGAGGATGCGTCAGCATTCCTCTTCGCTTTGGCATACGACCCTGAGGGGTCGTACCTTAGAAGAGTCGTCTTGCATCCTGCTCAGTTGGAAGGCAGAGATAATGTTTGTCCCCAATGCACCCACACAGGATAAAATGAAAACCATCGGCACAACAAACCCTTGGTCATCTAGCATCCTTTCTGCAAAGGTGTATTGGTGGACGTTGGTGCGTTCACAATGATAAGACATCGTTCACGAGATAGTGGTAAAACGCTGTCAGCGATCTGCGACTGTGGTGATGCACTGTCCTTGAGCAAGGTTTTCAACTTGTTGACTTTGTTAAGACCAGCTTTTATTTGGTACTGGGAAGCAGTTTTCCTAGGTTCCTTGATAGCACATGTCCAGATCCTGTCCATTTTAGCCTCTTAAACGTTCCTATGGTAGCAATAGGCTAAACTGGACAGGTACTAGTACCGTGAGACGACTAAAAATGGATCTTTTTTACAGTTTACGGTGTGCCAATGAGAATGATGCTAACGTTGATTAATAGAAATTCACCACTATGCGTAAAAATCCGGCAGGTCCAGATACCGTCATTGCCTACCATGGGTATCCTAATACGAACATCACACTACCACGCACTTAGCGCCCAACGAATGTGTGGACGGTTTGGACTTAAGGTTCACCCAGTACCTGTTGCCGTAGTTGCTGGACGTGGGAACCCACCTAGGTGGCGCTTCAAGCTGTTGGTCAGAAAAAGAGATGGAGCTTACCGAGCACCTGAGGGCATCACAAGGCGAAAGAAAATGAAAACCGGGGTATAAGAATGCTTTATGTACATGGTGTGTAGTACAAAACTCGTCAGTAGCAGACAGCGGCGTTGTCAAGATGGTTAATCCGCTTCCGCGATTGTCAACGTAGGAGGCTAAAGATGCTCATAAGAAAGCAGGGGACCCACCTCATTCGCATTGCGTATTTTACTTTGCTCAACAGGCGGTCTCTTGAGCCGTGCAGAATGCAACCACGTTTTGATGTGGCGTTTAATGTCAGCTTCCAAGGCTGCATCACCCATGCGTTGCCGAATAATGCCTTTGTAGTTTTTAGGGATTACTGCATGTCAACCTGCCTTATATAAGGCCGTTCATATTTGTTCGCCTGAATGCAAACAAACCTCCTGCGCCAGAGTAATTTATCTCCGCGGCAACTGACCTTATCATTAGCCGCTCCATGGTACCCACGACGGCGAGTTGCCCGTTAGCACCATGTAGAGCACACAAATGGTTGACCTGAAAGTATTTTAATAATAAAACGAACTTACGACTGTTTTTGAAATCCGGGTCCTTCAGACGTTCATCATATCTCTTAAGCTCACGGAGAGAGATGAATGACAGAAAACGTCCCGGTGCAAGACTTTGGGACTGTCGTTGCAGCATCTGCAACAGTGCTTCGGACATGCGGCGATGGCAGACCAATTCTTATCCAGTGAGGCATAACTCATCTAAAAATAAAACTGAGGGCAATGCAATGCCTCTGTGACGTCTTACATTTAATGGCCTTCAGTTCCTGCAGCACCTCCACTTTGTTTATCAATCTGCGCATCGCACCCAAACATACTGAATGCATATAGTCGATTGGAAAATCCTCAACCAAATCTACATTTAAAAAAGCAAAAGGCGACGGTTGGCTGACATTCCTTCGAAAGGATGCATTTGTCCGCCGTGTGCTATCCGTAAGTGGGTATGTCAGTTTGCGGCTCATATACTCACCATGTTGGGTGCATTTGTCACAGCTGTGATAACCGGATGTTCTATCTTGCGTTTCACATAAGCACGTGCAGGGGTATCACAGGTAACGACTTTCAGGCGGAATAATCCTTCGCTGTGCAAAGAACGGATCTCAAAAATTGTGTTGTACAAATAATCGTCCACGTCATTTAGTGTTGAGGTCCCACCATAAACACCAAAAATGAATGGCTTTGTGGCCCCTGGCCTTATGACACAGCACAAGATCGGCCATATATGCACCATGGAATCAGTAAAAGGTTTAAATCCGTCAATATGCAACTGATAGTCCACAGGGTCATCAGTCTCGAGCGGAAGAGCAGAGCATGCACGTTGGAAACCTCTCAGCAGACCCACGTGACCGTAAGTGCCTGGTGCAACAACTAGTATGCGGGAGTTCCGTGGGGTTAACATCAACGTCCGGTTATCCTTTGGCAAAAATGGCATCCAGGGTTGCACAAGCCCCAAAAGTGGACGAACAAAATACGCTGGTAAATGAGATTTTGCAACCAGTTTTCTCAAGATATGGATTAATTCATCGGGGTCCCTGCCATCTTAACAGCAATTAAATAAATAAATAAACAAATAATGTATTCTCGCCAATGCGTGACACGCCTTTTGGGCATTATCAGCTTATTGCAACATTGTACAGGATAGCAGAATAAGCAGCACCAACAGCGGGAGTAGCACAGTTGGAGATAGTAATGTGGGCTCATATGGCCCAAAGGCTGTATAAAGTCTATGTACACAGAATTCAAGAGGTAGAGATAATAATCAGAGCACTAATATAAATAAAAAAATAGTTTATTCTCAGTTTCATAGAGACACACCAACTCAGGCACGATCTAGGTTTAAAAACAGATGTGTATCACGACGATACATCGGGTTCAATCGTGTGTAGTTGAAACGGTAACGTTATCATATGGCTGAACTGCGTAAGCAATCATATTTTATATATGTTAATAAGCCTCTTACCCTTATGTCGTTTAGCTGATGATAACAGAAGCACTCCTTTGTAGCTAAATCCTGATGTCCTTTTGGCTGCGCGGTAAATGGTGCTACGAGACTGTAGTGACCTGGAGATTCCCCGTTTGGCTGCCGCATGCCGCGTAAAATATTACAAAATCACAAAATTATATTTTCTCGATGTACATAACAAAATAGCCGCTCGCCTGTTGGAACGTTGCTCGCGTTTGTTTGAGTCACATAGCATCCGCCTTCGAACGGCGCGACGCTCCTCGGTTCCGCGGCCATCTTTGCTCTCCGCGCACGCGACCACATCTTTCCCTAGCTAGCTATCTTTCGGTGCCTTATTTTTAGCACTAGATAGCCTTTTGCCCACTTAATAAATTTTTCCTAGCGTTACTTTTGGTGTTCTCCACTCATCGGAGGTTGGCCTTATTTTGGCGTATTGGTTTTAAAGCGTACCGATCCCGCTTCGCGCTTTATTGATGACCCCGACGTGACCAATAAAGCGCGAAGCGGGATCGGTACGCTTTAAAACCAATACGCGAAAACAAGGCCAACCTCCGATGAGTGGAGAACATTAAAAGTAACGCTAGGAAAAATTTATTAAGTGGGCGAAAGGCTATCTAGTGTTAAAAATAAGGCACCGAAAGATAGCTAGCTAGGGCAAGGTGTAGTCGCGTGCGCGGAGAGCAAAGATGGCCGCGGAACCGAGCAGCGTCGCGCCGTTCGAAGACGGATGCTATTTGACTCAAACGCGAGCAACGTTCAAACAGGCGAGCGGCTATTTTGTTATGTACATCGAGAAAATATAATTTTGTGATTTTGTAATATTTTACGCGGCATGCGGCAGCCAAACGGGGAATCTCCAGGTCACTACAAGACGGAAACGGTGCAGTTAATTGATAACTTTTTCGACGTGACATGCTGAAAATGCATACATACGTATCAAACAAGCTATAATCGGAAGACCTGATAAGTGTGCCTGAGGAAAAGCAGCTTCAAGGGCGCTATACAATAGCGCAAAACCAAACGGTATCAGCGACTAAGGTTAAAAAACCGAAACTGGGCAAATAAAATGACCTACCGATGCATTTAAACCACTGGGGTTATGGTCAAATAATATCACTTATAATGCATACCAACCATTTATTTATTAACAAATGTCAAACTGAGTGCATTTCGCTGCAACTAATTAATTAAATACTTGAACTGGACATCTGTCCAGTTTCAGTTTAGTTTGCTACGTTTACTGGTACGATTGTGCTACCAGGGTTTGGATTTGAGTTCGCCTGAATATTAGACATAGTTTGGCTCCGACCATTTGGGATAGCGAGAATTTTTCTCACCACGGCCGTGTATGTCGTGGCCTCCCTGGGCAAGGCCGTGGCGATAGCTCCGACTGCGAAGCACATAGGACTCGGTTTCGTGTATCTGTGGGGTAGCTGAGCCGGAATTAGGTGGGGACGGGAAATATGAGGAAACAAACTAGTCAAAGGCAGTGCAAGCTTCAAACTTCGTTGGAGTAGGATGTGGGCTCAAGAGTTGTAGTCCGGCGTGAAGGCGTCGACCGTTTAATGGAGCATGGCGTCGGCTACAGGAAACAGTAGTAGCCGAAGCTAGGTATTTTTGCAGAGACTTATATAATTCAGGAAAAATGTCGCAGCAGACAAGTTACATCCATCCGTCACACTTAGAGCACTGTAAGCCTTCGAACTCGAAGTCACATCTTTACTGTAGCTCAGGTATTTGGACGTCATAGCAACCTTGGATCAAGGTCGGTAGAGACAACCAGAGCCAGCACCTGCTACCCGGAGATCTCCTCCAACTCGATAAATAAAAGGTAAAATCCTCACAAAGTCTTGGAACCCAGAAAGGAAGACGCTATTCGTAACCTGCGTTTGATCACACAACGAAAGAATGCTCGAAAGACTAGAGCACTGCAATACAATTTTGACGCAGAAACCGAGCATATTCTCTACAAATTCTTCTAATTTTTCTTGTTGTTATAAAGCTCCGCTTTATTACATATCTGTTGTACTGAAGCTGATGGGCAAAGATTTTTACTCGCACAATCATGTAGACTAGTTTAGAGTTTATAACCTTAAATTTAGTATTGCATTAAAGCTTATTTAACTCATATATCAAAATGTCTGTATAGAGATACAGCCCATAATAATACTTTTACTGCCTAGATAGTCTCCCTGCTTCCTTTTATAACTGTACTACAGAACACGCAGCAGCAGTTTGGCCGACTTCCTTGAGGTGGAACTTGGCAACTTGTGTAGCGTAAGGTATAGGGTGCACGAGTTTGGTCTCTTGTACACAGATTTCGTGCTGACATACTTGCTTTCACTGTAACGTGCTCGTCTCCGGATATCACGGACGGTGAGGTATATTTACCTGGCTACGCGCTGCTTAGAACTGATCGCTTCATTGGCCAACGAGGCAGAGGCGTTGTGCTGTATGTGAGCTGTAACAGAAGCGTTGAGGACCTGCACATTCCAGTCGTCGGATCAGACTGTTGAAACCTTATAGGCTGTTTTGTGCACTTTCTCTACCCATTTTACAGTTATATTGAAATACAGAAGTCCTGTAAGTTCTTCCAGGGGATACTTAACTTTATTCGCACTCAGTCTGCGAATAAGTGTTTAGTCCAAGGGGATTTCTACCTCCCGGAAGTCTGTTGGGCCGATTTTTCTTGTCATTTGGCATCAGGAACGTTCGGAGCAAAATTGCTTGAGCTCACTCTTCAAGTGCCTTTGCACCCGTTCGTGGACTTTCCCACTAGGTATATGGGAGATGAAGAACCCACACATCGTTCCAAATAAAGCTCTTTCCGCATTCTGGAGACGCTAACGTTACGGGGTCTAAACCAATGGGTTTAACTCGCTTCATACCCACAGTAGAACAATTTACTCACCTGGAATAATATATTTACATGGATCCCCTTTACCACAACTGAAAACAAAAATTCTGGCGTGGTTACCTGCATTGCCTCAAACATTCCGATTCTCCAGTCACCTGGAGCTTTTCTGACGTCATTTCACGGACAGCGTTGCGCTCGTATAAGTGGCTTTTCCGATGGCCTCCCATGGAGTTTTCACTTGGCCATGGAGACAATTACACTTGCATTTGAAGGAATTCCGAATCCACTTTGCGAAGAATGGCATTTCCGCTTGTTATTGACATAATCAGCCACAAAAAACAACTCCACTCCGTCCCCATGACATGTCCAGCGTGGATAGCTGAACAACGTTTGCGAGCCGGACAAGAATATAATAGAAAAAGCCGGCCTCTATTAACAATGTGTTTACTCACCGGCACCATTATCATTCGACTCTGCGACCTTTTACACCATTGACCGGCTTCAACGACTACTGCCGGACCATTACTAAGCTATTCGGCCTACCAAGGAAGAATTTTGGCCGTCAACCGGCTGCGAATAATAAAGTGCAAAATCGGTCTATATGTTGCAGAGATGACTAGCACTACTGTTCAACGGAAGCTACGGCAGTGTTCCAGGACGTGGTTGGTTTTCACCTGGCAAGCGTTCCCCCTACAAAAAGCCACAAATATCCGCTTTACAACACTGCAAAGTGGCGGATGTGACTCGCCACAAAATAAGGTCAGGTCGGGTCAGGTCAGGTCAAACGGACGGTAGAGACTTTCGCCTAACGAGGGTCAAGTTTCTTGTACCGGTAAGTGAAGCGGCCCCCGGGCACTTCGACATTGGATTGACTTCTTCCTTCATATTGGGGGTTTCATGCTCAGAAATGGGGACCGCTTGTTTGCACTATGGTGCCATTGGGTACATCCGTGTTAGCTCAGGTCAAGTCAAACGGATGATAGAGGTTTCCGCCTAACGAGTGTCCAGTTCTCGTGCCGGTAAGTGAAGCGACCCCCGGCACTTCGACGTTGGATTGTCTCTTCTTGCTTTTGCAATGGAATGAAGCAAGAACAAGAGCAACCTTTGCACCTTCATATGCCAACATCAAAATACACTACATGTTCTAGTACAACTACAATATCTCTGGAAAAAGTCACAGCTAATCATTTCACACTGACACAGTCCTCAGACTTCTACATTTAACTTGTGCAACTGATGTGACTATAAAGAATGCTTTGATGGAGCACAGATCATCCCTACTTCGTAATAGTCATTGATTGCACTAAAACCTTGGTTAGGCTCCTGTGCTCATGGATCAGTACATGGCGAAACTGCCCCCAACTTGTATCTTGACGCCACAGTCATGACTGATTTTTGCGCTACAGCGCCATCATGTTCCTTGGCCTGACCGTCACCTGACAATACGCTCACTCGTATGAACTACATATTTTGGTTTATTCCTTTCATTAAAACGAAATGTTTTAACATTCCAAAGAATCTATGCTTGTGTGCATATTTGCTCACGCGTTTGCAGGTGTGTCTCGTTTTACCGAGAATATAACATTTCTTTATTTATTTGTATCTACATTGGATCTGGTTTTCGCTAAGTCCCTGGACTTTGTGACTGACGTTTCACACGGTGCATCTCTAGGATTCAACGATCACGCATGCATGTCCTTTCGATGTGCTCTTTCAAGGCACTAAGAGACCGCTGTTGAGTTACTTACTAATAGTTAACGGGCGGACTTTAGTGCCATGTGAACTAGGGCTACAGTTCTGATGTGTGAGATCTCGATGGCTGATTCTGTCCAGTTAGCCTGGGATAAATTTAAGGCATGCCTTACGGAGGTTTCCACTCCCTATATTCCACTCTTTAGGAAAAGAGGGTTAAGGGCACAGCCTCCATGGATAGATACCACAGGCAAGTACCTACTCAAGAAACGGTCTAGATGCTGGCGAACCTACCAAGCAGCTCCAACAGCCAGCACCTATGATAGTTATCGAGAGATTAGAAATAAATGTAAGCAACGTCTCAGAACTGCTCGCCTCCAATACGAGCAGTGTTAAGCGGACTCGGCCGCCGCTAATCCCAAGAAGCTTTTGCTTACTTTAAAAGACGCAGCGGGGCAAAACTGCCTATACCAGCGTTCTTGCGGGCAGACGGAGCAGGTGCGCAAACTGACTATGACAAGGCTTGTATACTTAGTGATCAGTATACTGGGATATTTGCTCGGGAGGACTCTTTATCACAGTTTGAATTAATTTCAAGAGTTTCAGAGCATTCTTGCTTAGCTGAGTTTAACCTACCAGAGACTCAGGTCTTCGAGCTACTGCAAGGCATTAATCCCTCTAAAGCTTCCGGCCCTGATTCAATTCATCTGAAGCGGTTGCATGAATTGGCCACTGAGCTGTGTGGTCCTATTACATGCGTGATTTTCATATCGCTGGACGGTTGCGTCCTATCTTCGGAATAGACGGAGGCAATCATCTGTCCGATTTTTAAGGGCGGTGGCAGGGCTCTACCCGCGAACTACCGGCCTGTTAATTTGACAAATGTATTAGTCAGGTTGTTTGAAAAGCTGATAAGGGATTCAGTGGAGAACCACCTAAATAGATTCTACCTTCTTAGTTTTGCGCAACATGGATTCCGCAAAGTATGTTCATGTCAGACTAATCTACTTGCAGCTCGTGAAAGCTGGGCCGAAGCGTTGGACAGTGGCCACTCTGTAGACGTGCAATTCTTGGGCTTTTTGAAAGCTTTAGACAATGTTCCACATCGACGCTCACTGAAGTTTGATCGTACGGGACTGGTGGTCGACAAGGTCTAGCACACTATTCTACTAACTAAACTGTTGTCTCACAGGTTTCAGGGATCTTGATGGACTAGATCCGGGACTATCTTCATAACTGTAGCGTCCAAGTACGCGTCGACGGAGCGTTGTCTCTCTTCATCCTTGTCGCAAGCGGAGTTACAAAGGGGTCTGATCTCGGACCGCACTGCTTCCTCGCCTTCATTGATGGCGTCACACCGCAAGTGGAGTCTTCGCTACTGCTGTACGCGGATGACGCGAACCATTGGCGCAAAATTACGTTCCGAACGATGCCCACGCACGTCAGATAGACCTCGACCGTCTACATCAATGGTCCATAGAAAGCAAACTTCCAGGTAACCCTTCAAAATATCGCATCCATTTTACCCGCCATACCGCTTTTTCTTCTATATCTCACCTGGGGGTGTCTATCCTCCATTTCTCTTCCGACGAAAGAGACTTGGTTATCAGTACCGAGACCAATCTTTCCGTATCCGCTTCCTGTCGGAAAGCAGCTGCTGCTGCTAACCACCTAGTGGGATTGCTGAAACGAGCCTTCGGTCAAATTGAACCTAGAAATTCTCGCCTCCTCCTCAACGCTTTCCTTCGACCCCATTTGGAGTTTGTTATTTAGGCTTGGAGCCCCGGGTGGTTGAAGGACTAACGTATACTCAAAGCCCCACAATGTCGAGCAACCAAACTGGTCCGGGGTCTCAAGCACCTAGATTGTCCACGGCGCTTTCACTGCCTAGGCCTCCACTCGCATAAGTACCGACGTCTACGGGGCGACCTGATCCTTGTATTGACGCTCTTATCCAACTCTGGCGATCACTGACACCACCTACTCACACTGCAACCTATGTGCTTACGACTACTGGGCCACCCACTGAGGCTCACACATCAGCACAGTCGGCTGAACTGCAAACGACAATACTTCGCGTTGTGGATTTGCTGACCGTGGAATGCTCTGCCTGCCAATTTAATTTTGGAACCCCTGTGGCGGATTTTAAGACTCGTCTGGACAGTTATCTGGCCGAGTTACACTGCGATATTCCCCGATAAAACTACCTGCTCCTTGCAGGAATTTCTTTCTTTTTTCTCTTCTACCTACTTCCTTTCCATGGCCGTTTCGGAGTGCGTGGTGGGATGTCACGCTGTGAGCCGGCGTGCATTAAGTTTAAATGCCAAAGGAGTGATATAATAAAATTTTGTTTTTGTAGGTTTATCCGGCCAGGTGGAATCCCTGGTGTTTATGTTGAAATCTTCAGATCTCGTGGAAGAGAAAAGAAAGGAAAAGGAGAGCAGCAGAAACCATCAAGGAAAACTGTGACATCAGGTGGTGTGAATGTAAAAGTCAGAAGTAACAATATGATGAAAAGGTTACATGAAGAGCGAGGAAAATATTCGGTATTTTGTGTTCTGCGACCAGCTAAAGCATTTATGCAGGCGAAAGTTGCTTAATAACTAGAAGCAGGGACGAAAAGATGAGTGCGGACAAAGGGAAGACGGTAGGAAGCGAAAGCAGAAACGAAAAGCTAAATAGGAAAGCCGGGAAATGGGATAAATTTATATGTACTAGTTGTCTTGAAATGTCTTTTCAAGGTGTTTGGTGTCCATAGCAAAGAGATAGGAAAAACAGCAAGTTGCCACACAACAAGATAGTAGTGAGCGAAAAAGGTGAAAACAAGCTTTGAAACTGGAAGTCTAGCAACAAAATTCTCGGAGGTAGCGTCAGAAGATACAGGTAGGTAAGAGGTGTCCTGTGGCTAGGGAGGGAGCAGCGCTTATAGCACAATAGTCTCACAGAGTCAGAAGGTAAGGGTAGCAGGTCATACTGAGTTAATCAAAGACGGCATGCATAGTTTCATAAAGTCAGCGTGAGGCGGGAGCAAGAACCGAGTAATCAGGGAGGTTAGCATCGACTAAATAGGACAGGGCTTGGAAAGGTAGTGTGAAAGAGAATAAGCCTGGTTAAGGTTAGAATAACTTACCACGGTTGAACCTGCTGTAAAACAGGCTTTAAGCCGCAATGGTCTAAGTGAGGTAAGGAAACAGCAATGACACGTAAGGTAATGCGAGACGAACCCAACAGGCAGAAAACGAGCAAGACAGCAAGTAGATCTGACCATGCAGCCCATCGGAAGAGGGGGTGACATTTGAGGAGCAAGCAGACAACCAATACAGAAAATGTGAGACAAAGGTTAGCAAAAGATACATACAGAGGTAAGGTCGAAGAAAGGTGTGCTGCCTCGGGTGTTACTGAGCTAATCCAAGACGGCAGTAGTAGCATTCATTAGGTCAAGATGAGGCGGACCAATAACAGAGTACTCAGAAAGGATAGCATAGGCTCAGGATGAGAGGGCTTGGAAGGTAGTGTAATAGCCTTATCCGGGTAGTTAGAAAACAATTACCACGGCTGCATCTGCTGCAACCTAGGCTTTTAAGCCACAATTGTCTAAGCGAGGGTAAGGAAACAGCGAATGACAGGTTAAGGCAATGCGAGACGAAGGCATCAGACAGACAACAAGCAAGCCAGCTGAGGTGAGAGTGAGACAAATGGCTCAAACAAATAAGTGTATCATCACATTAAAATGGCTTTAGGGAAAAGTGAGAAAAACCACAATAAAAGCAGGGGAGGATAAAATGATCAGTGGAGGTAATAAACGTGAGCCAGTAAACCTATCGCCTAACAGCTGTAGGAAAACTGGCGAGAGCTCAGACGTGACCAGATTAGTCAAATATAAAAGTCTATGCGACCCATCCAATGAGCTTGACCTTTGAGGAGCACTTAGCAGAAATTCAGGACACAAAGTCTGAGATAAAGTTTGACAACGCCCAGTTTCCCACAGAATTAGTGCTTATGTCTACTTGATCCAGGAAATAAGGAAAATTCGATATAGTGCTGTCGCAGGAGGAAGTTCCTTCTGCGAAGATAGAGGCGTACTGTTAGGCCAAGAGACTGGCTTTATCAGCGTCTTCGTAAAGAAATTTCGATGTTTAAGGGAACACAAGGTAGGGATGCCATTGCCGGCCTTGGCGCTTCTTTTCAGACAATAGAAATCATTTTTGGTGTCGTTCTGAAGTGGGTTGCTAATCACAGTTCATATTGTTGACATTTCTCGCGATTCAACTCGACACAAGCTTTCCTGGTAGTCTTGTGGGGAGGGTAATCCGACTCTGTTTGAAATTGCCTAAAACGGTCCCACAATTTGCGTCTTCTGTTCATCAGGGATCACAACTCACCTTCAATACAATTAGGGATGTTAAATTCGATGGCACAAGATTCCAGGCACCCTACGATATCGCGCGGTACGGTATCTATGTAAACGTGTACCAGGTTGGTTTGACTTGGCTGCGTTGTTTCAAATCGAGAGATATCCTTCCACACACGTTTTTTGTGGTTATTAAATACTTGCTGTGTTCAATGAACCTACCTTTGCTTCATGTGCCTCTGATTATATTAGAGACGGAATGCAGCCGTTGTTTGCCACTTTATTGGCTAAATAAACATTCGGTCCTCGGCTGTTCGCTACTTTACATTATGTTCGGCTGCCAGGTCGTGAGCAAACACGGGTTCCTTGATTTTCCCTTTGTATTCCAAAAGCTGCAAGAAGAATGAGCGGGATCGCTTTTTCTCTCTGGAGTTTTCATGGAGAGCAGAATGGTGTACAGTTCTTTCAATGTTATTAGCCTGCCATTCGAGTAACGTGAGACGAGACCGGTTCTTACTGCAAATTAGAACTTCACATCTAAACGCAAACAAAAGCGGTACAGTGTACCGGTATGTCTTTTAGAGACCAACTGCACCAGTGCGTCGAATTGGCTTGTTCCTGGCGCTCTGCGACGGACTTCCCATGGTGCCTTATTATGTCCTTGAATTCGTACACCAGTATCCAGTTGAAGCAAGTTTGCACGTCCACCTTCATCGCACAAGCGACCTGCTTCTAATCGTCTCCTTCCATGCGGGCTTTCAGTATGGCGTTCCCCACCTCAGTCGTGTGCCGAAAGTATAAGCCAACTATTTCGCGAAGATAATCCGCACGTTCAAAATCCCAATGCAAATTAAGTTAGATGTGGCTCGTTATACCAACCTAATCTGCGTTCACATCCTTGGGCTCATTCTAATCCGTAGGAATCGCTTCCTTGGGCAGATATTGCAACTACCACCGATACTATACCAGGTACGAGCTGAAGCGCCCTACCAGCACTCTTATGGCTTTGTGGGTCTGAGGTCTTATTGGAAGATGCCGCCAGGCTATACCCGCACACGCAAACACCTGCGCAAGTCGGCGGCCAAGCTAGGCTCCAATTAATTGATTAACAACTGAAGTTGTTTGCCGTAAGCGCAACTCCTTTGCCGTTAAGAGTTATTCGGTTGCCCAAGGTGGCAACTTGGCCGGGGAATTGTGTAGCCAAGGCCTCTATCGGCTCCGGCATATAACGTTGTTCTTTTAATTTTGGCAGTCGTTTGCCAAAGCTGTTTATGAAGACCTATGCAAACTAGTATAAGCGAATTGGGAAAACGACTATTTAAGTTACTGCGCTATGGTTGACTAGTTATAATTGTCTAAATGTACAAAAATTGTGCAAGTCGTAACGATAAAGATTGTTGTAGGGAAGCTTTTATACAGGAATGAATGGCTATAGATTAATGCAACCAATGAGAAGCCACTGACTCCTGTTCATATTCGCTTCTGAGTCATATACAAAAGGTTCACAAGATGGGTTCCGGTGGTTTGCTTGGACGGTGTCAACAAAACCTCTGTATCTGAATGGGTCAGCCTTGTCGTTCCCTGGGATAATTGGCATATTGAAACCTCTAACTACTATCATGTGGCGTGGAGGCATGAAAAATATTTCAATGAAAGCTCAACTAGTTCATTAATGTTTTCCCTAGATGCTTGTGGAGGGTTATATACAAAACCGATAAGTCGGTCAAGTTGACCTCTTGTCGTCTAGATCCAAATGTAGCCTTCAGGGTCGCGTATAGACAACAGTTAGCAGTCAGGTGCACTAAATTCGTTTTGGACATAAATAAGGCAGCCACCAGCACGATGGTTGTCAAGTCCGTTAAAGAATATGGTGTATTTAGGGATGTGTAGTAGGTTGTCAGAAGCATTAGAGGGGTGCACGTTTCTGTGATGAGATTCACCTGTGGATATAAGAGTAGGATAAATGGGCCAATAAGGTGCAGCTTATGTGTAATGGATCGCGCCTTGCTAAGCATCATGTTATATAATTCAGCACAGGAAAGTTAGAGGAGTTAGGTTGTGTGAAGTAGGTTGCGCAATAGGGTGCAATTGGCGCAGGATATATGGAGGTGGTAAGAAGAGGTGGTGGGTGTGTTCTAGGCATGTGAGCAGAAAGCGGTTGAGTAGGAAGCTGCTGTTAGTCGGCAACTAATGAGTAACTGGTAATATAGTAGTCTGAATAATCGGTTCGGAGGGCTGAAAGTAACCGTGCGGGGTTAGTTGCAATGAGCTTATCAGGTTGTTTGAGTTAATAGACGGCTGGCGAGAACGCTTGGTGGAATGGGCGAGGTGGGTCGTGCCCTGCTGCATCCCATAAAAAGAGGCAGTGGAGGGCACAGCCCTGCTGAAGGGCTTGGCATCCTGATATATATTTTTCGTTCGGGAGAGCGAATAGTCGGAGAGTGCGCGGTAGTGTTCGTGTTGATGGGGCGGTAGAGATTATAAGAATGTTGTCCTCCTTGGGAGGATGTGTTATTTCTCTGTGTTTCCAGAGGTTGTGAGGATTGGCAGCGGGGTTGCGCCTTTGACGTTGCTAAGGGATAGCGCTTTTGCATGGCCGATGGGCGATAGCGTACAAGCGGATAGCTAGCCATATTAGATATTGGGGGAACATCGCACGGACGCTGCGTGGGCTGCTCAGCATTCTATTATGATTCGGTGACTAGTGAAACGTCGTCTGTTTGCGGAAACCGCGTTGAGCATTATAGTTCTTGTGGTTGCTAAAGCTGTTTGACGCCTCGAGTAGGTACCGCTTGCGCAGTTATTGGGCAGGTTGGGTCAGAACCTGCATTTAGGGTGCTGGTTGTGATCGAAATGCTTTCAACTTTATGCGCTCTATTTGTACAGAGTTTGATTGGTGCTTAGCCGTTAGTCGTTTATGCCACATGGAAAATGCTTGGGTGCGATTCACTCTGTTCGTTTGATGCACCAGCGAGGAATGTTTCGTAATACGACGCACGTTGCATTTCTGTTGTTGATCATTTTGCGAAGTCTGTTGTGCAGCGAGAGCGGTTTCCCTTTTGCACGAGTAAGAGGGAAACGATATAATCAACGGTAAGTCTACATTGTTAGGTTCGGTAACCGTTTCACTCATGTCGGAGGTTGTATGCAATAAGGTGTTTATTGTCACAGCTTCTGGTATCATTAGCTGGCACGAATCCGTCATCATCATCATTATACACGTTAGCTAAATGTGGGAAACACCTCAGCTACTGTGCCGCAATAAAAAGAAAAAAGAGAGAAAAAAACAACTGGTGAAAGCTGGCTGAGCTACCAGTAATGAATGGGCATCGTTCCGGTACGTTACTCTCCGGCTGCTGTGCACCCAAAAAAATTATTATGCAAAATTATATAAGGCTAAGTACTGAGATCGTGGTTGGAGGGGAGGCTAAGAGGGATGGGGTGGGACAAAGAAACTCACAGCACGAACGCCACTGAGGTCGGCTCCTAGCCATATCAGCAAGTGTGTCCAACCAAAAGTGTTCATCGTCTTTCGGACCCCAACCAGGGAGCCTAGACGCTGCAACCGAGGCCAGCTCAGAAGTAAGGGTCTTCATTCCTCTGGACCAAGTCATCGCTTGGCCACCCCTCCTCTTCTTCTATCCACACCCCCGGCGCGCAAACAATACACGTCGTGGGAGCCGGTGGGGTGGCATGCGAAACACGTGGCCGAGCCATCGGAGCCTGATGCGTGCAATAACGGTGCTGAGCGGGTCAGTTCCTTTTCCCGTGCCATAAACAAGGCGTCGAACACGCTCGTTACTCACGCGGTGTTCCCACCAAATGTGAGCTAAATTACGAAGGCACCGGTGGTCGAACGTAACTAGCCTCTTCAGGTCCGATGCTTTAAGCGGCCAGGTTTCACAACCGTACAATAGGGTCTAACGTACTGCTGCATTGTACACTCTACCCTTCAAGGCAAGAGTGAGGTCGCGCCGGCGCCATAAGGGGCGAAACTTAGCAAAAGCGCCCCGAGCTTTTGCTATACGATTCTTGATTTTATCTTCAATCCTACGGGCGCTGATACAACTTCCCAGGTAGTTGAATTTTTGAACGACTTCTAGCTGAACCCCGCCAAGGGTCAGCGTAGGAGGCGGTCCAGACCAATCTTGGAGAAACACTTTGCACTTCGAGGGTGCGAAGCAAAGCCCGAAGTGACGGACAGCTAGTGCTAATCTGTCTAGCGCGGCTTGGCACGTCTGGGAGCTGTCACAGATGAGGGCGATGTCGTCAGCATACTCCAAGTCAAGAAGTCGTTCTCCTGGGGGTAGCTCCACACCTTCCAAGTCATGTCCTGTAAATGCAAACTCCATGACTTCGTCAATAGCGAAGTTAACGAGGAAAGGTGACAGCGGGCATCATTGTCTCACACCGCTGGAGATATTAAAGGGTGGCGACAGCTTGCCGTAAGCCCTCACTCTGCCCGTGCTACGCGCATATAATGCTTGGATAATATTTACATATTTCTCGGGCACACCTTTCCTGAGTAGACAATTCCAAAGGGCACATCGATCAACCGAATCGATGGCACCTTTGATGTCGAGGAACACGACTAGTGTGGGCCGCCAATATGTGTGGCGGTGCTCCAACAACTGAGCAAAGTGAAGATGTGGTCAATGCAGCCACGACCACGACGAAACCCGGCTTGCTCTTCACGAATCTGGCTTTCACGGTTGCCAGTCGGTCTGTGAAGGATGACAGAGGCAACAAATTTGGAGGCGATGGAGATCAGACTGATTGCTCTATGGCTGCCCCATTCCGATCGTGAGCCTCCTTTGAAAATTGGGACTATGATGGAGCGGCTCCAATCGGTGGGGACAGTTTCAGGCTCCCACAGTCTCACTAGTAACTCGGGTAAATCATCCACAAGAGCAGGTCCCCCGAATTTGAAAAGGGCTGGAGGAAGGTCATCAGGTCCCGCGGCTTCATTTAACTTCAACAGTTTAATCTCATGTTCGACTTCTGAGCGTGATGGTAGATCCAAAGGAACAGCCCACGGAGCAGGGCGATCACTGGTCGGCGAGAAATCTAACAATTGCGACCGATTAAATTGCCTTTCAAAGTGCCAAGACCAACGCTCCAGGCATTTTGATAAATTGTGGATAGGCTCTCCACTCTTGTCACGTATAGTTTCACTAACACCAGGTCTCCCGCTGCCCGTTTCCCGTATAAGACGGAATAACGCACAATGGTTACCAAGGGCAGTGACGCTTTTCATCTCTGTTGCACGACGAGACCACCAGGATTCGCGGTCTCTCTTCAGGCTAGCACGGAGTTTCGCCCGGAGCTCTTTGCGAGTTTCATTGTGTTCGCTTCCAGCCGAAATATGCCGGCGAGCGTCGATAAGTTCCAGAGACCGTGAAGCGACCCAATGTGCATGTTGGCGATTAGACATACCACATGAGGATTTGCCTGCTGCTAGTAAGGCCTGTTGCGTATGAGACCAGTGAGCTTTAATTGCATCCAGTGAGCGCTTATCCAACTCGGATGACAGCGTAATTTGATAGGCGTTCAGAACAGCTGGATTCACCAGTCTGCCGGTGTCAATGCGCTCACAACATCGTCGCGGGCGTCCGCCATGGCGCATCCGCAGGTCAGCACATACAAGTGCATGATCGGGGTCAACACCTGTGCTCCAAATCGAGCGACAATTCTGGACGCAGCCTCTCCAGCGGTAAATGATAGCAATGTGATCGATTTGCGTCCATAGCTGGTTCGAGGCTGGTGGGCGCCAAGTCACCCTCCGGCGGGTGCTGTGTCAGAAATTAGTGCTCGCAAGAAATAAGCGAGCATCCTCACACAAATGAAGTAACCGCTCACCGTTATCATTACGGGAGCCTATACCATGTTGGCCGCCCAGATGCAACTCATCTGTGGTTAATTTTCCAACTTGTGCGTTCAGATCTCCAGCCAGCACAACAGTGTCCGAGCTTGGCACGAATCCGTACGATTGGTCGACTTTTTATCTATCAGGGCTGTAGGACATAGTCAGAATGTAACGCTATCGTGGACGTTTGACGTAGCGGATTCGGTTCAGATAAACGTTAGTGCTTGTCGTAGAGCAAACGGTAGCTCGGGCGATCGGCGACGAAACAAGCGGCGGTTGTTTTGCTTTGGTAGTTGGGTCAGGTGGGAAGGCTCTTTGCAGCGGCGTTAGCTCAGGCTTAATACGAATAGGCCCAAGAGTTGCGTTTGTTCGTAAATTTATTTGCTGTGAAGCGTCTAGCCAGTTCTTGAGTTTTGAGGGCGAAAAGAATCGGGTAGTTACGACGGATCTTCGATTTTCGAAGCCGGTTACACACGCACGTATCAAGAGGGAGGTTACACATGGTCCCCAGTAGATGGGTGACTTTCTCTAAAGAAATTCTGTCAGAAATGTTGAAGGTGATCACGTGTCGGGCACGACGGTCGTGCTCATTTATCTCATTGGTGATGGTAGTAAGAAGGGCGCCGACATCTTTCAGCAAGGCGACGTTGTCATTTTTCTATGTCTGCCAGTTGGGCCAATAGAATAAGCTTTGCTAGACCCGCTTTGGTAGCGACCATTTCCTTTTTAAGAGCAGCTATCTTTTAAAAGTGCACTGATTTTGTTAAGTGCCTTTCAGTGGATCAAATAGAACGACACTGCAAGGGCGCATTTTATTCATTACGCATTTTACAATAAATCGTTTGGTTGCCTTAACCGCATTTGCGGTGCACGAGTCATAGTAGTTATGGATGGAAACTGCGGTATAAGAATTGGTACTCCTATGTTTGCCCCGGATTTTGGCTCAAGCGGCTTTATCTTTTATTCCCTTTTTGTTAGCCGGTACGGACTAGCACAGCTTCATGATTTGTGTTCCAGAAACACTGTTTTGTAGCTTGTACGATCTAAAAACCTTAAAGTACAGCACGTCGAAAAACGTACTTTTCACCAAGCAGGACCCGGATGCCTACTTTGGGAGACGTAGTTAGTGAATACCTTTATGCTGGCTATTTCGACGAAAGTACGTAAAAACAGGGAGATACGACAACCCTTACGATGACGGTGAGATAGTTGATGCAGTGACGCAGCCGGCAGTGTTTAAATAAAGAGCAGTTATAAGGTTACCATATTTCATAGTAAAACTTTTTGCGCAAGTGTTTCGAACAGCATAGACAGATCGACCAAATTGAGTGAATCCTTGCAATCGAGGAACAAAGCTATTGTCAGTTTGTGGTGTGTGTGGCGCTGCTCTAAACCTGCCTCAACGTGAATTTATGCGACTTACAGCCAAGTCCCTAACAAAAACCTGCTTGCTCTTCCTTAATCCAAGGTCCGCGTTTCAGTGTGGCGACGGACGAGACCCGAGGCCAGTAATTTCGTCAAAAAGAATGTTAGGCTCATACCCCTGTATTTATTACAGTCTGTGCGACTGCCCTTCCCGTAGCTTTTAACTATAATTGATTTGTTCCAGTTAGCCGCGACACTTCCTTCTAGAAACGTTCGAATAAGGAGGCCAGTGCTGCGCACAGCACCTCACCTACATCCTTAAACTGTTGCACTTCAGATGGGACTGAAACAGTAGGGAATCCCTGTGTATCTTCTTTTGTGTAAGCATCGTTAAGTTTATATATCGGCGACCATTGCTACAACCTGGAGGAGCTAAGTCACCATACACGACCACGGTCTACCCATTACTGCGCACGGGACGTGCCCCAGCAGTGCCATTACCCTGGCCAAGTAAAGTAGAAGTAAAAATACGAAGTAACGAAATGCGGAATAATCGGAAGTATAAAATTAATAGAAGTACTAATAGCTAAGAGTAAAATGTAAATTGCTACTGGGAAGAATTTGAACTGCAGCCCAGTTGCTTCGACAATATGCTTTGACACCTTTACTGTTTATGTTGATACCACGTCCTCCGGTAACACATACCCAGCATCCATTACTTTGCGTGACCGAAAAGAAAATGGTACAAACCCCACCAGAAGGTGATTTGTGCAACTATCGAATGACTACTGAGAGATGGCAGTACAGGAAACAGTGGTATCCAAAGTTAGTTGTTGTTGCAGAGACCCATAAACTTCAGGAAAAATGTCGCAGCAGACAAGTTACATCCATCCGTTACACTCAGAGTACTGTAAGCCTATGAACTCAAAGTCACGTCTTTACTGCAGCTCAGGTATTTGGGCGTCAAAGCAACCTTGGTTCAAGGTAGGTAGAGACAACCGGAGCAAGCACGTACTACCCAGAGAGCTCTTTCAACTCGATAAACCGAAGGTAAAAAGCTCACAAAATCCTGGAATCTAGAAAGGAGGAAGCTAATTCGTAACCGGAGCGCTTGACTGCACGACTAAAAATGCTCGGAAGGCTAGAGCTCTGCCGATTTGTCTCGATATTCTAGTCCCAACGGAGCGCTCGAGCGGGAGACTTCAAAATCCCGATGACGCCTGCACGCGTAAAATTACCACTAAAGAAGATGCGCTCTCACTACAAGAATATTAAGGATTTTCACCTCATAATGCGTATACACAAAAATACTAATGGAATGGAGAAACTCGCAAAGTCATGTGAATACATTAGTTGAGCGCGCCGCTGCGCTGCGCCTTGAGAATAAGGCTTAAGTTCACTTGTACGATTTATGAAGCATCGCAGTGGTCGCAACGACTTGCCCATTAACTCACACGTGCTTCCTGATAATGGGATTATTACTGACGCAGCAGAGTTGTGTGAGTTCAGTGACGCACACTTCTGTGTTGCCTTCATCAGCACTAATGTGTTGCTGCCAAATACGATTTCAAAGTTTACGGACGATCGCACTCACACGGTTGATTTCAACCTGAACCATATCAGTCGAGCTCTACGCTCACTGAAGCTGACACACAACCCCGGCCCTGACGGAGTCCCGTCTTCCTTACTATTACTCGGAGGTCCGGGTATCCAATCCTTCTTCTCAACGTTTTCACCCTCTTCATGATGAGCGCAAGCTACCCAACCATATGGAAACACTCCATAGTCGTTCCTCGTCACAAACGAGGTTGTCGCCAAAATACAGACA
>OX104068.1:23854254-23978406 GCA_944474145.2 Dicrocoelium dendriticum | reverse complement strand
ATAAGTGTTTAGTCCTAGGGGATTTCAACCGGGTCTGTTGGGCCGATTTTTCTTGTCCTTCGGCATCAGGAACGTTCGGTGCAAAATTGCTTGAGCTCACTCTTCAAGTGCCCCTGCACCAGTTCGTGGACTTTCCCACTAGGTATATGGGAGATGAAGAACACACACATCGTTCCAAATGGAGCTCTTTCCGCATTCTAGAGACGCTATCTTTACGGGGTCTTAACCAATGGGTTTAACTCGCCTCATACCCACAGTAGAACCATGTACTCACCTGGAATAATATATTTACATGGATCCCCTGTTCCACAACTGAAAACAAAAATTCTGGCGTGATTACCTGCATTGCCTCAAACATTCCGATTCTCCAGTCACCTGGAGCTTTTCTGACGTCACTTCATGGACAGCGTTGCGCTCGTATAAGTGGCTTTCCCGATGGCCTCACATGGGGTTTTTACTTGGCCATGGAGACAATCACACTTGCATTTGAAGGAATTCCGAATCCACTTTGCGAAGAATGGCATTTTCGCTTGTTATTGACATAACCAGCCACAAGAAACAACTCCACTCTCCGTCCCCATGACATGTCCAGCGTGGATAGCTGAACAAGGTTTGCAAGCCGGACAAGAATATAATAGAAAAAGCCGGCCTCTATTAACAATATGTTTACTCAACTGCATCATTATCATTCGACTCTGCGACCTTTTACACCATTGACCGGCTTCACCGACTACAGACGGATCATTACTAAGCTATTTGGCCTACAAAGAAAGAATTTTGGCTGTCAACCGGCTGCAAATAATAGAGTGCAAAACCGGTCTATACGTTGCGTAGATGACTAGAACTACTGTTCAATGGAAGCTACCGCAGTGTTCCAGGACGTGGTTGGTTTTCACTTGGCGAGCCTTCTCCCTATAAAAAGCTACAAATATCCGCTTTACAACACTGAAAAGTGGCGGATGTGACTCGCCACAAACTAAGGTCAGTTGGGTTCAGGTCAGGTCAAACGACGGTAGCGACATTCGCCCAACGAGCGTCAAGTTTTCTTGTGCTGGTAAGTGAAGCGGCCCCCGGGCACTTCGACATTGGATTGACTTCTTCCTTCATATTGGGGGTTTCATGCTCAGTAATATGGGGACCGCTTTGTTTGCACTATGGTGCCATTGGGTACATCCGTGTTAGGTCAGGTCAAGTCAAACGGACGATATAGGCTTCCGCCTAACGAGTGTCCAGTTCTTGTGCCGGTAAGTGAAGCGACCCCCCGGCACTTCGACGTTTGCATTGTCCCTTCTTGCTTCTGCAACGGAATGAAGCATAAGAAACAAGAGCAACTTTTGCACTTTCATATGCCAACATCAAAATACACTACATGTTCCGTCCAACTACAATATCTCTGGAAAAAGTCACAGCCTAATCATTTCACCTGACGGCAGTCCTCAGCCTTCTACATCCAACCTGTGCAACTGATGTTACGATAAAGAATGTTTTGACGGAGCACAGACCTTCCCGACTTGTAATGGTCATTGGTTGCACTAAAACCTTGGTTGGGCTTCTGTGCTCATGGATCAGCTACATGGCGAAAACTGCCCCAAATTGTATCTTGACGTCAACCAGCCATGACTGATTTTTGCGCTACAAGCGCCATAATGTTCCTTGGTCTGACCGTTACTCTGACAATATGCTCACTCGTATGGACTACATGTTATCGTTTTATTCCTTTCATTAAAACGAAATATCTTAACATTCCAAGAATCTATGCTTGTGTGCATATGTGATCACGCGTTTTGCAGGGTGTGTCTCGTTTTACCGAGGATATAACATTCCTTTATTTATTTGTATCTACATTGGATCTGGTTTTCGCATAAGTCCCTGGACTTCGTGACTAACGTTTCATGCGGTGCTCTTCTAGGGTCTCAGCCATCACGCATGCATATTCTTTCGATGTCCTCCTTCAAGGCACTAAGAAGACCGCTGTTGCATTACTACTTCCTAATAGTTAACGGGCGGACTTTGGTGGAATGCGAACTAAGGCTTCAGTTCTGAACTGGTAGATCTTGATGGCTTGCCTCTGTCTAGTTAGCACTGGGATAAATTTAAGGCACACCTTACGGAGGTTTCCACTCCCTATATTTCCACTCTTTAGGAAAAGAGGGTTAAGGCACAGCCTCCATGGATAGATACCACAGCGCAAGTACCTACTCAAGAAACGGTCTAGATGCTGGCGAACCTACCAAGCCGCTCCATCAGCCAGTACCTATGATAGTTTTTCAAAAAGATTAGAAATAAATGTAGACAACATCTAGACTGTTCGTCTTCAGTACGAGCCAGTGTTAAGCGGACTCGGCCGCCGCTAATCCCAAGAAGCTTTTTGCTTACTTTAAAAGACGCAGCGGGGCAAAACTGCCTATACCAGCTTCTTGCGGGCAGATGGAACCGGTACGCAAACTTGACATATGACAAGGCTTGTATACTGAGTGATCAGTATACTGAGATATATGCTCGGGAGAACTCTTTATCACAGGTTGAATTGGTTTCAAGAGTTCCAGAGGAACCCTTGCATAGCTGAGTTTAACCTACCAGAGACCTCAGGTCTTTGAGCTACTGCAAGGCATTAATCCCTCTAAAGCTCCGGTCCTGATTCAATTCAGCTGCAGCGGGTTGCATGAATTGGCCACTGAGCTGAGTGGTCCTCTTACATGCGTGATTTCCATATCGCTGGACGGTTGCGTCCTATCTTCGGAATGGAAGGAGGCAATCATCTGTCCGATTTTTAAGGGCGGTGACTGGGCTCTACCCGCGAACTACCGGCCTGTTAATTTGACAAGCATAGTAGTCAAGTTGTTTGATAAGCTGATAAAGGATTCAGTGGAGAACAACCTGTATAGATTCTACCTTCTTACTTTTGCGCAACATGGATTCCGCAAAGTATTTATATGTCAGACTAATCTACTTGTAGCTCGTGAAAGCTGGGCCGAAGCGGTAGACAGTGGCCATGCTGTAGACGTGCAATTGTTGGGCTTTTCTAAAGCTTCAGACAATGTTTCACATCGACTCTCACTGAAGTTTAGATCTTACGAGTTTGCTGGTCGACAAGGTCTAGCACACTATTCTACTACCGAATCTGTTGTCTTACAGGTTTCAAGGGCATTGATGGACTGGATCCGGGACTATCTTCTTAACTGTGGCATCCAAGTACGCGTCGACGGAGCGTTGTCTTCCGCATCCTTGTCACAAGCGGAGTTACACAGGGGTCTGGTTTCAGACCGCACCTCTTCCTCGCCTTCAGTGATGGCGTCACACCGCAAGTGGAGTCTTCGCTGCTGCTGTATGCGGATGACGTGAACCAGTGGCGCACAATTAACGTACCGGACGATGCCCAAGCACGTCAGACAGACCTCGACCGTCTATATCAGGGGTCCATAGAAAGCAAGCATCCAGTTAACCCTTCAAAATATCGCATCCATTTTACCCGCCCTACCGCCTTTTCTTCTATACCTTACCTGGGGGTGTCTGTCCTCTATTACTCTTTCGAAGAAAGAGACTTGGTTATCAGTACCGAGACCAATCTTTCCGTATCCGCTTCCTGTCGGAAAGCAGCTGCTGCTGCTAACCACTTAGTGGGATTGCTAAAATGAGCCTTTGGTCAAACTGACCCTAGCAATTCTCGCCTCCTCCTCAACGCTTTTCTTCGACCCCATTTGGAGTTTGTTATTCAGGCTTGGAGCCCCTGGTGGTTGAAGGACTAGCGCATACTCGAAGCCCCACAACGTCGAGCAACCAAACTGGTCCGAGGTCTCAAGCACCTAGATTATTCACGGCACTTTCACTGCCTGGGCCTCTACTCGCATAAGTACCGACGTCTACGGGGCGACCTGATCCTTGTATTTACGCTCTTATCCAACTCTGGCGATCACTGACACCACCTACTCACACTGCAACCATTGTGCTTACGCCTACTGGGCCACCCACTGAAGCTCGCACATCGGCACAGTCGGCTGAACTGCAGACGACAATACTACGCGTTGCGGATCTGCTGACCGTGAAATGCTCTGCCTGCCAATTTAGTCTTGGAACCCCTGTGGCCGATTTTAAGACCCGTCTGGGCGGTTATCTGGCCGAGTTACACCGAGATATTCCCCGATAAATCTACCTTCTACTTGCAGGAATTTCATTATTTTTTCTCTTCTACCTACTTCCCTTCCATGACCGTTTCGGAGTGCGTGGTGGGATGTCACGTGTTGAGCCGGCGTGCATTGTGTTTAAATGCCTAGAAGTGATATAATCCAATTTTGTCTTTGTAGGTTCATTCGGACGCAGACCCACAGGCCAGGTGGAATCCCTGGTGTTTATGTTGAAAACTTCAGATCTCGTGGAAGAGAAAAGAAAGGAAAAGGAGGGCAGCAGAGACCATCAAGGAAAGCTGTGACATCAAGTGGTGTAAATGTAAAAGTCAGAAGTAATAATATGATGAAAATGTTACATGACGAGCGAGGAAAATATTCGGTATTTTGTGTTCTGCGACCAGCTAAAGAATTTATGCGAGCAATAGTTGCTTAATAACTAGAAGCAGGGACGGAAAGATGAGTGCGGACAAAGAGAAGACGGTGGGAGGCTAAAGTAAAAGCGAAAAGCTAAATAGGAAATCCGGGAAATGGGATAAATTTATATGTACTAGTTGTCTTGAAATGTCTTTTCAAGGTGGTTGGTGTCAGTAGCAAAGAGATAGGAAAAACCAGCAAGTTGACACAATAAGATAGTAGTGAGGGAACAAAATGAAAACAAAGCTTTAAAACTCGAAGTCAGCAACAACATTCTCGGGGGTAGCGTCAGAAGATACAGGTAGATAAGAGGTGTCCTGTGGCTAGGGAAAGAGCAGCGCTTAGAGCACAATAGTCTCACAGAATCAGGTAAGGGTAGCAGGTCATACTGAGTTAATCAAAGACGGCATGCATAGTTTCATAAAGTCAGCGTGAGGCGGGATCAAGAACCGAGTAATCAGGGAGGTTAGCATCGGCTAAATATGATAGGGCTTGGAAAGGTAGTGTGAAAGAGCATAAGCCTGGTTAAGGTTAGAATAACTTACCACGGTTGAAGCTGCTGTAAACCAGGCTTTTAAGCCGCAATGGTCTGAGGTACGGAAACAGCAACGACAGGTGAGGCAATGCGAGACGAACGCATCAGGCAGATTACGAGCAAGCCATCAAAAAGAAGGGACTATGTAGCTCGTTGGAAGTGGGGGTGACATTTGTGGAGCAAGCAGACAATCAATACAAAATATCTGAAACAAAGTTTAGGAAAAGTTACATACAGAGGTAAGGGAGAAGAAAGGTGTTACTGAGCTAATCCAAGTCGACATTAGTAGATTCATTAGGTCAAGATGAGGCAGGACCAAGAACAGAGTACTCAGAAAGGATAGCCTAGGCTCAGAATGATAGGGCTTGGAAAGGTAGTGTAATAGCCTTAGCCGGGTAGTTAGAAAACAATTACCACGGGTGCATCTGCTGCAACCTAGGCTTGTAAGCCACAATAGTCTAAGCGAGGTAAGGAAACAGCAAAGACAGGTGAGGCAATGCGAGACGAAGGCATCGGACAGACAACAAGCAAGCCAGCTGAGGTGAGAGTGGGATAAATGGCTCAAACAAATAAGTGTATCATCGCATTGAAGTGGCTTTAGGGAAAAGTGAGAGAAACCACAATCAAAGCAGGGGAAGGTAAAAGGATCAGTGGAAGTAATAAACGTGAGTCGGGAAACCTATCGCCTAACAGCTGTAGGAAAACTGGCGACAGCTCAGACGTGACCAGATTAGTCAAATATAAAAGACTATGCGGCCCATCCGAATTGGGGGTGAACTTTGAGGACATTAGCAGAAATTCAGGACACAAAATCCGAGATAAAGTTTGACAACGTCCAGTTTCCCACAGGATTGGTGTTAATGTCTACTTGATCCAACAAATAAGGGAAAGTCGACATAGTGCTGTCGCAGGAGGAAGTTCCTTCCGCGAAGATAGAGGCGTACTGTTAGGCCAAGAGACTGGCTTTATCAGCGTCTTCGTAAAGAAATTTCGATGTTTAAGGGAATACAAGGTAGGGATGCCAGTGCCGGCTTTGGTGCTTCTTTTCAGACCAGAGAAAAGCATTTTGGTGTCGTTCTGTAGTGTGTTGCTAATCATAGTTCATATTGTTGACATTTCTTGCGATTCAATTCGACACAAACATTGCTGGTAGTCTTGTAGTAAGAATAATTGGACTCTGTTTGAAATTGCCTGAAACGGTCCCACAATTTGCGTCTTCTGTTCATCAGGGATCACAACTCATCTTTAATACATTTAGGGACGTTAAATTCGAGGGCACAATATTCTAGGCATCCTACGATATCGCGCGTTACGGTATCTCTATGTACACGTGTACCAGGTTGGTTTGACTTGGCGCGTTGTTGCAAATCAAAAGATATCCTTCCACACACGTTTTTTGTGGTTATTCAATACTTGCTGTGTCCACTGAACGTACCTTTGCTTCATGTGCCCCTTATTATATTAGAGACGGTATGCAGCCGCTGTTTGCCACGTTATTGACTAAATACTCATTCGATCCCCGGCTGTCCGCTACTTTACATTATGTTCGACTGCCAGGTCGTGAGTAAACACGGGTTCCTTGATTTTCCTTTGTATTCCAAAAGCTGCAAGAAGAATGAGCGGGATCGCTTTTGCTCTCTGGAGTTTTCATGGACAGCAGAATGGTGTACAGTTCTTTCATTGTTATCAACCTGCCATTCGACTAACGTGAGACGAGACCGGTTCTTACTGCAAGTTAGAACTTCACGTTTAAACGCAAACAAAAGTGATACAGTGTAACGGTAGGTCTTCTAGAGACCAACTGCACCAGTGCGTCGAATTAGCTTGTTCCCGGCGCTCTGCGACGGACTTCCCATGGTGCCTTATTATTTCCTTTAATTCGTACACCAGTATCCATTTGAAGCAAGTTTGCACGTCCTCCTTCATCGCACAAGCGGCCTGATTCTAATGGTCTCCTTCCTTGCAGGCTTTCAGTATGGCGTTCTCCACTTCAATCGTGTGCCGAACGTATAAGCCAACTATTTCGCTTAGATAATCCGCACGTTCAAAATCCCAATGCAAATTAAGTTAGATGTGGCTCGTTATACTAACCTAATGGGCGTTCACATCCTTGGGCTCATTCTAGTTGGTGGGAATCGCTTCCTTGGACAGAGATATTGCAACTACCACCGATACCATACCATGTATGAGCTGAAGCGCCCCACCAGCACCCTTATGGCTTAGTGGGTCTGTGGTCCTATTGGCAGATGCCGCCGGGCTATACACGCACACCCAAACACCTGCGCAAGTCAGCGGCCAAGCTAGGCTCCAATCAATTGATTAACGACTCAAGTTGTTTGCCGTGAGCGCAACTCCTTTGCCGTTAAGAGTTATTCGGTTACCCAAGGTGGCAACTTGGCCGGGGAATTGTGTAGCCGAAGCCTCCATCGGCTCCGGCATATAACGCTGTTCTTTTAATTTTTGCAGTCGTTTGCCAAAGCTGTTTATGGAGACCTATGCAAACTAGTATAAGCGAATTGGGAAAACGACTATTTAAGTTACTGCGCTATGGTTGACTAGTTATAATTGTCTAAATATACAAAAATTGTGCAAGTCGTAACTATATTGTTGTAGGGAAGCTTTTATACAGGAATGAATTGCTGTAGATTAATGCAACCAATGAGAAGCCACTGACGTCT
The DNA here is from genome assembly GCA_944474145.2 of Dicrocoelium dendriticum. Taxonomy (NCBI): domain Eukaryota; kingdom Metazoa; phylum Platyhelminthes; class Trematoda; order Plagiorchiida; family Dicrocoeliidae; genus Dicrocoelium; species Dicrocoelium dendriticum. The sequence continues at coordinate 23,970,655 of OX104068.1, read as the reverse complement.
GCGCATATTCGCTTCGGAGTCATATAAGAAAGGCTCATAAGATGGGTTCCGGTTGTTTGCTTGGACGGTATCAACGAAACCTCTGTATCTGAATGGGTCAGCCTGGTCGTTCCCTGGGACAATTGGCATATTGAAACCTCCACCTACTATCATGTGGCGTGGAGGCATGAAAAATATTTCAATGTAAGCTCAATTAGTTCATTAATCTTTTTACTAGATGCGTGTGGAGGGTTATATACACAACCGATAAGTCGGTCAAGTTGACCTCTTGTCGTCTAGATCCAAATGTAGTCTTCAGGGTCGCGTATAGACAGCAGTCAGCAGTCAGGTGCACTAAATTCGTTTTGGACATAACTAAGGCAGCCACCAGCACGATGGCTGTCAAGTCCGTTAAAGAATATGGTGTAGCCATGGATGTGTAGTAGGTTGTCAGAGGCATTAGAGGGGTGCACGTTTCTGTGGTGATGTTGATTCCTTCATTGAAACTGTGGGTATCCAGTAGTGATCAATCGCCTAAATGATATGGCTACAACAGCCACTGATACATTCTTTTCTTGAGCCAATAGCTCTGCTTAGCAGCAGCTAGTCACCATAGCTTCTACTTAACTTTGCGGATATCCGGAGCTAGCTCCCTTCTTACAATGTTCATTCTCTTGGATTGTTTGCGTCAAAGCTCAGATGGCTTGTTGACCTATTATGTGCCACCGTATGATACACTAGTAACTGAAGGCCTAATTCGAACTCTATTGCTGGTCACTCTTCTCTCTCCTAGCGCGCCGTTGTGTCGTTCATCCTACTGGCATCAATTCTTGATAGCAGCTAGCCATTGTTGGCTCCATGTAGCTTGCAAGGAGCCACCCCCTGAATCTACAGCCCACATTTTCTTCTGCATTCCGTCTCGCTAAGCTTTGCTTCCACTTAACTTTGCGGATATCCGGAGCTAGCTCCCTTCTTACAATGTTCATTCACTTGGATTGTTTGCGTTCCAGCTCAGATGGTTTGTTGACCTATTATATGCCACCGTAGGATACACTAGTAACTGAAGGCTTAATCCGAACTCTATTGCTGGTCACTCTTCTCTCTCCTAGCGCGCCGTCGTGTCGTTCGTCCTACTCGCATCAACTCTTCTTGATAGCAGCTAGTCATTGTTGGCTCCATGTAGCTTGCAAGGATCCACTCCTTGACTTCCAGCCTTCATTTTTCTCTGACGTTTTTCTCTCGAATTTTCGCTTGCATGTTGATTTCTTCATTGAAACTGTAGGTATCCAGTAGTGATCAATCGTCTTAATGATATAGCTTCAACAGCGACTGATATATTCTTTTCTAGAGCTAATATCTCTGCTTTGCAACAGCTTGTCACCATAGCTTCCACTTAACTTTGCGGATATCCGGAGCTAGCTCCCTTCTTGCAATGTTCATTCTTTTGGATTGCTTGCGTCACAGCTCTGCTGGTCTGTTGACCTATCACCTGAACTGTCACTTACCTTCACTGGCCTGTTGATACACTCAGCGGCCCTATAGGCATACGCTAGTGACCAAGCGTCTGACTGGAATGGCTACATCTGGCCACTTAGTCTCTTCTAGCGCCACCATCTGTCGGTCGTCGTATATTCGGAATCTCTGTTCAGAAATAGATAGTGGCCAATGGCCCCATGCAAATGCGATAATTTAATGCTTGTTAGGAGCCACTCCGTATCTCAATAACCTTTATTCTTCTAGAATTTCTGCATCCAATCCTTCCGCTGCCCTGCCACCAATTAATCTTTAGGACTCTCGCGGCAACCTATGTATATTCGCTTTTTACGCGCTCCCTCTCGGATTATGCTAACTACTTGCTGTTCATGAACCTGACAATCATTACCATTATTCTAACTCTCTTTGCTCTATCCCTACGCAATTATTGGCTCCTACTAAACGGATGCTTCGTACTTTACTTACTTGTACAACGATGTTGTCTCTAGGCAGGCGTTAGCAATCCACCTACACGGCTAATGATTCTGTAGGATATTCAAAAGACATTTTCAGCATAATTATTGTTGCACAGTGTGCATGCTTTTGTCTCAAGCACAAGTGTTGTAACTTAAGACATTAACAATGTTCAACTCCATGCTTGTTCTTGCGGTCTTCTCTCGGCTGTCCCTCACTTTCCCTTTTCTCTGAGGTCCGGGACTTCTTGGAGATCTGGGATTAGACTGAGGAACAGTTTTGGCCCAAGACGGACGCAACAACCCACATGGACTTACCTGGAGCATGGTAGAACTCCGAAAGGACCGAACTGCAGTCATCATAATCCTTGTCCAGTATGGAGAAATGGACATATCCTCATACTCCCAAAAATTATACACCTGTAAAAAACCTGGACAGCGGAGAAGTTGAACGTTTGCTCACCTGGACATCCAACAAGATGAATAATCACGAGGTCACGCTCCTCCACCGATCTCAAAAATAATGGCGACCCTGATCAAATTACCTGTCCAACTAGCAGAGGAAATTGGAAGCCATTACTCTGCGAAAACCTGAAGGTAAAACCAGTCGTCAAGCGGCTTTGCCAGTTCAACATTAATGTTCAAAATGCTTTACGGCAGTGTTGCAGGACGTGGTGGGTTTTCGCCTGGCAAGCGTTCTCTTTATAAAAAGCCACAAATGTCTGTTTAACAACACCGCGACGTGGCGGATGTGACTCGCCACTGAATAACGTCACAGCCCACAAATACTTACTGACAAGTCGACTAGACTCACATATCAACTCTTCCCGACACTGTTTCAACTACACACGATGGAACCTGATGTATCGTCGTGATAAACATCTGTTTTTAAACCTTGATCATGCCTGCATTGGTGTGTCTCTATGAAACTGCGAATAAATTATTTATTTATTTATTTATTTTACCTGTGGATATGAGAGTAGGATAAATGGGCCAATAAGGTGCAGCTTATGTGTAATAGATCGCGCCTTGCTAAGCATCATGTTATATAATTCAGCACAGGGAAAGTTAGAGGAGTTAGGTTGTGTGAAGTAGGTTGCACAATAGGGTGCAACTGGCGCAGGGTATATGGAAGTGGTAAGAAGAGGTGGTGGGTGTGTTCTAGGCATGTGAGCAGGAAGCGGTTGAGTAGGAAGCTGCTGTTAGTCGGCAACTAATGAGTAATTGGCAATATAGTAGTCTGAAGAATCTGTTCGGAGGGCTGAAAGTAACCGTGCGGGGTTAGTTGCAGTGAGCTTATGAGGTTCTTTGAGTTAATAGACGGCCGGCGAGAACGCTTGGTGGAATGGGCGAGGAGGGTCGTGCCTTGCTGCATTCCATAAAAAGTGGCAGTGGATGGCAAAGCACTGTTGAAGTGATAGGCATCCTGATATATGTTTTGTTCGGGAGAGTGAATAGTCGAAGAGCGCGGGGTAGTGTTCGTGTTGATGGGGCGGTAGAGATTATTAGAATGTTGTCCTCCTTGGGAGGGTGTTTTGTTTCCCTGTGTTTCCAGAGGTTGTGAGGATTGGCAGCGGGGTTGCGCCTTTGACGTTGCTAAGGGATAGCGCTTTTTGCATGACCGACTGGGCGATAGCGTACAAGCGGATAGCTAGCCATATTAGATATTGGGGGAACACTGCACGGCCGCTGCGTGGGCTGCTCAGCATTCTATTATGATTCGTTGACTAGTGAAACATCGTCTGTTTGCGGTAACCGCGTTGAGCATTATGGTTCTTGTGGTTGCTAAAGCTGTTTGGCGCCTCGAGTAGGTACGGCTTGCGCAGTTATTGGGCAGGTTGGGTCAGAAACTGCATTTAGGGTGATATTTGTGATCGAAATGCTTTCAACTTTATGCGCTCTATGTGTACAGAGTTTGACTGGTGCTTTGCCGTTAGCCGTTTATGCCACATAGACAATGCTTGGGTGCGATTCTCTCTGTTCGTTTGATGCACCAGCGAGGAGTGTTTCGTAATACGAGGCATGTTGCATTTCGGTTGTTGGTCATTTTGCGAAGTCTGTTATGCAGCGAGAGCGGTTTCTGTTTTGCACGAGTAAGTGGGAAACGATTTAAGCAACGGTAAGTCTACATTGTTAGGTTCGGTAACCGTTTCACTCATGTCGGAGGTTTTATGCAATAAGGTGTTTATTGTCACAGCTTCTGGTATCATTAGGTGGCACGAATCCGTCATCATCATCATCATCATCATCATGCACGTTAGCTAGAGGTAAAAAACACCTCAGCTACTGTGCCGCAACAAAAAGAAAAAAGGAGAGAAAAAACAACTGGCGAAAGCTGGCTGAGCTAACGGTAACGGATGGGCATCGTTCCGGTAAGTTACCAGCCGGCTGCTGTGCACCCAAGAAAAATTAGTATGCAAAATTCTATAAGGCTAAGTAATGAGATCGTGGTTGGAGGGGGAGGCTAAGAGGGATGGGGTGGGACAAAGAAACTCACAGCACGAACGCCATTGAGGTCGGCTCCTTGCCATATCAGCAAGTGTGTCCAACCAAACGTGTTCAACGTCTTTCGGACCCCAACCAGGGAGCCGAGACGCTCCAACCGAGGCCAGCTCAGAAGTGAGGGTCTTCATTCCTCTGGACCAAGTCATCGCTTGGCCACCCCTCCTCTTCTTCCATCCACACCCCCGGCGCGCAAACAACGCACTTCGCGGAAGTCGGTGGGCTGGCATGCGTAACACGTGGCCGAGCCATCGGAGCCTGATGCGTGAAATAACGGTGCTGAGCGGTTCATTTCCTTTTCCTGTGCCATAAACAAGGCGTCGAACACGCTCGTTACTCACGCGGTGTTCCCACCAAATGTGAGCTAAATTACGAAGGCGCCGGTGGTCGAACGTAACTAGCCTCTTCAGGTCCGCTGCTCTAAGCGGCCAGGTTTCACAACCGTACAGTAGGGTCGAACGTACTGCTGCATTGTACACTCTACCCTTCAGGGCAAGAGTGAAGTCGCGCCAGCGCCATAAGTGGCGAAGGTTAGCAAAAGCGCCCCGAGCTTTTTCTATACGATTCGTGATTTCATCTTCAATCCCACGGGCGCTGATACAACTTCCCAGGTAGTTGAATTTTTGAACGACTTCTAGCTGATCCCCACCAAGGGTCAGCGTAGGAGGCGGTCCAGACCAATGTTGGAGAAACGCTTTGCACTTCGAGGGTGCGAAGCAAAGCCCGAAGTGACGGACAGCTAGTGCCAATCTGTCCAGGGCCGCTTGGCACGTTTGGGAGCTGTCACAGATGAGGGCAATATCATCAGCATACTCTAAATCAAGAAGTCGTTCTCCTGAGAGTAGCTTCACACCTTCTAAGTCGTGTCCTGTGAACGCGATTTCCATGACTTCGTCAACAGCGAAATTGAAGAGGAAAGGTGACAGCGGGCATCCATGCCTCACACCGCTGGAGATATTAAAGTGCGACGACAACTTGCCGTAAGCCCTCACTCTGCCCGAGCTACAAACATATAATGCTCGGATAATATTCACATATTTCTCAGGCACACCTTTCCTGAGTAGACGGTCCCAAAGTGCATGTCTATCCACCGAATCGAATGCACCTTTGATATCGAGGAACACGACAACGGTGGGTCACCAATATGTGTGACGGTGCTCCAACAACTGACGCAAGGTGAAGATGTGGTCAATGCAGCTACTACCTCGACGAAATCCAGCTTGCTCTTCACAAATCTGGCTTGCACGAGTGCCAGTCAGTCTGTGAAGGATGATAGAGGCAAGCAATTTGGAGGCGATGGAGACCAGACTGATTCCTCTATGGCTGCCGCATTCCGAGCGTGAGCCTCCTTTGAAAATTGGGACTATGATGGAGCGGCTCCAATCGGTTGGGACAGTTTCCTGCTCCCACGGTTTCACTAGTAGCTCGTGTAAATCATCCACAAGAGCAGGTCCCCCGAATTTGAAGTGGGCTGGAGGATGGTCATCAGGCCCCGCAGCTTTATTTAAGTTCAACAGTTTGATCTCAGGTTCGACTTCTGAGCGAGAGGGTGGATCCAAATGAACAGTCCACGGAGCAGAGCGATCACTGGTCGGCGAGAAATCTAACAATTCCGACCGATTGAATTGCCTTTGAAAGTGCCCAGCCCAACGTTCAAGGCGTTTTGATAAATTGTGGATAGGCTGTCCACTCTCGTCACGTATAGTTTCACTAACACCAGGTCTCTTGCTGCCCGTTTCTCGTATATGACGGATAACGCACGATGGTTACCAAGGGCAGTGGCCATTTCCATCTCTGTTGCACGACGAGACCAACAGGTTTCGCGGTCTCTCTTCAGGCTAGCACGGTGTTTCGCCCGGAGCTCTTGTGCGAGTTTCATTGTGTTCGCTTCCAGCCGGAATATGCCGGCGAGCATCGATAAGTTCCGAAGACTGTGAAGAGACCCAATGTTCATGCTGACGATTAGACATACCACATGAGGATTTGCCTGCTGCTGGTAAGGCCTGTTGCATATGAGACCATTGAGCTTCAATTGCATCCAGTGAGCGTTTATCCAACTCGTATGACAGCGTACTTTGATAGGCGTTCAGAACAGCTGGATTCACCAGTCTGCCGGTGTCAATGCGCTCCCAACATCGTCGCGGGCGTCCGCCAAAGCGCATCCGCAGGTCAGCACATACAAGTGCATGATCAGTGTCAACACCTGTGCTCCAAATCGAGCGACAGTTCTGGACGCAGCCTCTCCAGCGGTAACTGATAGCAATGTGATCGATTTGAGTCCATAGCTGGTTCGAGGCTGGTGGGCGCCAAGTCACCCTTCGGCGGGTGCTGTGTCGGAAATTAATGCTCGCAAGGAATGAGCGAGCATCCTCACACAAATGAAGTAACCGCTCAGCGTTATCATTACGGGAGCCTATACCATATTGGCCGCCCAGATGCGACTCATCTGCCGATAATTTTCCAACTTGAGCGTTCAGATCCCCAGCCAGCACTACAGTGTCCGAACTTGGTACGAATCCGTACGATTGGTCGACTTTTTATCTATCAGGGCTGTAGGACTTCAGTCAGAATGCAACGCTATCGTGGAAGTTTGACGTAGCGGGTTCGGTTCAGATCAACCTTACTGCTTGTCGTAGAGCAAACGGTAGCTCCGGCGATCGGCGATGAAACAAGCGGCGGTTGTTTTGCTTTGGGATTGGGGTCAGGTGGGAAGGCTCTTTGCAGCGGCGTTAGCTCAGGCTTGATACGAATATGCCCAAGAGTTGCGTTTGTTCGTAAATTTATTTGCTGTGAAGCTTCTAGCCAGTTCTTGAGTTTTGAGGGCGAGAAGAACCGGATAGTTATGAAGGATCTTCGATTTCCGAAGCCAATTACACACGCACGTATCAAGAGGGAGGTTACACATGGTCCTCAGTAGACGGGTGACTTTCTCTAAAGAAATTCTGTAAGGGACGTTGAAGGTGATTACGTGTCGGGCACGACGGGCGTGCTCATTTATCTCATTGGTGATGGTAGTAAGAGGGGCGCCGACATCTTTCAGCAAAACGACGTTGTCATTTTTCTATGTAAGCCAGTTGGGCTAATAGAATAAGTTTTGCTAGACCCGCCTTGGTAGCGACCATTTCCTTTTTAAGAGCAGCTATCTCTTTTGAAAGTGCACTGATTTTGTTAAGTGCCTTTAAGTGGATCAAATAGAACGACACTGCAAGGGCGCATTTTATTTATTACGCATTTTACAACAGACCGTTTGTTTGCCTAAACCGCATTTGCGGTGCACGAGTCATAGTAGTTATGGATGGAAACTGCGGTATACGAATTGGTACTCCTATGCTTGCCCCGGATTTTGTCTCAAGCGGCTTTATCTTTTATTCCCTTTTTGTTAGTCAGTACGGAATAGCACAGCTTCATGAGTTGTGTTCCAGTAACACTGTTTTGAAGCTTGTATGATCTAAAAACCTTAAAGTATAGCACGTCGAAAAACGTACTTTTCACCAAGCAGGACCCGGATGCCTACTTTGGGAGACGTAGTTAGTAAATACCTTTAAGCTGGCTATTACGACGAAAGTAAGTAAAAACAGGGAAATACGACAACCCTTACGATGATGGTGAGAATGTTGATGCAGTGACGCAGCCGGCAGGGTTTAACTAAAGAACAGTTATGAGGTTACCATATTTCATAGTAAAACTTTTTGCGCAAGTATTTCGAACAGCATAGACAGATCGACCAACTTGAGTGAATACTTGCAATCGAGGAACAAAGCTATTGTCAGTTTGTGGTGCGTGGCGCTGCTCTAAACCTGCCTCAACTTGAATTTATGCGATTTACAGCCAAGTCCCTAACAAAAACCTGCTTGCTCTTCCTTAATCCAAGGTCCCCGCTTCATTGTGGCGACAGACGAGAACCGAGGCCAGTAATTTCGTCAAAACGAATGTTAGGCTAATAACCCTGTAGTTATAACAGCCTGTGCGACTGCCCTTCCCGTAGCTTTTAACTATAATTGATTCGGCCCAGTTAGCCGCGACACTTCCTTCTAGATACGTTCGAATAAGGAGGCCAGTGCTGCGCACAGCACCTCCTCTACATCCTTAAAATGTTGCACTTCAGTTGGGACTTAAACAGTAGGAAATTTCTGTGTATCTTCTTTCGTGTAAGCCTCGTTACAATTTATATATCGGCGACCATTGCTACAAGCTGGAAGAGCTAAGTCACCATACACGACTACGGTCTACCGATTACTGCGCACGGGACGTGCCCCAGCAGTTCCAGTGCCCTGGCCAAGTAAAGTAGAAGTAAAAATACAAAGTAACGAAACGCGGAATAATCGGAAGTATTAAATTAATAGAAGTATTAATCGCTAAGAGTAAAAGGTAAATTGCTACTGGGAAGAATTTGAACTGCAGCCCAGTTGCTTCGACAATATGCTTTGACTCCTTTACTGATTATGTTGATACCACGTCCTCCGGTAACACATACCCAGCATCCATTACTCTGCGTGACCAAAAAGAAAGTGGTACAAACCCCACCAGAAGGTGATTTGTGCAACTATCGAATGACTACTGGGAGATGGCAGTACAGGAAACAGTGGTATCCGAAGTTAGTTATTGTTGCAGAGACCCATAAACTTCAGGAAAAATGTCGCAGCAGACAAGTTACATCCATCCGTTACTCTCAGAGTACTGTAAGCCTATGAACTCAAAGTCACGTCTTTACCGCAGCTCAGGTATTTGGGCGTCAAAGCAACCTTGGTTCAAGGTCGGTAGAGACAACCGGAGCCAGCACGTACTACCCAGAGAGCTCTTTCAACTCGATAAACCGAAGGTAAAAAGCTCACAAAATCCTGGAACCTAGAAAGGAGGACGCTAATTCGTAACCGGAGCGTTTGACTGCACAACAAGAGAATGCTCGAAAGGCTAGAGCTCTGCAGTACAAATATGACGTAGCAACCGAGCATAGTCTCTACAACTTCTGCTAAATTTTCGTTGTTATACAGCCCTGCTTTATTAGGTATTTGTTCCACTGAAGCTGATGGAGCAACGACTTTTACTCGCACAATCATGTAGACTAATTTAGCGTCCATAAGGTTAAAGTTAATTTTTCGTTAAAAGTTATTTAAATCATATATCAAGAGGTATTTGTGCATAGAAATATTGCACTTACTTATACTTTTATTGGAAAAGAAGTCTCACTAATCATTTCATTGCTGTGCTTCAGAACATGCTGCAGCTCAAATTCAATTGAACCTGCCGTGGTGCAGTCAACCGGTCCCACAAGAAGCAATACTGTACGGACGCTATGCGCGACATTATTTGCCCTTACATAACAACTCATTAAAACCAAAATCCACGCAATTTCAAAACCAAAATATACCTTTAATTACGCATGCTTTTTTATTCATTGTTCACGTGCCGCCATTACAATTGTTTACCTTTGCACATCGGTGACCAGGAAGTACCAGGGTGCCCCGGCATGTGCCTTAATTTCCCGCGTCATATTGATACAACCTACCGGACGGAAAACGGCCCCTACATAATTTCCTCACTAGACGGTTTAATGCGCTTGGTTTACGAGAAGGGCGCTTTGGATGTGATGTTGTAAAAGTAACATGTAGCGTCCATATATTTTTTATCATTTGCGCGTCCTTTTCTTTCTTTTTCAGTTGTTTTACTTGACCTATTTTCCGGTACAATCTCTCTCAACCTTTAACAGCGCATTCGGTTTTCCTATTGCTGCGTGTTGAGCTTGTTTTTTCTGTGCGACGGGATGGCTGAGCTTCGCAGAACCATCAATTTGGAATATCATCGTTGGACTATTTTGTCAGGGCAGGTAAAATATCTGTGTAGCCTAGCCGGTCACACCTGAAGATCAAGGTAGTGCGCTTTTATTCTGACATTGATTCCTTTATTCCTGTGCGGTATTCTGGGACTAGTTTTACTCCACTGCATAATTGGTGACCCCAGATTCTTTACCTACTGGACTCGTTTTTAACTGCGAGACGTTGGTTCGTACCACTCCCAACACTGACGCTTCTAAAAAGTTTTTCGGTATTTTCTTACCCATTTGTCGTAAACAATGTCCACGTATGGCTTTACAGTTAGAAGCTCATTTTCGTTCCCGTAGGCTTACTCAACAAAGTGCTTTGGTTTCCAAATCCCAGCACATTTTCCTACAGACAGCCGTCAATATGGTAAACCTGCTCGACTTCGTTCCTACCGGATTCCACATACGATAACCCTAAAGCTGCCGTTTTCAAATACCTAACAGCATCCTAGGAGGCTAGCTTTCATCATCTTCTCTTCAGAGTTGAACTGGGTGATCGTCAATTTACGCAGCTTTACGCGTTGTACTCGCTTGTTGGCGGGTTCCGTTAAAGTTGACGAAAGCGTCTTACGTCGGGCATAGCTCATCTGTCTTCCATCTACCCCTATGGCGATTCTCGCTGTACCATCGTACGATTTTTCGCTTGACACGCTAGCAGAAACAACCTGCAAGTTGGAAGAGAATGTCTTTCAACGCCCAGTCAGTCACGCTGTTTTCACACTACCGGAGATTACCACGTCAGTAGATTCCATCACATGGATTTGTCAAAGACTCTCCTTACTCAAACTTGCCGTTAAGGGAGGACGCCGTCCCCGCAGTCAAAGGTTTAGATCCACTTTGAGAAGCAGAAATAGACAATCTAAGAACACAGCACAGCAATTTGCTGTTATCGTCGACGTTTTGGTGATGCCTCTAAACTTGTCGCCCTGCTTGTATTCACCTGAAAGTTATCCACAAGCATCCACAGGGTAAAGTACCGGCCAGCGAGTAAGGGCTACGACTTTGGCTGACCGGTCTTCTAGTCGCCTGCCTTTTGCCCGTGATTCCACAACAAATCTTTCGCCACCGAATAAAGTCACAGCCCATAACTTCACACTGGCAGCTCAATTAGAATCATCATACTGGATAGCTTGCTCTTCAATTATCTTTCAATGGATCACTCAGGATTCTTTATCTATTATTACTCGAGGTATGACCGATATATGGCAGAGCGATTATGTCCAAACAAATCGTTCTTTCGCATGTTCACCAACGCACAGTTCCAAGCATGGACATATGAACAATTTTCTACTGTCACTACAGTTCCCATAAAATGTCTGTACAGCTGTACATACCTGATCATGCCTCAACTGGCGTGCCTCGCATAGTCGAGAATAAATATTTATTTATTTATTTATTTATTTTTGTTTTCCACTGGAGCCCAGCTCAGCGTTCTTCCTCGTAAAATGGAAAACATTACCTCCTATCTACAGGACATAATTTCCGGGCGGATAATAACCCAAAATGTTAGACCTGCATCAGCAGTTACTGACTGCGGATCTAGGCCTCCGACGAACATTTTCTTGCATCATCGCGGAGGCTTAACGCCATGTCATCAGTGTTAACTTACTCACCAAATGTGGTATTACTGTCGACCTACGCAACAGGGAACTTTGTGATAGGAACTCCATTACCACGCCGGGCAGAGCCCAACCGATCAGCTCGATCGGACATCGCATGACTCTACCCACTAACACCGTGTTCACGGAGCTACTACAACAGTTACATGCGTTGTAACTGCCGTCCAATAATTGTCCGTAACCTAAACGCGAGCTCGTGCACCACATCGTTACTCTTGGACCATAGATCACATCACCTCGCAGACTACCACCAATAAATTTGGTAACGCCAAAGCCGAGTTTGAACACATGATTTTTCTGAGCATAGTCCGGCCTTCTAATAGTCTGTGGTCCTTAACGTTGCACATGCTTCCCAAAATTTATTATGGAGATTGGCAACCTTGTGGTGATTACCGCCAACTAAATAATGTCGCAGTCTCAGACAGTTATCCGTTGCCACATATGCATGATGTTTCAATCGGCTTAGACGGCAGGTAATCTCTAAGATTGACCTAGTTAGGGCACACTTCTAAATCCCCGTTGCCCCTGAGGACTTGCCCATGACGGAAATAACCACACCATTTGGTCTTCTCGAACTTGTTCGTATGCCTTTTGGAGTAAGCAACGCAGCACAAATTTTTCAAAGATTCATCGACCAAGTTCTCAAAAGACTTGATTTATTGGACTCTTGTCGATGGCCTTCTAGTTGTCAACTTTAGCCAAGAAGGACGCCTCTTTCACCTTTTCCAAGGTCTTGAGCGTTTTGCTCATTAAGTCTTTACGATTAACATAGCCAAATGTGTCTTTGGCCAGGCCAGTTTTGAATTTCCTGGAAATCAAAGCGATCGCAACGGCATCAGCCCACTCCTGGAGAAAACAAACACCATCACAGAGTAACGGATACTGCGGTCTTTCATAAGTCTATCGTTTCCTCGGTATGATGAATGCTTACGGCCGATTTATACCTGATTGGTCTACTCTGCTTCAACATTTAAATGACATGCTTAAAGAAAAGATTCGAAAACTTAAACCCACGGACGGAGCATTATACAATTTTGACTAGGTAAAACATGTTTTGTTCAAGGTCTGCGTTGAGTCATTTACGAAGTGATGTCAACTCACCTCTAGTTCTTATACCAGATGCTGCACAGACCACAGTTGGAGCCGTTTTACAACGCATGGATGGTCATCACGAACCACTATGTCTTTGCTTCCGTAAATTACAACCGTTACAAACCGGGTATGGTACCTTCGAAAGAGAACTTTTGGCCATCTACCTCGCCACTAAAAACGTTCGACACCACTTCGCAGGTCGTTCATTTACCCTTCTTACTATCACAAGCCGCTTTCATTGCCCTCTGCAGTACTTCGGACAGATCTCTCGCCTTCAGGGCGCGCAGTATTTGTACACCGGATACCGTCAACGAAGAACTACAGAGAATCAGCGACGCCCTCAGGGAAAATGGCTATCCGGATAAATTTATCATGAAACATTTGAAGGAACGTAATCGAAAGCCACCTAGGAGCATTGCTCCTAAGAAAGAGCTTTTCATACATGTACCCTTTAAGGGCGATTCTGCAGCTGATATGTTATCCAGACGCCTGAAAGATGCTGTCGAGAAAACTTATTTCGCGGCCCGCCTGAGAATCGTTTTTCACAATAAGCCGTTGCTTACAAAACCCTTGAAGGATAGACTACCGCCATTGACCCGTTCAATGATCATTTATCAGTACTCGTGCTTCTGTGGTGCACGATACGTGGGTCGCACGACGAGACGCCTATCTCAGAGGGTTCGTGAACACATCCCGGCATGGTTTTACAGAGGCGAAATGAGGTCTTCAGACAGCTCTATCATGTCGCACCTCCTTGAATGTGGCCATACAGCTTCGGAGAATGACTTCAAAGTCATTTACTCATTACCTGAACACTTCTCCCAAGGATTCCGCAAACAGCTCTTAGCCATCACCGAGGCTATGTACATTCACCATCTAAAGCCGGAATTATGTGTCCAAAAACGATTTATACGGCCGATATTACTACCTTGGCCAACGGACACCGTTACTTAGTTATTTGGACGTCATCTTACCTACTTAATTACCTTGTACTAATGAGAATCGTGTACATATGTTTATTTAGTTTACTTGGTCTACCATCTCTATCTCTGTCTCAAGTTATCGATTTTGGTCATTCAAACAGTCAAGAAGTCAATCCCAGCCCCAGTTGACGCTATATCCACAATCACTGTTATGTAAAAGTTTGGGTCTGATGAGATTTACCGAAAAGAATTCTTTACCCTGAAATGATTTCCGATATTGATTCATATTAATGAAATGGGAATCTTTGCTTTGCTGAAGATCAGCATTGCCCGTGATTCATTGAAAAATTCTTTACTTAAACGGCTTCATAATAAGCTTCCACATAAACCTATGAACTGTAAATTTCGTGTTCCAAACAAATATTTGATTTACCTGGCTCAGTCCGACGGACACTGTAGCTGAGGTAACATTGCAAAGAGTTGTATTTCTCTTCCAATTTTCTGCTGACGACAGGTCAAAAACTCAGAGAAAAATTCTGTATCATGTACCCTCCATATATAACATATTAGGATTGATAAACCTGTACTGTACCGATATTGTTTCTAATCCATATAAACGATGTGCCTCAGCTACTACAATCACATTTTGCTTTGTTCGCAGATGACTTGAAAGTGTGGAGAGTAATCCGCACACTCAATGATTGCGATTTACTTTAGCAGGATCTCGACCGCCTCTCAACATGGTCTACAGAGGTTAACCTTCCGATCAACCCTGCCTAGTCGCAGTTTATGAGGTTGGATAAGTGTGACCACGGCCGAACGTACACAGTGGCTGGACAACCGTTGCATCCCGCTCCTTTCGTGCGCGACCTCGGTGTACTCTCACGCTGTGACCTAAAATCCATTGACAACACGAATAGGCTGTACCAAAACAGCCTACGTATGCTTTGGGCTCTCAGGCGCGGCTTTAGCACTTGGTCCGAAGAGATTGCTTCTCGCCTCTTCGTCTCGATAACACGACCAATGCTGGAGTACGGCACTCCCGCATACTGTCCCATCACCCGGGGCGAAGTAGAAAAGCTTGAGCGGGTGCAGCATGTAGGCACCAGGCTGATTCCCAACTTACGAGGTATGCCATACGAAGACCGATGTAAGAAACTAGGGTTATACACCCTATCTTATCGTCGGCTGAGGGTTGACCTCATCATGACGCACCGAATATTACATCTGGGTGATTACCCCATGTTGAGACAACTACTTCATCTGCGCACACCAAGCTGCACGCGAGGACACCGGTTTAAACTTATCGTCCCGGATTTGAAGCGGGTCGCCCATCAACTCTGTTTCGAACGCAGAGTGGTGAATGTCTGGAACGACCTGCCTCAGCAAATAGTAGAAGCGAACACCGTGTCTAAATTCAAGATGCTACTAGACCAACAATTTGCAGAGGCAAAGTACAGAGAGCGAAACGATAAATAAAAAGTTCATGTCCGAAAACGACGAATGATGCAGCTACACAGAGCAACCTCCACTCGCTACTTCGCACCAGTTCTCAGTTCTCATTATGCCGGCTAAGCTAGTACTGCAAGTTTTATGTCGGAACAAAGTTCACTAGGATGATCCAATCACGAGCAACGACGAAGAAGCGTGAAACACCGGGTTAAGGAAACGGAAAGCTATTGATGCTTTGAAAGTCCATAGATGCATTCGCAGATCCGACGAGCCTGTAGCTGCGCTGCAGCCACACATTATTTGTGATGCTTCAGATTTCGGATATGAGGTGGCCACTGACGCCAGATTTCGCGACGCGGGTATCGCACATTTTATCTTATTTTATGCCAAATGCAGCGTTGCTGCATTAATGGCTGTACCCATACCTCGGTTGAAGTTAACCGCAGCCGAACTTGGCACCAAGGTGCTTAAGGATGTAACTAGAAAGACGCAAATACGATTCTGGGAAACCTAGCTCTGGACGAACTACACTACGGTGCTCTACTATATTGACGACGCACCCAGTAGATTTGGCACCTTCGTTGACAATTGATTGCCTGCTATAATTGAGTTGTCGACCCCCAGCCAATGGAAGCAGGCTAAGTCGTGTCAAAATCCAGCGGATACTTTGTCCAGAGGTACGTCTCTGCTGGTAGGTCTGAACAGTTAGTTCCGAAGACCAGACCATCTGCTAAACGACCAAGACGAATGGCCAGATTTTGCGTGAGTTCCCAGCTGGTAGGTATGGAATTCAAGCGGTCATCTGCTTAAGTGAACGCTAGACACATTCACATAATCTAATTCATTGATATTCTAGTTGGATCAGGTTATTAAATTCAGTTGCGTGACTTTCCTGCATGAAGACAATATGCCGTCGAGCTGATCGGCATTTGAAAGGATAGGTAGAAGCAGCGTTTTCCTGATGGGAGAATAAGTAAAGGTCCACTTGTGAGTTTATGCTCAGTATTCTTAGATGGCTTACTTTTTCTTGAGGGTCCAAATGGCTTACTCAGAATACAAAGCGTTAATTAAATTCCCAAGAACATTAACCTCCTAAGTATGCGGTAATAGAGTTGTTGGTTAGATAATATTAGCTACTGGAAGGGCATTCAGATCATTCATAACTATTGTCGAGCATACGTTGCAAGTGCTGGGTCCTTCACGGGCTTTCAGCTTTGAAGCGGGGATTAAAAGCAGTTGGACTCGCAAAAGAAAACCTGCCACTGTTGGTCAATAGCTGATATCACGATTGCCGCTGACTAAGGTGGATCGAGCTTGGCCTCCCTTCCAGTTAGTCTGTGTGAACTACTTTGAGCGTCCGTTGTCAAACAGGGCAGGAAACTAGAGAAGCGATATAGATTTCTGGTTCCATGCTTACAAACACGATGGATGCGTCTCGAACTATCCCACACCTTGATTAATGACCCTTTCGTCATGGATTTGATGCGATTTGTATCATGGAAAGTGACGCCAGCCGAAGTATTCAGTGACAACAAAAGCAATGTGGTTGGTGACGTCACTGAGTCACGTTCCATTATGAAGGTTTGTTCCCAGTGAAAGATCAATGATAATCTGCTGAGACTGGGAATGCAGTGGCCGGCTGGCCGAACAACCTTCTCGCTGGGTGGTTCGGGTTTATTCCCTTCCAGCAAATAGTTCGGCGGCAGTGTTCCAGGACGTGGTGGTTAAGCTTTCTCCTTATAATAAGCCACAAAATTCCGTTTAACAACACTGTGACGTGGCGGTTGTGACTCGCCACTAACTAAAGTCACCCATTGCTAATCCGGACAACCGCTTCAAGTACACAGACAGCAAGCATCCATTTAGCACTGTCGACACGTTCAGACAAATTCAAGCAAAACGGCAGGAAATATTTACCAATCACATAAACAAAGCTATACACGCCTACATGCAAACTTACATACATTCGTATATAAACATACGCGAGAATCCCATTGTTCCATTGTACACGAACTGATAACATTTTGTATTCTTAACATGATCATGCCTGCGCAGGCGTGCCTCGCTTAGTCGATAATACAGAATTTATTTATTTATTTATTATATTCCATTGGCCGAAGATGGAGGTGGGGTTTGGGAGTACCTTGTCAGTTCAGGTAAATGCGTTCTGGTATCGGTCACCTTGCACATGACTAAGCACGGTCCCCCCATTTGTTGAAACAGAACGAATGGTCAACAGTAAGTCATTCGTTTCCTTGAATCTGGATTCGAACGACAGCCTAGCTCTCAAACTTAATGATTTACTAATCCCGCGGTCCAATCCTACAGGAATATTACCAGCCTCGTAGCGGTTGAATAAAGCGGTGCTGGCGACAAGTGCATTACCTGACGATCTGTTTTGGAAACGGTGTATTGGTGTAGACTTAACCCTACTGCAATGTAGACAAATATGGCGAAGTCAAAACAGGAAAGTTGCGCGTGTGGACGTAGTTTCGTATTCTTTGAAATGTTTTTCTTTTGTACGTCGTAGTTAAATGTAATTGACAGTTGTTAAACTTTTGAAAGTTGTCGCGTTGGGGCGGCAGTGGTGGTAGCAGCTAACAGCTTAAATAAAAGCATAGTAGGGAAAATTT
The DNA here is from genome assembly GCA_944474145.2 of Dicrocoelium dendriticum. Lineage (NCBI taxonomy): Eukaryota > Metazoa > Platyhelminthes > Trematoda > Plagiorchiida > Dicrocoeliidae > Dicrocoelium > Dicrocoelium dendriticum. The sequence continues at coordinate 23,952,691 of OX104068.1, read as the reverse complement.
GTTTGGTAGAAGGGAGCATCTTACATTAGGAAACAGGTCCGGCCTTTGGCGCTCCGCCGGTGAAAGGCGGGACTTCGGTATGCTGTTCCTGCGAGGTGCTTTGCAAGCTCAACTGTCTGAAGTGGGGGTGCAGGCGTGCGACTGTATGTCCCGTATCCGCTCATCATGAATGGAGAGGGTTAGCGTGCATCAGCACAGTACCGCACTAACGCCAATCAATAAAATTCCGGGTCGCATTTGGTGAGGGAGTGAAAAAACATCCAGAGTTCGCGATCACATTTCCCTTCCGCACGCCTTTCCCTTACCACATATTTCGACTACACCACTGCATTTAGTCGTGTTACCACATGGCCGAATCCTTTAGTGTACCGTTCGCTAAAGCGTTTAGTACCTTGAATTCTTACGATTTATGCTGGCCTCCACACTTTGTCTCAGTTTATGTATGCTTGCCAACAACATGTACAGCACTGATTAGGGTCGTTTGATGCTCTTCGTGCTCCACTGTTGTATCCTGAAGGCAGCAGATAACAACAAGATGTTTATTTGTACACAATTAGGGGTTACAGACTTGACATGCAGAATAATAAATTTGAACTCTCCGGATTCTGCACAGACAATGAGAAGCGCTGCTTTGGTTATGGTAGCCAATAAAACATGAGTACTGACATGGTGTTGTCTCGGCCACAGCAACCACTCCCACTTTTGTAAAGCCGCATCACGCCGGCTGTTATCGATCGACAAGTTACGATGGTCTGGTAGACCGGCGAGGCTGTCTTTGCGGTAGTGGAGCTTCGACCTGGTGTTCACACATAAGTTGAGACTTAGTAGCTGTCCCATGGGCTGTTTGCAACTGACGTGCTTTGGCAATTAGCCCAGTTTCACATCAACAGGTCACTGGACCTAGTCTCTAGTTGATTCGCAACGGTGCGGATAGTACTGGGAGGTCTTTAGGCGTAGCCATTGTTTTAACGCGAATGTATGCTCTAGGCTGCAAAGGAGCTGACCATCTGGAATAGGAATTCTGGTACCGTACTATTTGTTTTGAAACTTCCGCAAGTATTTTAGATGACAGGTTATGTACAGCATTTAGTTTGGTGTTTAATGGGTCATTCTGACATCAGCCTCACCGGCCGTCTTCCGCTAGACCTGCGATCACAGTTTCGGTAAGTAAATACATCGGCTAAATCAGCCGCATCCCAATCTGACCCTCCCAATTTGATGGTCAGTATGGATTTTTTGAGCGATTGGTTAAATAGCTTGACCATAACATTGGTGGCAGAATTGTAAAATGCAGTACTGGAATGTTTTCTTGGACTTCAGTAGAGTTCATTGGAATGGTAGATAGCAGAAGGAGATCCTGCGTCAGCTCCCTCACTGCCCATTCAAAACAGTGATATCGCGGATACTTGTCAAACGCCGTTCAACAAAAATCCATCAAGATCGAGGTGGAAAGAACACGATCGCTGCTTACTTAGCAGATAGGAGTTCAACAGTCGGTTAAAACTTTCATCACATTGTGCGCAGACGAATGGCTCAGATAAGTAATTTGAGTTAATCACCACACGGGTGGACAAGGTAACATCGGAATCGGCTCGAAACCTCCTTGGCTTAAACAGTTTCCAGGAGTGACCCCATGTCAAACGATCCACTATGGATTGAAAGAACTCCTTCAGTTCATTTCCCATCATCGGCCGCAGTCTGCATCTGGTGTATATCAGATCACCACTATGGCGATGATAATCCGGTGAGAAGATGTTCATCGTTCAAAGTTGTTGAGTGTATGACAAATTAACGAACGCTGAGACCGATTTCGATCACTGCCATTGGTCCCTCTATTTGAGAACACATTCGGTCATTGTGAGAAGATAAACGGCAGATGAACCGTATTTGAAGACAAATCGCACATGGGAAGTGAACAGGAATGTGAAGACCTTAGGGGGTTTGAGGAAAGGATCTCCTTATGGCACAGAACATCCTAGTAGAAGCCGCTACCCCGCTCAATTTGTCCTGGGTTGTGCGCAACCCAGAAGAAACAAGCAGCACTCCTAAGCAAGTAACCACAAATGTGATGTACTCCAAAGGGATACGAAGCGTCGGTAAAGAAGACAGGGCAATTATCACAATTGATGGACAATTGCTACTCAAATCCTGTCTGTGCAGCCGGTCCAGTGTCACTTGCAGTCGGTCGGCATACTCGAGTTCGAATATTTTTGGCCATCGATGTAAGTCGTCAGCATATGGCAAGCAATCCGTTCGGAGCACTGACGGTAGGTTGTTGATGAATCCGTTAAACAACTCAGGACCGATGAGGGAGCGTTTCGGAACTCTACCGGTCATCACCACGGGTTAGGAGTAAATTGCATTTACTTTTACTTGCATAATACTTCCATCAAAATCAACGAAACAAGTAAGAATCACCCCAGGAACACCATTTCCCTGAAGTTTAAGGCGAAGCTGTTGATGTAGAAATTTATCGTATTTTTCCTGTAGTCGACAAAGACGACGTCCAAGCGACTGCCGGCATCCAAAGATTTGCGCTTATTTTTCTCTGGCAACATGCAGGTTGGAGGCACGCAAGCGTGCACTCCGGGAGCCAAGCTGCGCAGGAGAGATGACACCCACGTTGTCAAAATGGCGATTTAAAGCTCTCTTGAGGAGTTTATACATGATTTCACACAACATGGACGTTAAACCATTCGGCCGATAGTTCCCAGCACCCTGACGATTTCGAACTTTGTATATGGGCTTAACGATACCGAACTGTCAGGCAAGCAAAAGATGTCATGCATTAACAGCTCGCTAAAAATGTCGGCAAAGAGGTGCAGCAAGGTACTTAGCTACCGTTTTCAGAACCAGAGGTTAAAGCACATTGAGACCCGGTGAGGTGTTCGGATTTAACTCCAGAAGCAGTTTCATGAATGAATCGGTGCTGATTTCAAGGTGCGCCAGCCTAGACGGAGGCGTAAGGATAGGGCTAACGGGCAAATATTGTTTAAACATAAAGACAGAAATACTGCCAGGCCAGGAGCTGAGCCTGTGCGTTGTCTGCATGAAGCGTAACATCATTTTCGGTGGAATAGGGGCAAATTTTTGATTGCCAGCTTTAGTCCTACACTTTAGATATGAGAACATAAGCTTTGGTAGGGTTATCGATTGCTCAGCCATGCGGCGCTCATAGATCTGTGCTTTCTCGCGCTTCATTAAAGCGCAAATGTTCCTGACCGCCACACAACCGGAGTCATTTAAAGTTGTTTGCGTGGCTTTGAACTTGTCCCGCAGTTTGCGTCTTTGATTCATAACGGACCAAAATTCACGATCAATACAAGACAGGCTTTTAGAGGAACGTTTAGTTCCGGTGAGTAGAACGACTTGCTTAATAAGTGGCATGTGCTTGGAGTACAAATGACTCCAGGCATTAGCAGGGTTGAAATGCTGAAGTATGCTCCAATCTACAGTACCATCAGTAATTCTCAAACCATTTGCATCGACTCGCCAAAATATCCAACGGTACACCCTTGGGTCTTGAATAGCAATACGTAGCAGCCAGCAAAAGGAAACTACACAGTGGTGGCTCGTACCCAGCGGCTGAAGAATTGTCAAGTCTGTAATATCAGACTGTGGTGGATATTCCGTGGCCAAGAAAGTCGATGGAGCTTGGGCCAAGCGCGCAGTTATCAGGGTTGACAATAACTCCAGGCTGCGTTAAGCGTTAAAAGCGAGCGCCGAGTTGATGAAGATGTTCCTCCTTGGAAGAGCTGGCGATAGAAATGTCCTCTAGCAAAGGATAAATGCATTCTAGTCCTCTCGTTACCTAACGAATAAAACCCTGAAATGTTTGAGCAGCGTGGTTGAGGCCGCAAGGCATTCTGAGGTAATCGGATAGGCCGAATGGCGTGATAACTGCTGTTTTAGCAAGGTTGTCTGGCGCCGCAGGTATTTGATAGTAGACGTGAACTAGGTCGACTTTACTAAAGATAGACTTACCCGCTAGAGCTGAGGTTAAGTCGTGCATGTGCGGAATGGTATATTTACCTCAGACACTAAATTTGTCAAATGCCCTGTAGTTACTACAGTGGCGTCAATCACCGAATTTCTTCGGCACCATGTGCAATGGTGATACCCATGGACTTTCGGAAGCGCGGATTATTCCCAGTTCGAGCCCTGGCTTGAATGCCGCCTTAGCGTCTTTTAGCTTGTCCAGGGCTAGTCTGCGAGGGCAGTCCGAAGCAGGTGGACCCTTAGTGCAAACGTGATGGACGACGTTTGAGGTCACAAGAGCCAGGTCTTTCGGAAAGCGCACGAGTTTAGTATGCTTGTTGAAAAGCTCTATAAATTGATTGAGGTTGGACGCGAACTGGACTGAGTTCAGCCACCTTGGCGCTAGTCCCGATAACACTGAGCTGAGTCCTAGGGTCGTTAAGCTTTTTCCTTCTAGCCTCTACGATGAGGTGGAAGCGTTGAAGGAAGTCTAAGCATATGATGGCGTAAGTCGCGGCTGCTATTATGAAAGGCCAGCGAACGCTTCGCCGGAGGCCTGTATTGCGCGTTAGCAGCCTTTCGCTTAAAGTTGCGATTGGTGTGCCATTGACGACGCGCAGCTTGGTCGGTTAGCGCGAAACGACCTCATCTTAGCTACGGGTTATAAAGCTAAGGTCAGCTCTAGTGTCGACTTGGAACGCTGTGCAGATGTTAAATCCCTAACGCGATGAGGAGTCTTTGGTTTTGGCCAGTGGCGTCCGTCGCCTTTACGGACCGGCCGAGAATTTCCCTGCTGCGTGGAGTAGATGAAAGACTTGATAGATTCAACAGCAGCGATGCTTGTACCAAGAGCAATCCTGCCAGTTGCTGTGCTGCCAACGTTGAAGGGCGATTTTGATCGGCTATCACAACGACGGTTCATAGGAAGTTGTTAAACCTTGCGGCTGAGTGTCGCAACTTGTGTTTGCATGGCTGCTAATGTTGAGTGTAAGCTAGTGACCGAAATGCCCTGGGATGCCACGGCATGCATTTGCTGGCCTCGGTTTGTAGCTTTGCCGTTTAATGACGCAATCCGTTAAATCTGCTAGTTGAGTGAGCGAAACGGAACTAACGATAGCAAGCATTTCTTGAGGGTTCTCCGGTAGCGGCTTTAGCCATATTTCTCGAAGTAAAATCTTCACCACGGTTGGTGAACCGAGAAGTTGCTGCATCTCTCGTAGCAGGGTTGTGGTGTTTTATCACCCAGCTGCATATCCCCAAATAGGTGCTGTTGGCGAACTTTCTCAGAGGGTATAAACACTTGATGATGGTCTCCCTGCGAGCTTCATAGCGGTTTTCGGTCTGATAAAATGATAACATCTCGAACCTTCATTGGTATCTCTTTCGTCATCATACACGTTAGCTAGTGGTGGAAAACATTTAAGCCACGGTGCCGCAATACATGGTAAAAGGAGAAAATAATGCGACTGGTGCAAGCCGGCTGAGCTACCGGTAACGGATAGGCACCGTTCCGGTAACCTACCAGCTAGCTACCGTGCATCAGAAAAACCACTAAATAAAGCTATATAAGGCTACATGTTGAGGTCGTGGTTGGTGGTGGAGACTGAGAAAGATAGGGAGGAACAAATAAACTCACAGCCATAAAGCAACTGAGGTCGGCTCCTAGCCATATCACCAAGCGTATCCAGCCAAACGTGTTCATGGTCATTCGGACCCAACCAGGGAGCCGTGACGCTGCAAACCAGGCTAGCTCAGGAGTGAAAGCCTTCATTCCTCTCGACCAAGTCATTGTTTGGCCACCCCTCCTCTTCTTCCATCCACACCGCCGGTGCGCAAACAACGCACGTCGCGGGAGTCGGTGTGCTGATATGCGTACCAAGTGTCAGAGCCATCGGGGCCTGGTGCTTGCAATAACGGTGCTGAGCGGTTAATTTCCTTTACCTGTGCCGTAAACAAGGCGTCGAAAATGCTCGTTGCTCAAGCGGTGTTCCCACCAGATGTGAGCTAAATTGCGAAGGCACCGGTGGTCAAAAGTAACGAGCCTCTTCAGTCCGCTGTTCTAAGGGGCCAGATTTCACAACCGTACATTAGGGTCGAACGTACCGCTGCATTGTGCAGTCGACCCTTCAGGGCAAGTGTGCTGTCGTTCCGGCGCCGTAAGTGGCGAAGGTTAGCAAAAGCGCCTCGAGCTAATAATATGCGGTTCGTGATCTCATCTTCAATCCCACGGATGCTGGTACAACTTCCTGGGTAGTTAAATTTTTGAACGACTTCTAGCTGATCCCCACCAACGGTCAGCGTAGGTAGTGGTCCAGACCAATTTTGGAGGAACGCTTTGCACTTCGAGGGTGCGAAGCGAAATGCGAAGTGATGGACAGCTAGTGCTAATATGTCCAGTGCGGTTTGGCACGTCTGGGAGCTGTCACAGATTAGGGCAATATCCTCAGCATTCTCTAAGTCAAGAAGTCGTTCTTCTGGGAGCAGATACACACATTTTGTTGTGTCTCGTAAACGCGATTTCCATGAGTTCATCAACAGCGAAGCAAATAAATAAATAAATACTTTATTCTCGACTATGCGAGTCATGCCCATGGAGGCATTATCAGGTATATGCAAATGTACAGACGTTTTATGGCAATTGTAACGGGGACAGTAGAAAAGTGTTCATATGTCCGTGGTTGGAACTGTACAAAGATGAAAATGCGAAACAATAATTTGGCTGTCATGAGATCTGGACCCGTTTGTTAGGACATAATCGGTCTGCCAAATATTGCAGTCATACCTCGGCTAATGATAGACTGAGAATCCTAAAAATCCATTGGAGGATATTTGAAGAGAAAGCTCGAGAGAGAAATGCCAGTAAAATGAGCTCGTGCATAAGTAACGCAAAGGCAAAGGGTAATATCGTAGAAAGTAAAGAGACGACAGTTTATATGTGAAATCGTAGCAAGAAGAGACAACACGCTATGCAGCTGTAGATGTTCCAGTGTAGCCTACCTATCTAGAATAGTGACGCTAGTTGACCTACCAGTGTGAAGTTAGGGGCTGTTACTTTACTTGGTGGGGAGTCTCATTCGCCACATTGCAGTGTTTTTTAAACAGATATTTTTGACTTTTTGTAGGGTGAACTCTTACCAGGCGATACCCACCACCTCAGGAAACACTGCCTCTAATCCATTGAATGGAAAGTTATAACTGGCTATGTTTCTTGTAGAACGTTTGTTTTGCTTTGGTTATTCGCAGTCAAGTTGCCTCCCATTTTTCTGTTGACTGATGCCTTAGGCATGTGCTTATTGCCTTCCTGGGCCTTGCCCTGTTTTGGACGAATGGCCGTGCCCGATTGGTAGGTCAGGAATTAAATATTCTTTTTGAATATGATGTGTTGACGATCTGCAGAGCCACGTGCAGTCTCAGCTGGACATCCATTGAAATATGTTTAATTGTTGTCGAAGTCTTGAGGGATAGGATATGGTTCGGAAAATCATTTTGCAGATCGCCCAGGGTATGTTGTAAACTTGGTTAGAAATATCGGAAACCACGGAAAATTGAGCGGTCAAAGCGGCTTGAATATCAAAGAATGACCACTTGTGCTGGCTTTGTATCGGCAGAAGAACGTGCCTTTCGAAGTCAAAAGGAGTGCTCCGGGCAAGAGGTAGAGATAGTGTTAGGAAAACTGAACCCAGTGGTTCAAGCCTCGAAATAATCGTGTCCGTGCAAGATAATGAATGATTCGTCCAGGTAGCAAGTTGTAAAAGCGGTTGCTAATCTTCCGCTTATATCCAGAAAAAGGAACTGTGTGCCTCGTATTGTTGTCACAACGATGGACCATTCCTTGGGTGCGTGTTGCCGTACCTGTACCAATCTCGGAAAAACAAAGCAAAGAACAGAGACAGCCACACAGACAGACGGAAGGAATGCAGCTGGAACGCAGTCGATCAATTACAACGAGGACTGAACTATTGTACCCATATACATGTAATTGTTATGTAAGTATCGCATATACAAATGTATCATAAGTGGCGAAATACGACGAGTAGCGAGCTTACCACGGATCAGTAGAGAATGAAGGATTGTTTCAAATTAGGAATGAAGATGAAGCAAAGAAAGTATGAGGGGTCCTAATGCTCATATGCCCAACCTGTGAGAACCAGAGAGCGGTGGCCGATGTGTGCAGATTATGAGAAAAAATAGCACTTAGAAGGAGCAACAGGGACGCGTTGTCTCAGTCCCAAATTATTAGGAAGGTAAGGATTCATGGAGGACGAACGCATGCAAGTTAGCGACGACTGAAAAGGGAATGCAACAGAGAGCACAGGAAGGAAAAAGGTCAATAAAACGGGTTCCATTTAGGAGAATTAGAAAAGCCGTCGACATTCTTTAGGTGATGATTCATCCTTGTTAATAAAAGGAAGGATAAATAATGCCCTGCGATGTAATTGAGGTAAGGGTGGCAAAGCTTTGTGCCGGTATGGGTATATAGTATGGCAAGCAAAGCTCAAAGGATGAGGGTCACAGAGTGTTGGGACTACAGAGCCTAAACCGCTTATGTTTTGGATGTCTAGAAGCCAGCATAAAGCAGACCGGGCAGACGAGGATAGATTACCGCGAAGCCCGGAAACTTCTCCGTCCAACTGAGAAAGGAATGTAAACAGAGAGCGCAAAAAGGAAATATTGAGGTCTGGAAGGAAAAAATCTATTGGGGAGAAGTGAAAGAGCCTACAATGGTCCCGAGGTGTCGTGAACAGACCATTGGATCTATCAATGATTCATTGGTAAGGCGTCAGCAGTCAGGAGACCATTGAGGCGAGAATATACTGTTGGCTCATAGAGAGAATGCAATATTATTGTTCTTGAAATGCTAACAGGCCGAGTCGGCAGAAATAGACACGTTGAGCTTTTAAGGGGAATAGAATAAATAAGTTAACTCATGACCGGTAGTGCTCATGAGGTAAGCGTCACACAGCGTTACGACGACGGAAACTAGGTAATTTAGATCTAAGGCATCCGAGAGGGTCAGAAAGCAGGTGACCGTTTAGACGAGACTGGATAAGTCAGCAAGGTGACGCTAGACTGCTAAATTTTGGTTGGAATAACAGTAATGAGTGTCATAAGAAACGATAATTTGCGAAACGACAGCGGATATATAAAAAGTCAGTTAGCATGCCAAACGATGCCCTCAGGCCTAGGGACAGAGTGTGTTGTGTCTGTACAGCTTAGTTCGTTTACGTCTAGGATGCCTGGAAACAGTCAGATAGTAGGAGACTGGTAAGACGCGGCTAGGTTAAAGCCAGGCCCAAAGAGTTATTCGTCCAATTGATAAATAAATGCAAACGGACAGCGGGAAAATGAAAGAATGTGGTCGGAAAGGAGGAGACTATTAAGGTAAATTGGAAAAGCCTACAAAGATCTCGAGGTGTTGCCAACAGACCTTTGGACATGTAGATGGTTCGACAGTATAGGCTCAGTAATCAGAAAACACGGGACCATGGAGATGAGTGGAGAATATCGGCTCATGGCAAGAAAGCCTTATTATAAATGTCAGAATGCTAGTAGAACGTCAACAGGATAGAAGTGTTAAGTTGAAGTGGGAATGTGGCATCGGGCATTCTTTGCTCACACCGCTGCAGATATTAAAGGGCGACGACAGCTTGCGTTAAACCCGCACTCTGCTCGAGCTACGCGCATATAATGCTCGGATAATATTTACGTATTTCTCAGGTACGCCTTTCCTGAGTAGACAGTTCCAAAGTGCACGTCTATCCACCGAATCGAATGCATCATAGATATCGAGCAACGCGACAACGGTGGGCCGCCATTATAGGTGACGGCGCTCCAACGACTGAAGCAAGGCGAATATGTGGTCACTGCAGCCACAACCTCGACGGAAACCTGCTTGCTCTTCCCGAATCTGACTTTCACGAGTGCCATTCAGTCTGTAAAGGATGACAGACGCAAGCAATTTGGAAGCGATGTTGACCAAACTGCTTCCTCTATGGTTGCTGCATTCCGATCGTGTGCCTCCCTTGAAAATTGGGACTATGACGGAGCGGTTCCAAGCGGTTGGGACGATTTCCTGCTCCCACAGTTAGCCTAGTGTAAATCATCCACAAGAGTAGACCCCCAGAATTTGTACCTGGCTGGATGAAGATCATCAGGTCCCGCGGCTTTATTTAACTTCAAAATTTCAATCCCAGGTTCGACTTCTGAGCGAGAGGGTGGGTCCAAATGGACAGCCCATGGAACAGGGCGATCCTTGGCCGTCGAGAAAGCTAACAATTCTAGCCGATTAAACTGTCTTTCAACGTGCTCAGACCATGGCTCTAAACGTTTTGACAAGTTGTGGATAGGCTGTCCACTCTCGTCACAAATTGTTTTACTAACACCAGGTCTCCTGCCATCCGATTCCCGTATCAGACGGAATAACTTACGATGGTTGTCAAGGGTAGCGGCCATTTCCATTTCTGATGCACGATGAGACCACTAGACTTCGCGGTCTCTCTTCGCGCTAGCACGGAATTTTTCCCGGAGCTTTCTGAGAGTTTCATTGTGTTCGCTTCTAGCCAGAATATGTCGGCGAGCATCTACAATTTCCAGTGACTGTGATGGGAGCGAATATCCAGGTTGGCGATTAGACATACCATGTGATGACTTTCCTGCTGCTAGTAAGGTCTGGTGAATATGAGACCAGTGAGCTTCAATTGCATCTAGTGGGCGTTTATCCAACTCGCATGACAGTGCACCTTGATAGGCACTCAGAACAGCTGGCTTCTCAAGTTTTTAGGTGTCAATGCAGTCAAAGCGTCGTCGTGTGCGTCCGCCAAAGCGCATCCGCAGGTTAGGACATACAAGTGCATGATCGGCGTCCACACCTGTGCTCCAAATCGAGCGACAGTTCTGAACGCAGCCTCTCCATCGATAACTTTCCGCACGGTGATGGAGTTGCGTCCACAGCTGTTGCGAAGCTGGTGGGCGCCAAGTCACCCTCCGGCGGGTGCTGGGTCGGAGATTAGTGCTCGCAAAAATTAGCGGGCATCTTCACACAAATGAAGTAACCACTCTCCGTTATCATTATGAGAGCCTGCACCATGTTGGCCGCCCACATACAGCTCATCCGTGGATAATTTTCCAACTTGAGCGTTCGGATCCCAAGCCAACTCTGCAGTGTCCGAACTTCTTCTGTGGCTAAACACCTCGTTCAGTTGACGACAGAAGTCGTCTTTTACAGCGTCATTGCTAGTTTGTCGGTGCATAGGCAGCAATAACGAATAGGCACCAGTTAGTCCCGCGCGACTTCGAAGATTTGAACGAGCCAGCTAATCGGACCGCACATATCCGGGTACTGATTGGAATCCAATCAACCAGAGCAGCTTCAGCCCGGGGACTCAGAGCAATACTAACACCGGCATGGCCGGTGCTCGAAGCTTTATCGGCACCGGATAGGCTCAATGAGAAAGTGCTGCTCGTGTCACCTGAAATGGATGGCAGACTGAGTGCAGAGCTCGTGTCTCGCAGGCGGGTCTCTGATAAGCAGCAGATATCGATCGGGATGGTCACTAATGTTCGGCCAAGTGATGCCTGTTGACCGATCTGAAGCAATGTGGGAACATTAAGGCATGCCAATCAGAAGGAGGATCGAGGGCTCTAAATGGAAGCCGATGAACTGGAATGGACTGCTTGTTTGGATATGGGTCTGTTGACAGGGCAGGAATGACGTTCCGCGTTCACGATATGGTTGGTTGGACAAGACATGAGTTTGCTATGCTTGGCGCAGTCGGAAGTGACTCTGTGGTCATAAAAAGCCCACAAGATGAGCAAACAACAAAAGTGGATCCATGTCCCAAAAAGATGACACAGAGAGATACAACGCTAAAGAGAGAATGTGCCTTAGGGTCTACAGATTCCATGGTTTAAAAATTAACGCAAAAGTGATAGGCTAGCGCGAGCAAACTTTTACTGAAAAATATGAAGTATAGGTGAGACGAGCTCAATGGAGAAATGTTCCAAATGTCCGGCGCTGAGATTCTTCCGGAGTCGGGGTCACCAATTTAGCGGGTAGCCTGCACCAAGAACCCAAATTGCGACTCGAAACAACAGATCGGGTTGCATAGAAACTTTTATTCGTACAATAAAAGATTCCGTAACGTAGCTATAAAAACGCGACAACGCTGACGCCCTAGCTGGAGGATGAAGGATGCATAGCACAAAGGGCAGTCGCGCATTCCAACCGAAACGTGAGCCAAGCAACATTAGCAATGAGAAAGTCAAGCATCGAAACTCAGCAAAGAGTTCAAAGAGACATACCGGTTGCATAAGTGTACAAAGAAATGATTTAGTTAAACTTTTACACAGGCAAACCGAAGAACTTCAAGGTTGCTACAGAATGTGGACTCATATATAGAAAGCCGTATATTAATGTCGGATGCTAACAGAGAGCAGCGTCAGAATATACTTTTTAGGGGATAAAGGGGGGTATAATATTAAGGAACAGTCATGACCGGCATTGTTCTTAAAGTGAGCATAACAGAGCCTGGCGACGGCAACGCCAAGATCATGTAGATCTCAAAAGTCAGAAAGAGGTCAGAAAGCAAGAGACCGTTCATACGTGACCGGTTAAGTCATCAGGCTGAGGCTAGACCGCTAAATTATGGTGGGAATAACGGTAAGGCGTGTCGTAAGCAAAGAAGCAGTAGGTGACGAAAGTGGCTATATGCGATGGCAGTTAGCATTGCGAGCAAAGATCTCAGGTTGATAAAACCAGTATTTTGGGACCAAAGAGCCTAGATGGATAAAGTCTTGGATGTCTGAAAGTAGTCAGAAAGAAGGAGACTGTTCAGACGACGTTAGATTAGAGCCAGGCACCAAGGATACTCTGTCAAAAGTGAAGAAGAAATGCAAACAGGGTGTGAAAAGTAAATGACTATAATGCTGGGTAGTGAAACCCAAGCAGCATTCACGTGGTGATGTGAACAGGCCATTAGGTCCGCCGATCCTTGATCATTACGGTCACCGTAGTCGGAAGGAATTAACCCATTAAACCGGGTCTATAATGCACGCTTAGATGGAATAAGTCGCTCTATTATGGTCTAACTACTAACAGTGATCGTATGCAGAAATAACACGGTTGTTTACAATGGAAATTTTATAATAAGGATGAACCTTGAGGTGAGGATTACAGAGCTTTATATCTTCAGAACCTAGATCACTGAGGTCTCAAAAGTCCGTGAGAATGCAGAAAGCGGGAGTCGACAGCGGCTATATGAAAATCTATTTAGGATGCCCAACATATGTCTGAAGTTAAGGAGCTCAGGTTGCTGTGACTGCAGTGCCTACATCGTTAACGCCTCTAATGTCTGGAAGTAGTCAGAAAACAACAAACTAGTCAGACCAGGCTATATTACAACCAGACCGGAGATCTACCCATCCAATAAAGTATGCGGTGGTTAAGTGGATACATGTCTAAATGTAACCAGGGCCTTGTTGCAGGTACTCTTCTTCGACAGCGCAGCTGCCCAGAAGTTCCGCCGCTTTCGGGATGCTGAATAATCGTTTTATGCCGAGGAAACATTCACTGCTGTTTCTGACGTAATGACTATTTCTAGTAGCTTGTTCCCTACGTGCGCATACCTTTAAAGGCAGAAGTTTGTACGAATATTGCGGCGTGTCTCAGGGAGAGTGACTGAGTGAGGATTTTGGCCTATGGCGTACCACTTATCACCCATCGGTTGAACAAGTTCGCCTATACAGGAACCAGATGCTTTGAGAAGTTTACAGAGGTTTTCGAGGTTGGCTTTAAGCCTGCGCAGCCAGTGGGGCTCCAGGCCCAGCATTTTGCAGCGTCCTTGACAATTGAGCGTTGATGGGCCAAGTAGGCGCTTAGTGGAAGTCCGTCGGACTTCCTTTATCTTCATTCCATCACTATTGCGTGAATTGGAGATAACCATCGAGCAGTGCTCTAAAATCGGTCGAGCAATGCCTTATAGAGCGCGAGCCGAGACTCAGCCAGGTTTATGGACTTCAGTATATACTGTATAATAGATCTGGCTTTGGCAGCGCTTTAGCTTGCTTGTTCGGAAATAGTAAACGAGCTATAGTAAGGCACACCGAGGTCGCGCAAAACGGAACTGTTACCCAAGGAGGTGCCGTTGAGAGTTAGAATGTTGTGTGGTATAGTGCAACGGTAGAAGAGAACATTGCACTTCATTGGTGAGAATGCTAGTCTCCAAGTATCGCACCAATTTTCGAGGTAGCGAAGATCGTTCCGAATGTTTGTGAGGTCATTTGGAATGCAGCTAGGCTGGAAAGAAAATAAAACGTTGATATCGTCGGCAAAAACCTATGGTGTACCCTACCGAAAGACACGGAAGACGTCATTAATGAATAACGGGAACAGCAGAGGACCAAGTACACTACCATGAAATACCCCGCTTGTTACGGCTGCTCTTTTAGAAGATGTGTCGCCTAGTTTAACTGACTGCGTTTAGTAACCGAGGTAAAAAGAAAACCAGGAAAGAAAATGGCTAGAGACACCGAATGCCGCTAGTTTCGTCAGCAGTTCATCGTGTGGAACCCGGTCAAAAGCTTGTTCGTGTCAAAGAAGATTATGATTAGCGCTTGCCCTGGGTAAATGGAGTGTGTCATGTGGTGCAAGCCTTCAAATTTGCAGGTTTGGCAAGATTTAGCCGACAAAAAACCTTGTTGGGACATATTGATGAGATTGCGCTGCAGTAGGAAACGAAGGTTTCCATTGCCTAGCCTTTCCATAACTCCGGACGCAAAGAGATTGTGGCTTACATGGCGATATTTGTCGATATTTTGTTGACGGCCTCGTATTTGACGTAAAACGACTATCAAGTGTTTGCATATGGTTGGGTAGTTTCCGCTCGTCATGGAGAGGATAAAGACGTTGACAATAAGGACTGAAATATCCAAGCCTCTGAGTAAAAGTAAGGAAGATGGGACTCCGTTGGGGCCGGGGTTGTGTGACGGCTTCCGTGCGCGTAGAGCTCCATTGACATTGTTAAGTTTGAAATCACTGGTGTGAATATTATCGCCCCTTAAACTTTGAAATCGTAGGTGGCAGTAACGCGTTAAAGCTGAGGCTGGAGTCACAGAAGTGTGCGTTAATGAAATCGCACAACTCTGCCGCGTCAGTGATATCCCTATTATCAGGAAGCACGAGCGCGTTAATCGGCGAGTCGTTGCGGTAACTGCAATGCATCAAAAGTCGTACAATTGACTTAGCCTTGTTCGCCCCTCGTAGCGCCGTGCGCACAGCTAAGGTATGCACATAAATTTTTGAGTTTCTCCATTCCACTAGTATTTCCTTCATACGAATTATGAAGTGAACATCCTTAGTATGCTTTAGCAAAAGCGCATTTTCTTAAGCTCAGCCGTAATTTTACGCGTGTGAGCGTCATCGGGATTTTGAGGTCTCCTGCTCGAGCGCTGCGTTGGGGCTGGGGTATAAAGGCATCTCGTGAAGTTATTGTAATGTTCAAAGTTAGCAGTGTCCGTACTAGCGGCTAGGAGGAAAGCGTCTCAAGGAGCGGCACGGTGAATTGTGGAGAAGGTCACTCAATTCATATATGGGAGAGACCTAAAAGCAGCGTGGACCGCGTTGACATTATGACGGAAATTGGGAAGCTCGGATGATAGGCCACAACTTTGTGGTCGCTGACCTGAATGTTATTTAACATGCTGGCATTTGCATTCAAGATACCGTTGGTGAATATTACGTCCAAGGTGTTTGACTCTCTTGTGGGTGCGCGCACATGCTGACTCCAATCAGGTGTGAAGACAGCTCTTCTGATGATGAACATATTCATCACCTTGATGCTCTCTTCAACCGCTTGACGCAACGTGGGGTTACCGTCAACCCAGTTAAATGCGTGCTTGGCCAAAGCTCCAAAAACCTACTTGTCCGCAGAATATCCGCCCCTGGTACTAAAGCACTGCCGGACAAAATCCAAGCACTGAAGGATTATCCTACTCCAGGTTCCTTCAAACAGTTACGCCGATTCATTGACCTGGTCAACTATTATGGACGCTTGGTTCCTTAATGCGCAACCACTGTTCACTCAACGACTGACTTGCCCCGCAATAACCAACGGTCTTTTCTTTTTCCTCACGACGCTAGTCTGTCTTTTAAGAAGCTAAAAGACGCTACCTTCATAGTAGCGATTCTCTCCCATCCAGATACATCAGCACCAATCTCCCCGCAAACCGTGGCTTCGGGCATCGCCCTGGGTGTCGTACTAAAACAACGCATCGGTCATCGACGTAAACATTTAGGTTTCCTCTCGAAACCTTTACAACCTGCCGAATCATTTTACAGCACCTTCGGTAGAGAACTAGTAGCTATCTATTGGTATCGGGCATTTCCGCCAATATCTCGAAGGTCGACATTGTACAGTCTTCACTGACCACAAACAATTGATCCACGCAATCAATGGCGCAGCAGAAAGGGTTTCTGCTCGGGAAACTAGACACTTAGACTATGTTACTCAGCTTATGACAGCCATAATAGTGCCCTCAATCCTGTCGTGGATTCAAGTTTATGCATTCACCAGATCAGATTATCGCCTAGCACCAACATTAACCTAACCACCACGGCTGCTGCTCAACAACCTGATACCGACACAGCCAAGCTATGTCGTGACACTAGTTTGAAACTACGCGAAATTCCACTAGCTTCATCTGAGGTGACAATTCTTTTGTGGCGCCTCACAAATTACTCCCCGACATGTAGTTCCTACCTCGATAAGTCAACAAGTTTTTAACGCTTTACATGACCTGTCTTATCCCGGCGTACGTGCTACGCAGAAGCTCCTAACCAAAAGCTTCGTGAGTCCCAACGTCACTCGCGATGTCAGCCCTCGGGCACGCACATGTTTAGGGCGTCAGAGTGCCAAGGTGCACAGACACACTATAAGCCAAATGACGTCATTCCCGCTCCAGACTTTCGTTTGACACGCGTCCATGTTGCCCTGGTCGTACCTTTGAGCCAGTGCAAAGGCTACGTGTATCTCCTCACCTGGGTCGACCGATTCACCCGTTGGCCAGAAACAATTCCAGTAGTCAAATACTCCTCGGAGACTGCTGCACAAGCCATTCTAGAACGCTGAGTAGCTTAGTTTGGTTGCCCAGGCGTAGCCACCACCGACAGAGGATCACACTTTTAGGGATCCTTAAGCAACTTCACAAGGTTCTTTGTTGTCAGTACAACTGAACCACCGCATACAACCCCGTCGCTAATGGGATGGTAGAAAGCTTCAGCCGACAACTCAAAGCATCACCCTTTGCCCAATCTAGCACATCCTGGCAAAAAGCACTTCCATTCGTTCTCTCAGACATAAGAAACACGATTAAAGGGGAGTTGTGCGCCACTCCTTTGCTAGTTTTTGGATGCACAGTACACTTACCTGGTGAACTCGTCTCACCAAATCGCCAACAGCTTTCGTTTTTGACGACTACGCAGCTCGCCGATCTCATAACATGCCACAGCTTCCTCCTGTGCAATCCAGAACACAGAGCTTGTTCATAAACGTTGACAAACGGATTACAACTTGCACCTACGTGTTCGTTTACATTGTCAGCATACGCCGGTTACTCCAACCTTCTTTTCTGGCCCGTGCGGTGTCGTACGCAGAAGCGAAAAGATTTATTATTGACTACAAGGAAAAGTCTGAGACAATCAACCTCAAGCGACTCAAGCCAACATTCATCGAAAAGTCTGACCCTTCGGTGCAACAAGCGCTTCCACAGCCTACGCCATAAAAGCTAGCACCGCAACCTCAGACCAGTCATTCCGCTCCATTGGAATCGACAGACTCAACCGACGTTGACCCTTTACCACCCACTAATAATCAAAGTTTTATGAAAGTGAAACCTCCAGCACGGATTGTGCGATTTCGTTAGCGCTTGCTGCTTCCCATAGACCATTACTTAATCCTTCTTCTGCTCACTAATAAAATCCACAAAATGATCCAAACCGTTTTGCACCTAGCAAAAAAGAACAAAACCTTTTGAATACCCAGCAACAGTCTTGCACCTTTATTCCCTTTGCACTGGTTTATGTATTGCTATGTGTTTACGGTGCTTCTTAGTGCTTTCCATATATATCGTCGGTTGGTTGCACCTCGGTTTTACTTGCCGCTGGATCTTCGCACGTCGACTGGAAGTGGAACGAACTTCCTGCTCAACCACCTAACTCAATTTTAATAACTGTACCTGCACACCTAGTTCTTTTACCCTTTCGACACCATAGGGAGGACAAGTGTGCGAGCTCGCTAGGGCCCGATTTCATGGTTTTACCCCAGCAGCTCTGTCAGGTTTCACAACATTTTCTCGCAGAAGGCTGTCCCGCGACGGACAGTCCTCAAGTAGAGTGATTGACTGCTTCCGAAGTCCCTTCTGGGGAAAGTGGTGTAGCGGTCAAGAGATTCTATGGTTTGCCTGTGCAAAATGCTAACTCAAATTATTCCATTGTACACCTAGGTGACGATCGTGGTTTGTTGAACTGATTGCTGAGTTCGAATGCATGACTAGCTGGTCATCATCATTGCTTGGCGCTGGTTACGTTTGAAACGCGCGACTGCTATGTGGACTGTGCATCCTCCCTTCCCCTATTTAGAGCGTAACCGGTGTCCCATTTTTATAGCTTGGTAACAAGGAATCTTTTACTGTACCAATAAAAGTTTCCCTGCAACCGGATCGGCCTCTTTGCATCGCTCGCAGAGATCCCGCTACCGGGTACCCGCTACACGATTAGCATTAAATAAATAAATAATTAAGTGTATTCCCGATGAAACGGGACACGTTAGTAAGGGCTGATCAAGTGGTTGACAGGGCCACAGAAACACTATAGGCGGGTGTACACAATATGGCAGAGATATGTATTGGCAAACTACATGGCTCGAAAATTGTACTTACTTTTGCATAGGAAGAATGCAGGGGTGATAGACATGAGCATTTGGTGTCAGAGAAATTTGGCGCTGAAGCGCTATAAGATTACTAAGTTTTGCTGTTGCGGAAATGCCGGATGGGGGTTCGAATTGTTCCGGATACTGATCTCCGATTTTCCGTAGGCGTAGGAGTCCGATAGATTGTATGATAAACACGGTTTGCTCACAAATAACGGATGTTGGGATCATTATCCGTGTGAAGCAGTGGGCAGTGACATTATATCGATGGCGAGTCAAATCCGGCACGTCGTCGTGTCGTTAAACAGACGTTTGTGGCTTTTAATAGGGAAAACGCTTGCCAGACAAAAACCCACCACGTCCTAAAACACTGTCCTTGACCACAATTTAACTAGCATTAAGGGACTTGTAAGGTTTCTTTAAGACCAATTTTCCGAACGGCTAATCGCAGTCATAGTACACCCATTTTCCGTTGGCTCAGCGGTAAGCTTATTAAGGATGCACGAGTAATCGTTGGGGCCGGCGGTACTGGTCGGAGATAGGGCTATGTAAATTGGGATGCTGCGTTACACAAGTAAGTACAGAACTCAAACCGTTAGCACCATTTTCCGAGCAACTAACCAATGAGGCAGCTAGGCGTCGCTGGCGGGTCTACTAGAGATAACCATCGCAGGTAAGTGAGAGGCTTGCATGAAGGTAAAGTTTTTCGAGAGGGTGTTTCGAACGGTCGATGAGCTTGCTTTGGTCTTTAAAATCCGGTATGGCCGAGCGCTGTAGCATGGACTACAGACAATAAACCTCCAAAAGGTATACATGCTGCATACCACACTGTCTAGGTTATTGAAGTATCCCTTGTATACTGACGCCAAGGATATGAGGATTCCGATACCGGGAGAAATAATCCACTGGTGAGACCGACGAAGCGGAGCGTCATGGTATCGCAAGTAAGTGGAAGACTTGCAGGGAGAGGAAAATGTTTTTCAGGAGAAGTTCCGAAAGTGATAATGATTTGATCCAACTTGTTCAAAACAATGGAGGATACGGATAAAAATGCTTTATTTACTCATACTATTCAAGCGTTCGGAAGCATAAGAATTGATGGTAGACCACACTTTTGAGGTGGGTAACGTAACCATTGAATAGTGAAGCCAAACAAATGAAACATTTGATACCAGGAGAACTTATCTACTGGCGTGGTGGAGGGAGCATGACGCCATGGCATCGCATGTAAGTTGTTCACATGCAGGGAGATGAAAATTTTTGGGTGATGTTCCGAAGGTAGTAATGATTTGAACCCAGTTGTTCAAACCAGGGGAAGATATGGATCAAAAGGCTTCCATACTAGGTAAGCTTCCAGGAGCTTAGGATAGATGGCAGACGACACTGGCGAGGTGTGTAAGGCAACCATCGGATACTGCGGCCAAGCATATGAAGGATCTGATACCAGAAATCATCTACTGCTGTGCTGATGGAACATTCCGCTATGACATCGCAAGTAAGTGGAACACTTGCAGGGAGACGAAGCTTCCTTGAGGTAATGTTCCGAAAGTGAACGTGATTTGAACGCATGCGCTCCAACCACTAGAGAATGCATATAAATGGGACAAGATGATCGAGTTGGTGCTCCGAGCTGTCCACTACACTCTTATGCCGTATTTGTAGCTATGACGAATCAGGTAAGTTTATTTAGCCCTTCTGTGCAGGTTCCGCGGAGGGGCTAGGAAGTAAAGGTAATAGAAAGCATGAACTTCGAACGTAAGGAAGGGAATGAGCAGAGCTGGCGACCTCAAACCTCATTATATATATATATATATATATATATATATATATATATAGACCATGGTCCGTCTGTTTGTGGGTAGCTTCAGATATTGGAGATAAGAATAGAAACCTCGTGTACAGAAACTAGGTGTCAGGATATACGGAGCAGCCCATTAAATGGAAGAAGGTGCAGTAACCAGTTGTGACGAAAAATGACTATCACATTGGAGCGACGAGTATTTAGAACAAATGTTGCAGCAAAGATACCGTGGCGACGCCAGCAAGGCAGTTGAGTTAACTCTGTGAAACAATATTGCAAAGCGGCGCCACAATAGACTAAGTGACCCCCCGAATGTGGAGCTGTATGGTGCCACAGGTAAGCTAGATGGTCAGAAATAACACAAAAGGAATTTTTGGGATTTATTATGTAGAAGAATCCGACGTTAGGTAAGGGAATAATGAACCTGTACTGCGGAGCTGTCAGTTGAGAAATAAGCGCGATTAACGGAGACAATGTCGGAAGTTAAAGTTTTGTTGGAGTGAAGGAGCCTGGGAAACAGTAAACGTGCAGTTGTGGAATAAAATGCGGCAGCCGCGCCATAATGGTGAAGTGAAAGACTCGAACTTGGAGCTCTAGGCTGTCACGAGTAACTCGGATGGATACATAGAACAGAGCGGAAAAGCGCCGGATCAATTATGCATAAAAATCAGATGTTGTTGGGAATTCAGCTAAGATGTGGGTTAGTACTTTGTAAGGACAATTGTCGTAGCAGAGCACTTGATAGCCTAATAAAGCCGGCGCCGCTATGAACCTAGAGAAGTAGAAAAATATGGGGCATCGTCGACAGAACAGACTAAATAAACCATACGAGCCTAGAACACTACGGCGTCACAGGTAAGGCAAATAGACAGGGAACAGGGAAGGCGTAACTGCCAGCTTCAGAACGTAGCAGGGCTTGCTCTTAGCGGAAAGATTAAGGACTATGAACGGCTGAGTAGTCAGTTAAGATTAAAAGCAGTGCTTTATAAGAGCCAATTGCTGCAGCTGAAAGGAAGATGGTAAAAGAAATCCAGCGATTCTATGCCGCTGCATAGATAAAATAAAATTGGTCAGCAGTGACACAACATTAAGTGAATCGATTGAAAATGGAGCTCTATGGTGTCACGGGTAATTCAGAAGGACTAGGAGAAGAGAAAAAGATGGAAGAAGATAAATTTGTGGAAAAATTTGCTCATAATTATGAGGTTATATGGAATGGACTGGCGAATTCAGTTATGAAGAGGTGCGCGGATTTTCACGGACAATTTGTGTAGCTGAAGGGAAGATAGTCAAGTAAGGCCTTTGAAGCCATGAGCTAACCGTTGGGTAAGACTATGGGAAAGCACCGCAGCAATAGACTAAACAAACCGCTCGAAGGTGGAGTTCTACGGTGTCACATGTAAGTCAAATGGACCGAGAGAGCAGCGGAGGGAAGAGCCAGCTCTATGATTAAGCGCAGCCCGCTTTTGTTATAAAAGTAAAGGATATGGACATTTAAGCAATCGGCTAGGCGTAGGAACAGGAATTTGTAGGAACAAGATACTTGCGGTCCTACGCACAAACTTGCGGAGTTGTAGTGTGGCAATTAAGTCTTTGAAGCATCAGAGGTAGGTAGTCTATAAGGAGAGAGGAAAGCCAGAGCAAAAGTGATAAGTGGAGGTGCAGGACGAGCCAAGGAATACAAAGCAAGTTGAAGATGGACTATGCAGTGTTTTCTGGTTATTTACAGAAACAAGCATTGTCAATTATATCAAGGTCAACCATCGGAGAAGGCTAACAGTGTTTAAGGAAGTCTAAACAATTGAGATCCTACGTACAAAAGTGCGGAGCTAGAGTGTAGCAGGTTTGTCGGTGCAGCATTAAAGGTAGGTGGCGCATAATCGTAGATTAAAGTCAGAGCCAAATAGCCAAGTGTAGGGTTAAGACGAGACAAGTGATACGAAGCAAGGTGAAGAGGGACTATGCGGTATAGTTAAGGCTTAATACAGAAAAAATAGTCACTTATATCGATGTCAGCTCGGAGGTAAGGATACAGACTGGCAGCCTAGCCAGATACCTGAGGTCACGCCCACAAATGCGCGAAGATGCAGTAAAAAATATGAGTCGGTGGAACATTGGTGGTTGGTTGTGTTTAAGAGGGAATGAAAGCCAGGGCATAAGTGATAAGTGGAAGTAGGACGCGACCAGGAATAGGCGGTCAATATAGCCAGGTACGTGAGGTCTTAGGCACAAAGTGTGGAGCTACAGTGTGAAATGTAAGTCGTTGGAGCCTCGTAAGCAGTTGGTGCATAGAAGAATGCCAGAGCCTAACTGGCAAAAGAAGTGGTAGAATATGGGCTAAATGGAAGTAAGATGAAAAGAGAATCTTCAGTGTTGTTTGGTTCGCATGGTAACAAATGTAATAGAAAACGATGTCAGCTTAGCGCTAAGGATATAAGTGGGCAACCTAGCCTGATACTTGTAGTCCTGTGTACAAAAGCGCCGAGCTACAGTGAGGCAACTAATTCGGTGGAGCATCGGTGGTTGATGGCTGCTTTGGTGGAATGATAGCCAGGGCAAAAGATATAAGGGAAATAATTGGACGAGACAAATGTTAGAAAGGTAAGTGAAGAGGACTCTGGAGTGCAGGGCGCGAAATGCCAAAGCCAAAGGGAGAAGTCGAGGAGTAGGGCTAACCAAGAAATACAAGGCAAGGTGAAGATGAACTATGCAGTGTTATTTAGGGTAACATGTGAAAAAACATAAATGGTGTGGAAGTCGGCTTGGGGATAAGTATAATGATGTCCTGCTCACAAAAGTGTGAAGCTACCGTGTCAAATATGAGTCGGTAGAGCAACGGATGTTGATGGTGCGTACCGGAGCATGAAATCCAGAGCAAAAGTAATAAGTACAGTAGGAGGACAAGACAAGGGACGGGCAGGCAAAATAGTCACATACTTATGTTCTTACGCGCAAAAGAGCAGAGCTGCAATTGAAAGGTGAGTTGTTGGAGCATGGTAGGTAGTTTGTGCACTGAACCTACTTTCAGACCAAACAGACGCTCTAAGAACTTTATTCTTCGAAACAACACAAACAACAAAATAATTAACCGTCAATCTTCTCCCAAGCTTCATTCTGCTAAGGAAGAAGCAAAACAGATGACGGGAGACGGAGTATTTCAGGTAAGGCTGAATAAATGACAAAAGCGAGGAGTTCCTCCGCTCCTCCGACCAAAAATCCAAACATGAATCCAAGCTGCTTTAAACTAAATAAAGAAAGCTTTTACATGAAGTTTTGGCGGCGTTCATAAATTGGGTCGGTACTATAGCTTATTACAGGAATCTGACTAACCTCCAGGACTACAAAAGCATGAATATTATCTCACAGATTTAGGTAACCATCAATCCAAAGCTATGCTACGTAGACCCTAGCAGGTGCGTCACTTACATATGTGTCGAATTACAGTAGTGGAATTCAGGGCTTTGTGGTACGCATTTTTGCTATGACTGCAGTAACGATCGGCTGCTGCTGACGCATAAACGCCGCACTCTACAATACACTGGAGAATACGATGGCACCTGCCTTATGAACGTTGGTTTTACGTAGGCACCAAAATAATTACTGCATCAGGCTCTTCCGAAAGTTATGATAAAGCACATCTATTGCTGGATTGTTAGTTTACTTAACAGCCAACGGCTGTAAGCTACCAGTAACGTCGCTAGACAGGAAAATTACTTTCTGCGTCTGTGTTGTGTACTGTCAACTATATAAAATCTATACAGATGAGTCTCCGAAGAAACTGTCACTATTTGCTCCACGAGTTTGACTACCACACGCGACAGACTGCTTAACCTGCAATTAGCAGGCTGAATACTGAGGCCGTTTTTAAAAATGCGAAAAATGCCAGCGTTTGTTGCTTTGGAATTTAAGTACTGCTCCCAAGCGATGGCTGAAGCACAATAGGGAGTGGCCCGTTTAGATCCACAGAAAACCCATAACAGTGTTTTTAAAGTAAATCCGACTCTGATGCCTTAGAAGGGTTTAGTATTTGTAGCAGCATACTAATTTCCTTTCCCGCTACATTTGCATCAGTAGCCATTGAAGCCACGGAAATCTGTACAGGCAATTCAAGGCTGGAGGTTTCTCAGAGTAGCTCTCTTGCATACTATCCTTTAAGTACAAATGCCTTGCTCTACTCAGTATGCTCATGAGTACGCTCCGCTCGCAGCAACGCTAGAATCCACAAGTATGGACAGAAGACGGTTTTAACATAAGCAAATACCGTTTCGGCTTTTTGAAAGCTAACCCTTTTTATTTATGAGCCGCACGTTTCACAGGTATTGCTTAAACCTAATTCTAGGCTCTCGGTACATGTCACAAATATTGGTGGAGGGAAAAGCTCGGCAGGTCCGCTAGCACCTAAACTTCTCGATGCCTGGCAATGGAATCTTGGCATTTTTCTCCCACTGACTATAATGTAGGAAGCAGAGACCTATTGGTGGTTGGACTTGGTTTTCCTGACACTGCCGTCCGCCGTGATCTCACAGCACAAGCTAAAGTCTTAGCTCACAATATTAGATAATTCGTGTGCCATAGGTTTGGAAACAGTACAACGGTCGCATTTATTGTTCGTAGTCAGATAGAAGTATTTTACTGTAGGTCAGGTCATAAGAAAGCAAAGTATGAGTTAGCGAATATGTCTGAATAAAACCAACAGGACTGTAGAATTCAAGCAATCGGACATAAGAACTCTGATACACTCAATGCGAACCAGCTTTTCTCCTGGTTGGGATGGAATACCGCCTGCTGTGTTTGCACTACGGGGCCCTAATGTTACCATACTGCTGCAAATTATTTTTACGTTATCTGTGACATTACGGACAGGCCTGGACAAAATATACTTGCCGCACTCACCCGCAAGATGATAGAGCCTCCTAAGTACTTAAGGTGTTATGGGCCCGAAAGGACGACAGATAAACCACAGCATCCGAAACCCTTCTTTCTAGACACCTTCTGCTAGTTGTTTGCAGATTGCAAACTGGCACGGTGCACGACCCCTAGGGAATATGGATGGGACAACTAAGCCATTTTAGCCCAAGGGCCACATAAAATTAGAAGGCGTCAGGCACTCCGCTCCGCAGCACTAGACCATTTGGTCGGTTTATATAATTTCGTTTGGACAATAGTCTTAAGGTAATCTAGAAGCTGCTTTCCTGCATCGCATTTTTAGGTTGCTGTCGAAAGCGCTTGTGTGCTGCTCACCATGCACTTACATATTGTCATAGTCGCCATAGATCTGGATCCCATCCCATTGGCAGCAAAGCTGGAATGGGCGAGGTTGCACCACAACATCGGTTAACGTAGGCTTATAACATCTTTATATTGGGCGAGGCAATCCTCATACTATTGTTAGGTCAATATGAGACGTCGTCTGCACTTATTTTGGCCCACCGAGACCAGTCAAATTTGCAGTTCAAAGGATTTGTTGGATATATTCTTCCACACATAGGTCGCTCCTTCAAGAGCCTATCCCCCTCAGAATCTAACCTCAAAGGCTGTACGCTCGACTCTCTCTGTTAATAAGTGGGGCCTTTCGCTGCCTTAGTCAACCAACCTAATGCAGTAGGCGGCAGTGTGATATGCATACAGATTGTGATAGAAGTGGCCGTATTCATACAGGGCAATGTATGCAAGTTGTAGTACAAATGGACGTAGAAGGTGTTCAGCTGTACTCAGTAGGCCATGCCTTCAACTAGCGATAGCATTCCGTGTGGTTGACTTTAATGCCGTGGTTGTCCATCAAGGATTCTTTGCGGGAAATCGCTGCTCGGCAATTGCACGCCTCTGTGAGGTGGAATGCGGGGGAAAAGTATTGCCTTAGCGCACGTGTCAGGTTTTCGACTGTTTGATGGTGGGTCTGGACTTGCTCGAACACGGCTGCGGCACTGACCGAAGGGCACATCAATGAGTTGTAACTTTAATTCAGTCGAGACCAAGAAGCTTTATCTTCTGTCAATGTGAAAGGTAGCACGTTCCGATATTTCTACACCTTGAATAACAATTTTGCAAGTAAGTTCGCCCGCTAAGTTTAACATACCATCGGATGCCTTATGTGCACTTTAAGGTGACACGAACCTCTTTGGTCTTTTAATGTGATTCTAGGTGTTCCTGGGAATAAACGTGACGTCCGCGGCCTTGACAACTTGTACATTCGTTGGGATGGCATTAAGCAACTGCTGGATAAATAGTCGTCTGGGTTTACAATAGTTTGGCCCGCGGCAACTAGGGACAGTGACTCCGCGCCATTTATCATAATATTCCCTTTCTGATAAGACTTCCTCACGTTCTTCTGCTGGAGCTGACAGCAGAATCCCTCCTTATACCCATGCTTATGACATGTTAGATAAATACCACAGTAGAACGGACAAAAGCGTGGGAAATGCGCTTCGTCCGCTGACATACATCCTGTGAATGGTGAGTTCGTAGACTTCCGATGGTCACGCTTAGGTTGACAGTCCTGCCTTATTTCACGAATAAACGGCAGCTGGTGGTGCGAAACCGTTTCGTACGACCAGGGCAGTGTTGTGTTTTAGAGTGTACAGCAGGTTGCAAGCGATTACTTGGGTTTCTGGTGCCAGACCAGTATCCTTATCCAGCTTAGGTAAAAGCCGTCTGCGGAGCTCAGCATCACCAGGGAATTGTAACGCGCTGAAGCACATGAGACACGTAAACTGATCCTCCGTTAAAGTGCGTAGTTTGCAACACTAACACCCACGGTACATTAGGTTTTCTAGGGCGACAAACTCGTCCTGCGCTTGTTTGGCAATATACGTGAATTGACGGCGAATACTAAACAAGGATACTGACTCACCGAAGGTTTCATTCAGCAGCGACACTGCTTCGCCAACGTCAAACCGTTTGGTTATCTTGGCAGTAGGTAAGCTAAAACTTTAACCCTTCACTTATTCCAAGATTGCGGAGTAGCAATCGTATCGTCCAGGAGGTTCTTGCAGAAGGGATACTGTAGGACTCCTCACTGCCTGGCGCTAATAACATAATTTGAATGTGCATGCGGAATCCGAGTCGTAATTATATTCAGCGCTTGCATACCTGTAAAGTTCAAGGAAAAACCCCTTCATGTCCCGCGTAGCTGCTCCTGTTTTACGCAAACTCAACCATTGTATCGAAATTCCCAGCACTTACAGTAGTGCTTTAATTTAAAATTCCTTTTGGAATCGCAGCTTTCGAACTTGCTAAGCTGAAATATTCATCACATTCCCATTTGTCTTAGTTACCATTTTATAATGTTCTAATTAGACGTGCTTCAAAGAAAGGGCGCCGCACTGCGCTACAAAACTTATAGCTCAACCGAACGCAAAAACGGAAGGCTAATAGCCTCCACAAAATATAGTATTAACCGCCGTAAACAAACACTGTATAACCTCCGCGGACCCTGACGGTATTTATAGGTCACTTTCTGACCCTTGCCCTCTAGATTTGGTAGTTCAGCTAGCAAGATTATTAATTTTACATAGCCTTGCAGGCTGTTAGGTGCTGTTAGTCACCTGCAGAAGGTAGAGCATACTAAGACGCTGGAAACCGATGCCAACTTCGTTAATAATCGAGTAATTTCTGAAGTAGCATATTTTTTTGGAGAATTATTATTTTCTTCCGCACAGAATGGAAAACTTCTACGGGAGATAGGTTGGGACTGAGCAACTGCAGGCCGTACGTATAATTATTTGTAATATTATCCACCTACAATTCCAGTCTAGCTGGTAATAGTTTGCATTCATCCGCAGCAGGAAGCTTATTGCTAGCCTCAGCGTCATTAGTAACAGAAATACAAGTTGTTCGAGACAGCGTAGATGTGAAGTATGCGATTATGAGTATTGACAGACGCTACCGTCGCTGTTACTAGCTTGCCTGGAGATTTCATAGCTGCGGTTTGCAGAAAGTTCCGGATGCTTCTTACAAAGTAGAAAATTCATTGCAACACCCCCACACGCTGCTAGTACTAATAGAATTGGCGTGTCGAACTTCTGGCGGGACTACGTTAATCATAAGCTAGGCATTTAAAACAGTCGGCTGCGGTTGCGTTTCAAAGTGGAGAGGGCCAGTTTCAGCTTCAATAATACCTGGAAAATCGTTTCAGTCAGCTCAGTCTTCTGGTCGGCGTCAACAGTAAATTCACCAAGGACAAACTGCCGTCTTATTTACAGAACGCTTGGAATTTGTCCGCTTTCTTGGCCAGCATGTTTGAAAACAGCTCAACTGCAAATACAGCGAAAGGAACTGAGGTACCCTTTGGGAGAAATTTTGTTTACAGCTGCCGCAGAATAGTAGCATCACATCTAGTAGAACCGACTAATGTAGGCAAGTGACTGAGATGCTATGGCAGCAAGCAATCGCCTAGCTCAATACCGAAGGTTATCTGCCGAAGGCTAGCTTCGATGGAAGCCTTGGTGGGCGTTAAAACGGCGGCGTTCAGTTTATCGTAAAACGAATCCGTCTAAAATCAAATTAAACTTATTCTATAATGTCAGGTGCAATGTGGATAGGAAGCCGGGAAGTAGCAAGTGCGAACCTTACCGGAGGAAAAGCAATACGAAGGATGCAAAAAGGGTCTCACAGGTTAAAACTACATATGAGGGTTAGATAGATCAAATATCAGCAGGCGATATCAAAAATATTTTCTGAAGTGTCCGTACAGGTACCGTAGCTGGACATGGTAAAATCACCAGCAAGTAGCTCTGTGCTTATCTGAAAAAGAAATTGGGATCACCAAGGATGTATAAAAAGGCCAAAATAAAAAGTGATTAATTACATAAAGAAATCCCGGTGTGCAAACTAAGAAAGTTGGACCTCACCTTTGATAAAACGATGTTTTATGTAGACCGTCATTTAGCCGCACAACCCGTTTCGGAAGACGGAACGTTGGTATGCGCTAATTCGACGCAATAGATGAAATGACCTATGAACTAAGTTGGCAGACCAACGAACGCGGCAAATCCCTCATATCCAAAACCAGGGGCGTCTTAATAATAAGAAAAAGCTGATCGTAATTCAGAGGGGGCGATACTTGCTATACTGTCCGTTTTCAAAGAATTTTATGAAATACGTCGTGAAGTCTTGAGAAGGTGTAAATAACTTTGTATTATCCTAGCGAAACTAGTGCCCGTGGCGCTTTTCTGTGTGAAGTATGACAAGGTGGTTTTAGTGAGCAGCTGTAGTTTCGTCTTCAAGTTCAAGTGTGACCGGAACAGTGGGAAAATCCCGCGAATGTTCAACCTTGGATAACGTCGTTGATATAACAAGGAAAGCGGTGTCTTGATGCGCCAAAGAAGAGCCAAATCAACACACACGATTTACATGATCAAGCAATCATCGTCCACATGTCCTGCACTAGCAGACCCCGCTGCGCCGGCCACGTAAAGAATAAAAGAAAACAGTAGTGTCCGTAATGTAAAGGAAACGGAGAAGAAGACCAGCTTAGCGCATATCGTAGGCAATATTGATGTAAGTTACAAGGAGTTAAAGGGCGGTGGGCCATAGCAGTCGAATAAAATTTTAAGACATGAAGGAGAAGATTTTAAACTTCCGACCGAGAGCGTCAAGTCAATGCTTAAACTCCTTCACCGTCGGTGCCATCACGACGTCTGAGAGCAATACGCTCCACTAAGCTATGACTATGCGATACTCGCAAAGCTGTCCAAATCCGGTCAGACCGAGGTTTGTGCAACTTTGACGTGTAGCCAACAAGTGTTGGCACTTGAGTGGTGCGCAATAGTCCAGTCACATCAGGACCAAGCTGACCCATCAATATACGATAGTTGAGGACCACTTCGCCCCAAAGCTGCCTGTAATACTTGGAAACATATCCAACTTACCTATTCTCTCCGAATACGTCATCTGCTTTAATGTGTGCACCATTTTTGTTCTGGGCCGCAGGACTCGTTCAACTGCCATCTTAGCAGGAACCAGGCATGGAGGACAAGCCTGAACGAAGTATTCCAAGTGCAGCTTTACAAAAGCCAAAATTAGTCTTACGAACATGTCGGCGGTCATGATCCTGAATGATTTGCGGATCATCCACAACCTGTTAAAACCTTTGCAAGCAGCTGTCGTCCAGTATTCACTGGAATTAAAGGCGGATGTCAGCAAAAACACCGATGTCAGATTGGGTTTGAACTCGCGGTACCTCGTCGCCGCCAAACAATTAACGCGTCGGCAGGTCATTCGGATCAACGCGTGAAAAGAAACATTTCGCTAAATTAACGGGTAACTGTCACAAAATTGACCAGTCCCAAAGTCTGTCCAGAGCCCCGCGTGAATCAGTGGACCAATAGGATCGTCTATCATGAACCAGAATTTCAAGTCATTTCCAAACATTAGGGATGGCGCACCAAATTATTCAGGTAGGTCGTTAACGTATAACGTGAAGAGATGTGGCCAAAAGCCGAACCTTGCGGAACCTCACTGCGAACACACTGGCGGAAGGACTGGCTTGAACCCACCCGCACACACATTTCTCCTCCTATTAGGAAAGCTGAAATCCATCATAAGATTGGTCCAGAATTACCGTAGGAATTCGGCTTGTACAAAAGGTGCGAATGTGGGACGGTGTCAAAAGCTTTGGAAAAGTCAGTGAACAGCACGTCCACTGCCTTCCCGCAATCAACGGCATCAGCCCAGTATTCAGGAGCAATCAACAAGTTAGTGAGGCTGGGATATCCCTTACGGAAGCCGTGCGGAGATGGAGTAAGTAACCCAAACGCTTTCAAGTGTCCTTGGAGAGCGCCCCACAGGAGCCTTTTCAATAACCTGACCAGCTCACTCGTTAAACAGACTGGTCCATAGTTATCAGGGAGGCGCTTATCACTTTTCTTAAAAATGGGACCAACAATAGCCTCCTTCCAGTACTTGGATAGATGGCGGCTTTTTAGACTTCAAAAAAGGTTGCGTAATCGGACAGCAAATTTTATCAGCTAAATCGCACAACAGTTTGGGAGGAATAGCATAAACACCGGCAGCTTTATTGGGACTTAATTGCCTCAGAAGCCGGAGCACTTGAGTCTCCGTTATAGAAACCTCCTCCAAGTGGGAGCCACCAGAAACTTTTGCCTTGCTACTGACATGCGGCGGCTGTGACTCTCTAACATAAACTCCAGCGTAGTTCCCCGAGCAAAATGCCTTTTTGTGATCCGTGACAATAGCAGTGCGGCCAGGGCAAAACAACACTGGAAGGCACCAGTTTAAGTTGCTTCGCCTTTTGACATAAGCAGAAAAACGGTTCAGGTTT
Organism: Dicrocoelium dendriticum; assembly: GCA_944474145.2. Lineage (NCBI taxonomy): Eukaryota > Metazoa > Platyhelminthes > Trematoda > Plagiorchiida > Dicrocoeliidae > Dicrocoelium > Dicrocoelium dendriticum. The sequence goes on along the minus strand of OX104068.1, from coordinate 23,920,710 downwards.
GATGAGTCTATACGAGCAAGCTATACTTCATGCTGTAAAAGAACACCTCGTAGATACTGCCTGCAGACCCCTCAAACCTAACAATATCGCTTGAAGATCCCTAATGAAGGAGCAGATAAGTAAGTACGCCAACATCTGGCACGTCTGTTGAGTTGTTTGCGTACAGCAGAATCAAACCAGGGTGACTTTGCCTTAGTTTTCTTCCCGCCAGATAGTGGTAAATGGGGGAGAGGGTGCCCACTTATGTGTGATTTAAAGCTGACCCATGCCGTTTGAACGTCTTCACTTTCCAAAATGACACAAGGCGACTTTGCGGCTTTGGTTTTCATTGTCTGAAAGTCCGCGCGCCATATATTTGGAACTCGGTCGGGATGAGCATTAGTCTGACGACTAATGGCGCAATTAAATGAGAGACCTGCGTAGTCCTCGCGCCGAGAGGAGGGTTGTATAAAATGGCCGTAACCAAATCAATGAATTTAGAAAAGATCAACCCCAAGAGCGACGGGCTTTGACCCATCATAAACCTTGCAGGCCGATCGACAAATTGGTGCAGGAAAGCAGGCAAGGCCAGCGCGAGCAGCTCAGTATCCAAACACCTTGCTACAGCGTCGCAGGAAAAATTTTGCGGGTCAACGTCAGGAAGATTGAAGTCCCCCACCATTAAACACCTATTTGCTGAATGCTCGCGGCTGAAAGCAGCGAGCCCCTTGGCAACGCTGTCGTGGTTTCTATAGACCAGCACAAATTTATGTTGTGCTGAGGCAATACCCAGGTTAACTGCGAGTGCCTCAACAGCACCCTCTGGTGATCTGAAACTATACGCCTTAAAGACAGTAAGTGCCAAGTAACCGTAAAACGCAACGCCACCTCCGCGCCGATCAGAGATGCGGGCACATCGTAACGGTGCGTATCCGGGCAAGCACGCTTCACTGTCCGTGATGTCATTGGACAACCAGGTTTCAGTGAATGCGAGAACATCTGGAGGGCAGTCGTCGACAAGGGCGCCGACTTCGCAAACTTTGTTTTGCAGGCTACGCACATTTCTTCGGATAACCTGAAGGGATTTAACCTTGTGAATCTAGGATCGGGCGCCATCAGAACCGGATCTGGTAGGGAGGAAGTGAACAGCCGGCACACCACCCAAAGCCCACTAATTGGAGACCCTTTTATCTTGCTTCACAGCTGGTTTATGATCCTTCACAGCTTCCCCCAATTTCAGCCTATCCGCCAAACTCCGGCCTGGATGCACAATGACACCAATGCCATTGAGCTTAAAGGCAAAACTCAAAGATGCTCGGCCCTCCGCTGGAGTGGACAGAACAACTCGCAACAAGCGAGGGCGAGGCTTGTTAACTGGCAAGTTACCGAGTCTGGTTGGTTTGCGCACAGTCACGCCGGGGAAGCCGGGAGACAAGCATTTGGTAAAGCATATTTAACCACTTAAGGTCATCAAGCACACCGTCTATTAGGAGAACAGCAGATGCCTCAGTGGCGTTGCTGAAATAACACTGCAGTCGGTATACGAGACTCCGCGACGCGGAGTATTTACCGAACACCCCATGGACGTTGTTGGTTTCCTTTTAGTGTCCGTTTTTATAGACTTCAACGTCGCAGACTTTTCCAGAGGCAACGATTCCGTAGCAGTAGAAATAGAATAGAATAGATACCTGAAGGGGCTCTCATGTCACCCTTGGGTTTTGCCGCTTTTAAAACATCTTTCGTCCTTTTTATGGAAAGGGCAGATGCCTGCTGCTTACCTTCGCTAACAGCCGAAGCAAACGCGCTGTCTGAGCTTCCGTCACTTACAGGGTCGTTGCTAACAGGTAAACTGACATTCGACAGTGAACAAACAGATGCATAGACTAACAAGTTGCCAGTATCTTCTACTGTCTCCTGACAAGGAAGACCTGAGCATCTTAGCCACTTCCAAATCAACTCAACTTTTCTGTCTAGCGAGGTAAGCAGCGACGGCGAACTTACCAGAGCAACAGGACTGCTCTTTACTGGCGAGTAACACTCAGTCCTGCGCATGCGACAGGCATTACAACGGTCGAGTAAACACTCGCTACTAGACAGAAGAGCATACAGTTTACGACCCAAGCCACTACAGGGCTTATCAAAAAATGAATAAATAGTATATTCTCGAATTTGTCGAGACACACCAACCCAGGCATGCTCAACCTTTACACGCAATTATATTTTGCAGCAAGCCCGTGGCTATGTACGCCATCGGCAGTAAGCCTAAAGTTGTACAGGCTTTGGAAATTTTAAAAGTAACCTCGAGGAATAAAGTCGTCGATGCCTGACGACACGTTGGGTTCTGAAGTGCATAGTGTAAACAGTCCGGGCATTACCTACGTGGTGAAAACGATACATGTAGGCAGGGAGTATGGTATACTTGAACGTGTCAGGAAAATATTAAATTATGATTCTAATCGACTTGCCAGTATATAGTTGTGGGTAGTGACTTTATTCAATAGCGAGCCAAATCCGTCACGTCGCAGTGTCATTAAGCGGACATGTGTGGCTTTTTATAGGGAGAACGCTTGCCAGGCGAAAGCCCACCACGTCCTGAAACACTGTTACAAATCCGTTTGTACACTAGTGTAAACCTAGCAGAGCAGCTTGCCGACTGGTTTTACCCTCGGTAATTCGCAGTCAATTGATTTCCAATATCCTTTAGTAGCTGGTCAACTAGCTTTGGTCGGGGCAGCCATAATGGCTGGGGCCCTTGGAGGGTGAGACCTTTAGGAACAGTCATCTTTGTGCGTGTCCAGGTGAGCAGAAAGGCAGTTTCTTCATCTGGATTTTTCAGGTTTATGTGTGCTGTTCAGTAGTGTAAAGGCCCCGTGTCCAGCTATCATCACTGGACAACTATCGTGGTAGTGAGTGCATTTGTATCCGTTTGTTGTACAGCCGTGTTCTTTGTAGGTCCTTGTGGGTTTTGTCCTGCCCCGGGCAAAAACTCTCTCGGCCTAATCCCAGATCCCTAAGAAGTTCCGGACCTCGTAGAAAAGGGAAGTGTGAGACAAACAAGGCCGCAAAGAACAGGAACCAACGGTTGCAGATAGCTTGCTGCATGCCACCGGACGAATCTATAACCGCTTCTAGACTGCCCTCTTCACAACACATGACCACAGGGTCGTCATAATACGGACACAGTGAGGTTAAGCAGTGCTTAGCAACCATCGTGACGGAGATGATTTGGAAAAAGAGTTGAATGTAATAGATAAGAGGCAAAGGTGTGAACAGGATTACGGTGACAACAAATGCAAACAACGAGAGAACCAGACGGAGGGACCAAGGGTGAGACTAGTGTATTAAAATGGACTCACCAAGTCACAAAGCCGAAGTGGACTTTAAGGATATAACAGCAGAACCTATGCGTGTGAACAGAGACCGACACACTGATAACTGAAGCTCCACTGATCAGTTTAAAGAGGAAACGGATCCCAAGGATTGAATCAAGTAAGTCTACCTTTGGCGAGTAGAAAACAGCGCTCAAGAGGCGAAGGGTAGCTGCATAGCGACCAGTGGCCAAAAGACGGGTAATGTTACAATGATTTGGTGAGAACAACGGAAAAAATACCAAGTTTATTCGCAGGAAATTTTGCCGTTGGATTTGGGCGAGACTAAAGGAACGAAGGAGCTTTTTCAAGCCCGTTTAAACTACAAGCAACACAAACGCAAACTTTCTGAGCAGAGTTATTCAACCCTGTTTCCACAAAAGGCTTCCGAGAAGGAAAACCCAAGCGGTGAAACACGACAACCACACCGTGACAGAGGAAGGCACATAACAGCTCCCGAGTACGTTGGCACCTCTACTTACTTTTGGATCACAAGAAAACTGACGAAGCCAAATTTTCTATGTGGTGTTATTTACCTACTGTTCTTAAACAAGGCTTTCAGTAAATAAAACCTCGAACGGTGAAACACGACAAGCAAGCCATGGCCTTGAATATGGGGAAGCTTTCCTTTCCACTGCCATGGCTGTGGATATCACTTTTGCCTTCCGCGGCATTTTTCGCAAATATTATGTACAGTTGGAGAGTTCCGAGACCATGGAAGTGTTTTCAATGACATACAGCAACCAGTTTCTACAAACGACGTATTAACGGCTGCGTCATGTAAGAAGTAGTCACGTCAACAGCGGCCCAAAGGGCTACGGTACACACGGATACAGTATCGTTGTGTATATTGTAGCAGGAAAAAACAAGTTGGCATTTAGTAAGTGCAAAGATCATTTTAAGTGTTTTACATGTTGTATAGTTACATCAGCCTGGGTTGTGTGGTATGTTTGGCCATCAGTGCTGAGGGCAGTTACTATGAGATAGATACGCGTAGTTTGGTGCATAATTATACATCCTTAACGTTGAACCCAAGTGTACATGTTAGTAATCAGCGCTTGCTTTCCGAAGCTCAGCGGTAGGTGTTCGCTTTGACGTAACCTTTACGGAATACCGTAGAACAGAGAGGCTATGTATTAGCAAGGTATAATAAAAGGTTATATCAACAGGACTTGTTTTATATCCGGCACGGATTAGAAAGTACATCTGAATGTAACGATGTTAACGTGGGTGCAGAATTTTTGCATAAGGATGGCGCAATGCGTACGGAAATGGTTGCTTTGCATATGCGATTCCTATTTTTCGTTCTTTCGTTGGTTACTTTCGTAGTAGAGAAATACAGCGACGTGTTTCTTGTATCTGCCTTGTATCAGTACAACCGTAAGGGTGACACTCTGTGACATTGCATGCTCGGTCGGCGAGATTTCTACGCCTTACTGTCTGACAAATATGCTGGTAGCTAGCTGGTGGTTGCTCAGTACTCATACAGTGAAGACAATAATGATGAATAGGTGCCTAGCGAAACTAAAAGCAGGTACGTTTTCTATCTACAGGCCAAGTTGTTTGTGCCGGTTTTATTTCCTGCAGGGTATTGCACGCAGGCGCTACTCTCTGGCAAGTGTGAAAAAGGCTGACCGATTTCTGTAGAGGCAGTGTGCACAGGTCAGTGTACACCACACCCGATTTGTAGTCTAAGATGATAATTAGAGTCATAGGCTTAGAAGCAAACGTGCTTTCAGCATATTTTTGTACATGGTTGCTCTGCACAGAGAGTTGGGGAACCATGGTTTAAGCAAAGGGTGCAGTTTGACTACCTTCACGGCAGCCCGAGTGGAGGAGCAGAATAAGCAACTTAAATTAAACTTAATAGAAAGAACAACATTATTGCAATTGTTTGAGGCGGTTTTTCGAAGAGCGCGCAATAGTGATTCTTGTTAGATCAATTTATTAGCCTAGTGGTCAAGGTCGAATGCACAAAATGTTCCGTGCACCGGACAAGAAAGAGCTGGTTTCTTGCTTATCTTCTTATGCTACTTTATATAAATGCCTCAAATGTCCTCAGGAGCGATGAAATCAATGCGTGGTGACGACACTACGCATTAAGCTCTTGGTAAGGAGAGCACACGCTTACTGTAGTAATAGGTACTGAAATGGGGAGCAGTTGTTCGTTTGAAAGTTAGTAGGCTACGCCGTGTGCGCCCGGTGTGCGTGCGGCAGGTATGAGAAGCTACGCATTAATCCGTCTTATGCAAACTGGCTGGTAGTCGTTGCGGAACTCTCTGGTTCTTGTTCAAGTCTTGAGAACGATAAAGCGGCTTTTTTAGGGTTACTTTTACCACTCGCCCTGTGGCTTGCGTCCCTCATTTTAACTTACAATTCTCAAAAGCCGGCGGATACTGGTTAAGCTTACCGCACAGGAATCATTGGGGGCTCCTACAAGGACCATCATCGCACAATGATTATTAATTTTATATAAGGAAACGATCCTTATTTTCATGTATCGTAGACGGGATTGCAAGCCTACGTCCGCTACACTTGTGTACGCCGTTTGCACGGGACGAAGGTTCTAAGTAGCAAGCATTTTTGTAGCGTCGTGCGCTTGCCCACCACATTCCGTTTTTAGCTCATTGTATACACGTGTCTTCACGTGACATGTTTGCAGGTGTCCATGAGAAACGCCCACAATGGAGCAAAAGTTACTTTACCATTTAGTTCGCAAGATGCTGACATAAACTAGGCTATAGCCGGAATCTCAATGATCCACTATGTTGCCACGACAAGTCAACCATGTTTCCAACCTCAGCGTGAGCGCCATGCATGGACCTGAGCAATGATTGCACTATGATAGTTGCACTTTTACCCTTGACAGTTAAGCGGCATATTAGTGCAAAATGTAGGCGGTCAGTTTGGGTACTCCGGTAGCTCCATTTTACCTGCCAGTACTGTGGTGCGACCTTAACTGGAGTCGGTCACGTCTTTTGGCTAGTAGCGGTCAATGTAAGGGAGCAGTACGGTAGCGCCATTGTACCTTATAGTGTTGCGGTGAAACATTACATGGAGCCGGCCGCATCTTTTACCCATTGGGGTTATCCAAAATTACCCGTCAGGTAGCTCCATTGTACCTAATAGTACTGCTGTGCGACCTTAACTTAAGTCGGCCATATCATGTAACTAGTGTCTGTCAGCGTAAGTTACTAGCCCTGTAGCTCTATTGTGCCTAAAAAGGTTGTCATGCAACAGCACATTCCAGCACATATCTTTTGACTGGTGGTGGTCAGCGCAAGTGGGTAGTCCGGCAGCTATATTGCAAGGCACAGTTAATCGTTTCTTTGGGGATAATTACCAGGCCATTATAAAACTGCAGTTTTTATGTGACGCTTAACTCATTAGTATTACATATAAAAAGTTGCACCATTGCGTGTTTAACCCATGGTCTTTTAAGTTTTAAAATACCTGCAAAATTGATCAAGTCAGTAAACCTATTTATGGTCCCCTGCTTATTTATTTATTAAACTGCATTCAAAATGTGCTTTAGGCTATTAAAATAGACTACGTACGAAAACCAGTAACCACGGCACAAAATATGACTTAGAAAAGTTGGAAATTCAAGGATTGTCTCCTTTGTGCGTTTTACTTGCCTATTCATTCTATTTTCATCTCGTTCCCTGCCATTCCAATCCACCATCATCTTTTGCTGAAAGAAATTCCGTGCTAATATGCTCACAACTTGCCGTTGGTTTCCTCTGCTAATTTTGTGCAGTTTACAACACATTATGCCTATTAATGTTCATCATTTGCCTCCATATAGCTGCATTAAATCCGGAACCTCCGTCAGTACAACAATACGCAAAATATTTTAACCACGCAAATATTAATATACCTACTTCACATCGTGTACTTACAATTGTTACCTATTGCAACACCGTAACCGTGCTTTACCAAGCTACCGCGCCCATTAAGTTAATTTTTTGTTTGCTATTTATACAACCTCCCGCTCGCAACCAGATGGCCAATCAAACCTTCAAAAAGTGTATTATCCGTTTTCGGTTCGTTGAAACAAATTTGTACAATGAGCGAAGGCTATAACAAATGTAAGGTACTGTTGGAAGGAAAGAACTGTACAATCGTTACAGGGGGCATTAACTAGCATTACCAAATTTAGTCAGTTTTTGTTAGTAACATCGGGTGACAGAGGCGGAAAAGGCCTTGTTAAGCCCTTTTTAAGCCGCTGTAGGTTGTCTAACCTACGTTTAGAAGAAGATGCTTTAGTAGCTTGCACGGCGTTACGTAATATTACGCTGATACGCAGGAAGGCACCACCTCAGCTGGGTGAATTTAACCCATGAGTTTTCGTATTTACTTGCCTAGTAGGTAACGGCCGCAGGCAATGCGATTTGGCGTACGTTATCAGAGACTGCTGAACAAATTGTAGCGTACGTCTTATGCTTCAGCTTGTTTGGCTTAAAATTTCTGATGCTTTTTGATCTGGCCCGAAGGTCACGGAACTCGCAGTTCCGATTTAGTCTTCCTCCACCAGATGAAGTAATCCATGGCTGAACGTGGATGTCAGCCTACATAAGACATATTCCCTGCAGACAGGGTAAAGTGCTTGGAGCATACACCAAAGTTTGAGTAGTACGCAGTGAAGTCATCTGGTAGTTTTCATCCGCTGCCTGTACAGCTCGTCTCATTTCATGTTCGGCGGGTAGACCAGTATATTCTACTCCACCAGCAGGCGTACCAAGGTTCTGTAGCGGCTGACAAGTGTCTCTCTGAGGCGCGATCCTATTACATGCTTAAAGTGGGACAGGCGTGCACTGCCTTTCCTTGCCAACAGGAATATCAGCTCTCGGGCTCAGGTCGGCGGATATAGTAACGCCAAGGTCGCGTCCCTGGGATGTAACGTTAAGATCCACGCCGCGGATAGTGTACGGAGTACTCGAACCTTGTCCGATATGGGTGACACTGCACTTGATGGTGTGAACGAGAGCAAATTTTCCAAAGCCCGGAAGGGAACAGAGTCGCTATCTCCTTGCAGACGCGCTGGATGGTTTGGCTCGCGGATAGGTCGCCATCTCAGCATTGTCAGCACAGAGCAGTATATGACAGCTAATGAAAGGTGCTATGTCGTAAAGGAAAAACGTGAACAGCAGGGGCTCGAGGATATATCCATAATGTACCCTGGCTGTCGCAGCCATGGCTGTGGGGTGTACGCTATTTACACAAACGTTGCAGGCATGTCGAAAAAGCTAGCTAGTTAGCCGGGAGAGGGTCCGCTGGTCAATCCACAAATTCGGTGTTTGTACTTAAAAAACTGCGTGGTTAACTAGGGCAAACGATTTTTAAAATACGCGGTAAACCGCGTCAGTCGGAGTGCAGATGTCTACCAGTGCTGTCTAGGGAGCAAGGGCTGCGAGAAAATTTGTAGTGTACTAGTAAGCCCTGCAGTACACGTGCTTCTCCAGAACTATTAGTGACTGTCTTTCTAAGTGGTAGCGCCGAGTACCAAGTATAATACTCTCCATTACTTTGGATACAGCGAGAAATGGTGCTATCGAGCAATGCTTAGAAGTGTTTATCTTGCCCCCATCTACGTATATCGGTGTTATGACCATTTGCTTCCAAGTGTCCAAGTATCCTGTGCTAACGTAAGAGCGACTGTACAGTGTGGCAGGCTGTCTGGCCATACGGCAGCGCACTTAGGCATACAGACGGGTGGAAGCCACTCCGAGCCTGGCGATCTGTCTGTACGTAATTTTACTCCTTTTCCGGAGCTGTTGCTGGTGCAAACGTTACCTAAAGCATTACAGCACTTGGATTGAATATAGTGTCCAATATTTTACTGCTTGCCGGGTTGCTAAAAACGGACTCGTACTGGGCCTTCAACAGTACTGTAACTTCTTTGTCTGATATTGTATGGTTGCCGTCGGTGCTGAACCGGCTGCTGCTAGCAGCCCGCGATTACGGAAGGAAGGCAAAGCTTAGAAACTAAACCTTGGAGTAATCGTCAAAGCATCCAGCGTGAAGAAACTGCTACACAGAAATTATGCACTCCACAGTATCGTGTTCGGGATTCAGGGTCTCCAAATCAGTGAAAGTTGAGCCCAGTTGGTAATGCTTTAGTGTTGATCATGACCTTTGCCAGTACACGGAAACTGTTAACTACATAATCGCTAGCACCTATTGGAGCGTTCAGTTGTACGTGGTTAATTAGATGTCGCTTGTTAGTAAGTAGCAAGTTACTTTTTACAGGTGTTACCCGGCTCGCCACCTTGTGATCTGCTGTAGGTGTTCTGCTAGGCGGTGACTTAGCACAGTGGCGAGAAACTCGTAGCCGTGCTGACCGTGAGCCTGACCAGAGGCTGTTGGTCTCCGAGAAATTGTAGTCTCCTGCAAAGAGTAGGCAAAGGTAAGTTAGCAGTAACTGCTCAAAAGGCTGCATTCCAACGCCACCGCCTTACTGGAGGAGCTAAGGAGGGGCGACAGACTAATCCAAGAGTGCGACTGGTTTTGTTGGGATCGCGGAGGCAAATGCCAAGTGTTTCAACAAGAAGTAGCAGTTTCGCAGCTCTGAGAGGGCTGCATGTGAGGCGGTCTGATAAATGCACAACTACGCCTTCGCCCCTGCCGTCTTCACAGTCGTATTAAACCAGCAGCTTTCCAGCGATGGCTGCCTCCGCGTTGACGACATCTAGGCAGAACCATGTTTCGGTTAAATAGGCGACTAGCTTGCGCATCATACGTAAGAGTAGCGATTGCTGGCACCTGTTCCGAAGTGATAAAACGTTATTGTACCAGCAGCTATAATTGTTAAAATGAACTACTGGCGACCTGTGGTAACAATGTGCTGTTGGTAAGACCGTTTGGGTTTGGTTTACACCGGTACGTTTAGGATCGGCGGTTGCCAGCTCTTAAGTAAACCCTTAAGTCGTGTACTATTTAGCGATGGTTTGGATTTGCTAGTTGGCGTGGAACTATATCACAGCTTTTGATTCGGCTCCTCAAGCGGTTTTTCCGGTTGTATCCTGACTTCTTGGGGAACCTTGCCACGAACTTGTCTTATCCTTTTTATTATAGTCTGGCGCAGTTCATGAGTAAAATGTATGACCCTGAGCAGTTTGGACGCTGATAACTGCAAGCAATAAGCTAGTCTGGGGATCCGGTGGACTGAGCAGGTCCCACATTTGTCCACTGATAGTTTCACGGGCTTATGACGGCAGTTCCATTGCTGAACGTAATGGTGAAGGGCTTTGACTGGGTCATTTGTGTGAAGCTCTGGGACCCAGCGTAGGATAATACGGCACGAGCATTCCGGGTTAATGTAGGTGCTGTTGTAATATGCCGCCTTTCTCGCCTCCTCACTACTCAGGAAGTCTGGCTGGACCCTGGGTTTCGAGTTGCCTGTTCAAATAAGCCGATGCCAGGAGCATATCCACGACGTCACCGGCACTATGACACGTGACTCGTAATGGTCTTGGACGCTTGTTACCTAGCGAGTGAGATGTCCTTTAACTGCAGAGAGAAAGCGGGTGGGTGGACGGTAGACCAAAACGTTGCCGCAAGGATTGCCCTTGTGCGAGATCGGCATTACTCTGTAGGCTTGTGATGTATGATCACATTCGTCCCCACTGTAAAGCATTTGTCAATTTCTGTTGAATTCCGGCAGGGCTTGGTTTAAAGAAATATTCGTGTCTCGGCTGGATTGGGAAGGCCTCGGATGTAAAAATGCGTAAGGCGGCAACTGGGCTCCCACGCAATCCTACGACGCAGTAAGTGAACTCGGCGCCGTGTGCGGATGCCGTAAAGGTCATTCGTACTGGCTAATCAACAATACCGTAAGCTTATTCTGCCGTCCAGTATAATGTTCCAATGCTTATGCTATACCCGGTCGATCGCAATGCAGCTTCTAATAAACTACGGTGTTCTATGAGGTGTCAACGATGCAACACGAATACTCCCGAAGTTGTGGTAGCATACGACAATATAAAATCGCTACCATGTAACACTCACAGCACAAGTTGTTATGTATGTATTTTAGATGCCAAAAGATATACAACTTCGAACCTCGAACATTACCCAATTCTACGGTCTTCCAAAAGTACACAAAGAGGGTGCTCGATTGCAGCCAATTGTTTCACTTCCAGGTACACCCAACTACTAACTGACCAAGTAATTGTGGAAGAGCCTCACGCATCTACTCAATGGTTCGCCTTACTTCGTAAACAACGTCAAGCAATTTCTAGAAAAGCTCAAGAACCGGCATATAGCTCATGACAAAACGATGGTCTCCTACGACGTCACCGCTTAATTCACATTTGTCAACTTGCTACCGGCAAAAGAAGACATCATAGAACGCCTGAACAACAGGGATGAGAAAATTGGGTGTAGGACGACTGCAAGCATTTGCAAGCTTCTCCAACTATGCCACACAACTTACTTCTCGTGCAAAGGACAGGTCTATGAGCAAGCGAAGGGGATCACCTGTATCAGGCTTGATCGCCGAGATCGTCGTGCAAAAGTTAGAATAAGGTCTACTACCAGCTATTACTCGGAAGTTGTGGGTACGTCATGTGGACAATACATTTGTACTACTGAAACGCAGTGACGTAACCATCGCACACCAACTACTCAACGATGCAACGGATGGGATTCAGTTTAAAATGGAGTTAGAGGCAGAAAACCTGCTCCAATGCTTGGATGTGTTGATGACCAGAACAAAGTATGGTGCATTTCAAACATCCGTTCGCAGGAAAGTGACACATACGGACTAACTATTAAAATTCTATAACAACCACCCAAAGTGTCACAAAATAAGCTGCGTGCGGACACTAATTCGCAGTATTGGAACGCACTGCAGAGCAGTGGAAGCCAAACAGGGAGAATAGAAACACCTATTCGATTCACTGGAGCGCAAGGAATATCCACGCAGCTTCATCCGCAGCTGATTTAACCACAAATCTATGAACACTGAGCCTATACCAAATGCAAGCAAGAGGGTCATTTTGCCGTATAAGGGGCACATACCTGAAATGACGGCTAGATTGCTCAGACAACACCGCATCGTGTTTGCTCAAAAGCCAGCCGCTATTTTGAGAAAAATACTGTCAAACACAAAGGATATCTGTAAAGCACAAGAACTAACAAACGTCGTGTATAAAATAAGTTGTAATAATTGTGAAATTAACTATGTTGGACAGATAGGAAGGAAACTATCCACACGAATACAAGAACAGCAGAGGGCTTTTAATAAGTAGTATGCATCGGCCCTTGTCTCGGCGCATGTGGAAGAGGAGGGACATAGGTGCATTTTTGAACAAAACGGTGACGCTAGCTCAACCTACAACACAGAACGAAAAAGAGCTCCTAGCAGCATGGTACTCCTCTAAGAATTCGGTCAACCTGCGCATCAACATCGACTCTGTCTACCATCAGCTCAGAAAGAAAGATCTCCGGCGAATCGTCAAACATGGTTCAGCCGCGGAAGCAAATAGGCAGAGACCACGTGGCGCAAATCAAAATTGTAACCTTCAAACGTCACCTGCCTGTGGATGACGGACCAACAATTCAATAAGCCGGAGTATACACTGAATATCACCGCACTGAAGATGCCACCTCGCATGGTGGTGAAACGTATGCAATCCCTTTATCAAGCTGGGAAAAAACGAGCAACAGGTGATACAATCTGTGTGTTTTTATGAACGAATTTTGGTGCTCAGAATAAAGTAATTAAACATGTATTCCATTTAACTGTTTATTATTTACTTTGTAAATAAGTGTATTGATAAATAATAAATCTATAACATAATTGTAAGTAATCATATACTAACAGGGACTCGAGTCAGCTTCCAAGTAAGATACGGGCTCTCACCTAACTCACGCGCTACTTCACGTACCTTTAAGGGATCAAGAGCACCCGGTACTACGACATCTGATTAACTTTCGCGGCTTCTGCGACAGGCGGAGGCAAAAACGAAACACTATCTTCACAGTAATGCAGTAGGAAGCTACAGCGACATGCTTCACTAAAAGTGTAATTGTTCTGGAAGGTGTTTGGACCAAACCCTAGCTACGTCTCTGTTGGTCTTCTACTGTGCTACATACCACTACAGCTCGAGGTAGTTTATTAAGGCTATTGACTGCACGATTCACGGATAATTGCGTTCTGGTTTCTAGCCTAGCTCCCTGATGCCTGAGATATATTTGGTTCCATGGAAGGTGACCAGAAAAGGCTAACTAAAAAGAAGTAGTATGCTGCATACTTCCAATACCGTTCATCATTTTAAAAGTCGCTATTAGACCCCTCACCGTCTGCGCCAGTTTATTGAATACAAACTTCTACGGCTTCTACGCCGCTCAGCTTCGGTTTTATACCTAGACCCGCAACTATCCTAATAGGCCTTTAATGCACTTTGCTATATAAGCCATAACTTGCCGGTGGTACGGGGCACAAGCATGTACCCAGTATTCTATGTGGTCTTACCACGGCCTTGGATAATGGAAGCAACACCTCAGCACTAGCGTTGCATAAATTTCTCATGAGGCAAAACAACTCATTCCCTCTTTGTTGACAGCATACTTACATTGCGCTGAAGGTTTGAACTCGTGCTACACAATGCTGCCTTAGTCCAGTGCTGTATCGGCACGTCGCACAATTAGAAGCCGGACAGATGCCGGAGCCGTATTCTTGTTACCTTGAGAAGTCTGTAACTGGTAGTTACTAGCGTTTAAAGGCAAATCCTGTTCAAGCAATTACTCGGATGAAATGCAACCGTCCTTAGGCAATATGGACTGATTGTCCCTGCTGATGCTACTCAGCAAGATTATTAGTGGGGTACTGGGGAAACGAATGCAAGTCGTTGACAAACATGAGAAACAATAGTGGTACTTAAACGGAATTTTGGGAAACACTGCTGCGAGAAATGCCTTTGTGTGGTTTAGCTTGCAATCCTACCGCTAAAACTCCTGTCACAAAGAAATCCTGCCACGCAAGTCAAGGGCTGAGATTGCAGCTTAAACCGTTTCACGTTCGCACGTAAGAATCAATGGTTAACCTAGTCAAAGACCATGCCATAGTCGAAATAACATACCACAACTAGGATTCCATTAGTAATACAGCTGCTTGGTTCATTTTAGAAACACAAATATCAGTAACGCGCGATGGCTTCTTAGCCAAACTATGCTGCTCCCCTCTACTTAAATTTAGTTTAACTAAGCACACAAACTGGTGTTCAAAGGTTGCTCCAAGCACTTGCCTAAGCCGTTGGTTATACTTACAAGTCTGTACTTGACGGGTAAGCTTTGGGAACCTTTGTTATGTGTGGCTGCAACAGCCGCCTAATTCCAGTCCTGTTGTTCTCAACCTTCAAGTATTGCCTTATCGTACGTCGCCAAGCCGGAGTATTGGAGTATGTTAGCGAGCCGTTTAATAATGGCAGCATGCACCTCGTCAGCTCCTGCCGACCCATGCGCGCCTAAGCCAGGCAGTGTACCAAAGACCCACGCTGCAATCATCCGGGTAGCGAGCAATGCACTATTAGTGCGACAAAGTAAAATTGGGTGCCCAAGATGTTCTTTGTCAGTAAGATGCAAATTATGAAAATTGCTCAGAAGCACCGTTGCTTTGGCCATATTCACTGTGATGTGACTACGGTCGTCGGCCAGTAAATTTCCATGCCTTGAATTAAATGAGGCTTGGACGTAAAATAACCTTATACTGGGTCTGGATGCAGTTGAGAAAATACACCCTCGGTTTTGCTCTTAAATTTTTGGTCAGCCTGACTGCATAGGGACATTTCGCTTTCTGCTGCCTCCTTATTGCTGCGTTGCAATATTTACTTTACTGCAACCAACGGATAACTCCTTCTAGTTAGTGAAATATATTCCAAGCTAGGTACTCTTCTTTACCGCACAATCGATTTCGCAACCCCTTATCTAGGTATCCTGTGGCATAGTGGTGCAAACGCCTCTAACATCGGAAACAGCCCGCTCCTGACTAGGCTCCATCTTTGTTCTGATGTGACCTGCTCCGATCCTGGAACCCAGTCATGCTGCATTACTCTAGCTCCTAACATAGTTAGGACTATGTGACCCAGGTTTCTCACAAGCCGGTGTTTTTCGGTTCATTTAGTAGTTAATGAGGATAATGACACCGGTCAATCTTACCTACAAGAGCCTTAGCGTGCACCTTTGTTTAGTGGCTCTAGTTGGATAATACAACCTTAAGTGTTGAAAGAGCTCGAAAAAGACGCCTTCTCCTCGGAAGGTTGGCATAGGGAGAAAAGCATTTCTTTGAACACATTTTAAGCATTTGTCACCAGCGTTACCCTGGTGTTAAAAGCATATATCAAATATGCGTGTGAGAACCTAGAACCTACAGGAAACTCAAAGTCTGGTGCAGCAACTACTGCCCGCTTAACAAAACTAGGAAGTTCTACATTCTCTGCTAGCAGAGAGAAAGTGTTACGGTACCCACAGCTTATCACTTCCATCCGGCCTTCTACCCCAGAAGGCAGGCAACAACTTGGATTTTTGTAGCTCGCATAAGGAACGCAGCTTCCTAATTTTTATATTATCTGAACAGATACATCTACCTGTACTCTGAATAACCAGACAGTTGCCGTCTGTATTGCCCTTGGTCCACCCGGTTTTACCAAGCGCAAACAACTCAAAAGCTTTGCAGCCCAAAGATTTTTCCAGTTGTTTATTATGCTACAACGGCGAGTGTACCCCCTTGGTCTGTACAGTATCGCTCACTAAAGCAAATGTATGACATTTCTCTTCGGACAAAGAACCTGATGGAATAATTTGTATTTGAGGACGTTAATTGCTCCAAGAACCAGTCTCTCAGGAGTTCTAAATGGGTATTGTAGTCTCCCGGAGGCAAAGTGTGATTGCTTTGCTGTTGCTCTACATGATTTAACAGTATAATTAGTTGTTCAACTAAGGTATGAGAAGCAGCAAGTTTCTTGCTCCTAAATCCGCCGGCTTTTACGCTTACACTATTGATAGTACCATTTAATGCTCCAGCCAACGTACTATGACTTTGGGCCGCAGTGGTATCGTTGCCCCACAGATAGCAAAGGCACCACTGTTGAAGCTGCAACTTCAAATGGATGGTGCTGCCTGCATTCTGCCGAAGCTGATATTGGGGTTATTTCTACATTTCTTTTCACCGTCAACAGCGGTAAAAGGTTGGTGATGACGTAGGCAGTGCTCCTTCTTGACAAATATAGATTCAGTGGCTGTTAGATTTAGCTTTAGCAGTTAGGCATATTTGTGTGCCTGTAAGCTTTAAATTAAGCATGTTTCGTGCGACCTGATACCTGCCATGGGTATGACTCATCAGTAAGCAAACCCTGTTTAGTAGGGTATCACGGGATACGGGATTTTTGTACTTTACCAGGCTAGGCCTAGCAAATGCTTTTCGCTGCAGTACACCTGCTTTCCTCCAAGTACCACCGCGATTTATCCTTTTAGAGCCAGTATGCAGCAAAAAACCAGTTATTCAAATGACCTCACATATCCGTCTTTGTTTAACTCACGTCGAGTCATAGCTTTCCGTATCACCCGCTGCTTTCGGTTGTGAATAAGAACGTTACTATATCTACCACTAGCAAGATCCGCATGGAGTACTCAGCACACCAAAGAAGACTTCCATTCAACACCATCCGCGCGCAATGAATTACTGAGTTAACTCTAGTCACCAATCATTTTCCGTAATGAGGAATCTATACAGCTTGTGTTTGTCAACATTGTCCTGCACCTTCGAAACCTTCGAATTTGGATTATATAGTCTAACACGTACCAGAATAGTGTAAAGATCCGCTTAAGATGCACCACGGGACCCAATCGACTTCAGTTGGGGTGGTCAAGAGCACAGGTCAATGGACTCCTGCTCTAACATAGAACAATAGTTCTGGTACTACGACAGATATATAACGCATTGAATACCGCTTTTGACTGCGTAGCTGCAACTTCACACGCCACATTTATAATTAACATGTTCACGATTTTTACTAATCAGAGGTCGGTAGAACAAGTATCATTTGCAATAGACGAACATATAGGTAAGAATCGAAGGTAAGGAGTCACCACAAAAAGGGGAAGCAATACCATACATTTAAAACAATGAAATATAAATAAATGGTCACAACGTGCTTATACAATACAATATACAACAGGGTTAAATACAACAGTAAACACAGTGAATTAATACAGATAAAGTAACTGATTAAATGGAGCAAACTACTTTAAAAGCCTACGCGACGTGATTCAGAAAGCGAGACCGAGGCGCCGGACGGAAATCCATATTCACAAGGTATTGTAATGAGTTTGTCATGGCAGGTGCAGGGTGTGAGGACCTGAACCAATTTCACCAGGGGAACACACAATTAGTAATTCTAAAACCTCGGCAAACAATGCGCGCAAAACAAAACGTGCAAACTCTGCGGCGACGCGAAGATGCCCCAAAGAGTTGGAGTTCGAACCTAACGGAACGAACAGGTTTAATTGTCTAAGGTCTGTGTAATATGCTTCTGGTCTAGGGTTCCAAGAGCTTCTGTGTCCGTGGCGTATGTGAGTCTTGGTTGTCCGAATAGCGGAAAAGCAACCGAGATACTTGGTAGGCGGCTGATAAACTACCGAAAAAGTGTCAGGGTTGGATGCACGGTGTGTTTGTGTCACATCACGTTGCTAGCTGGGCCTTATTCTCCTAGCTGCCCATACAGGACCGAGCGCAAAGCAGCCGGTTATACGACACAAAACGAGTACGAGTGTTGGCGTCTATAGCGATACTGAACACGAATGATGAAGGAAAACAGAAGAGCAAACGACGATCAACCCATAGGCTATGCCGGACGGCAGCTTTTCTGTAACTTGCAAAAGCGACACGGACGCGCTAAAGACTAAAGGCGAATGGGTCACGGAGACTTATAAATCACTCATACAAACAACGACTGCATAAAGGAAATCCAAGGGTTTGGCGGCTAAATCCGTCCGTTCATTGTGTGTTTGGATCTTTAAGTCCTGCAACGATAGGTAAAAGCGAACATAACAATGGCAGTTAGTTCAAATGATGCATAGTACTTCCAGTTTCAGCAAAATACCGCAATCTAATAAAGGTCGGACGTAATAAAACGTTTTACTTTTGGTCATTTAAAATATTCTACGTTAATTCCAAGGGTAAAACATTAAGAAAGAGCTTCTGCAAACATTCAACCAGCGCCGTTTCGTTGCGTAAAAGCTACATCCTACGTTTTAAATCTTTGCAACCTACTAACCTGCTGGGGTGCGTTGTGAACGCCATTTATAGGTTTTCCGAGCCCGGTCCACTTATTTCACCCGCAACCGGACCCTCACAGTTTGCGAGAATTGTATTTGGCAATCTGCGTTGATTGGTACAGCTGCGCAATTCAACGAAACCTCTTTAAAGATGTCAGACAAAGAAATAAATAAATGATAATTCGGCGGTGCGGCGCGCGCCTGCAAAGGTATTAGCGTGATAATATAAACAGGTATGAAAGGTGATGGTATAAAATAAAACCAGTTACCGTGTAACGTACTGGATGTATGTGGCTCGTATAGGTTGTGTATGTCTTAGGGACATGGTTAGTGGATTTGTGCAGTGCGACTGAATGCATGAGTTTGCTTTTTGTGTTTGCCAACCTATGTTGGGCGTAAAGGTACTCTTCAAACTGGATAACGTTGTGAAGGGGGGTTCCGCCAAAATCAAAAAGTCAGTGGCTTTATTTCGTAACGAGTGACAAGCGCCAAGTCGTTGTACTGTTAAAATACTTGTGGCTTCCTTTAGGATGGCAGATCGCTAGGCTATAACATATCAAGTCCCGCAACACTGCCTCCAAACTCCCGCTGGAACAAAGTTAAACGAACCACACAGCTAGCATCATATTAAGTTGTTCGGTAAGTAAAATAAAGCAAAATGTATGTATCAATGTAAGCAAGCATGTAGGCTGTGTGGCGTACAAGTCTATGATCGGGCAAAGGTATACATTTTAAATAACAGTATAAAATGGAAAAGTCTACATAAAGTGATGCTAGAACTAAATGTACTTTTGATTGCGGTCTACCTAACCTACTTCAGTTTGAGGAACGCGGTTAATGTCAAGTACATTTGCTTTAATAGCGCATAACACTGCAGCCGAACCATTATCACTTGTCATGGCCTGGTAGTTATAATCAAGGCCCGCAGTAAAGGGACCGCTACGTAAGCACATGGCGGGTACTAAAATGCGGGTGATGTGCATCGGATCAAAGACCAAGTGAGGCTGTAGGAGTATCCCTTGATTGCTTCTACTTTAGCGGGTCGTTGAACCAGGAGATGTAAGACGTTGAAATACCAGTGTACCTAAAATAAAGACAACATCACACTGTTCAAACAACTATTGTCCAGGTACGTTGCACTAGCAGACCCTGTTAGGCCGGTTGCGTGCAGTAAAAAACCGAAAAGACTAAACTTGGAGGGCAAGAAGAGAAAAGGAAATAGTTACTTTATAAATTGTTATGATATTCGTGGCATTAAGATAGAACTAAGGACCGAAGAGAAGCCAGTTAGGAAAAACGGAAGGTTTTGTGTTACTACTCAAGCGCATCAAGCTTACGCGCATACCTATACTCGTAAATTTCATAATCACATGGTCCGGTAGCGAAACTTAGCGCTCAATGGAGTGACAGACGAGTTTCCGTCCTAATCCGCAGAAACCCTGGATTAGGCAGCTTCCGTTAGTGACCACGGTGAGCAGGTAACTTAGCGTGACTAAACAGCTCTGATAACTCCGGACAGATCATAACCGTCAGAGCACGATAAGTAAGAATCAAAATCCCTCTATGACTTCTATAGTGCACGGAATACATCCCCAACCTAAGCAAGCGCTCAGGATACGCCCGTCCCCGTAGATCCAGCATTAACTTAGTACCCACTCCAAACACTCTATCCAAGTCCATTTTGGCTCGGATAAAACCAAGTAGGCAGGCTTAGGTACAATGTTCCACGAAGGGTCAATCGAATACTGCGAGCGACTTCACAAACAAGCTGATCGATAGGACCCCGAAATAGCGGCGGAAAAACCACATCACGCCACATCATACAAACAACCTTCTGCCAATCGTCGCAAGAAGACCTGATGCGTAGACGACTTAAAAAGGCAAAATTTTGGTAACAACAGGGAGTTCACCATCGCTGAAAACATTTCGGGTGAGAGGACTAACAGCACCAAGTCGAAGGACAGAGCGCTTGGTTCAAATTCTAAGCATAATTCATAAGGCAGACCATAAATTATTAGGCTACCTAAGACACACTTATTTGCCTCAGTATTCCCGGGATATCGACAATATTCCTGAGCATAAGATGCTAAGCAACTATTGAGGAGAACATTCCTAGCTCCCTCAGCAAGTCGTTTGCGTGCATCGCGAACATCAAGGACCTCAATATTGTGCTCTGTAAGACCCCACTGATCTGATCTGGTCCAAGCAAACTTCTATGCCTTACAACTACGCACCGTTTTCTTATCTCCAGAAAATCGGACGCAAATTTGAGGGTACGAAACAAAAACCCGTATAACCTGAACTTTATTCTAGAGTCTAAGATAGGGAACTGTTGAAATATTACTTGAGGAATCCAAGTTGTGCAAGCCCGTATAGGTTAAATCTATTCAGGTGTTTTACCCCCACCACTTATCAGCTTTGCAAACAACTTAACTACTACGTTTGTCAAATGGGTAGGACAATAGTTTGCGGGCAGAGCGCTGTCACGCTCTTTAAAACAAACAGATTATTGCCTCTTTCTATGCTGAAGAAGCAGCTGTTCAAGCGATATTTAAAATACGCAAGTATGAAGACTACTCGGTACAGCGGCTATTTTATTTAACAGATTCAGATGAGTTGCATCGGGAGGATTCATCTCTTCAGATGGCTAGAAGACATAAATCTCTAATATGTTAATCTCACGTAAGCTATACTCCTCTAGAACACTTATAACCCATTTAACCTCTGGTAGAGATCCCTTAAGCAAAAGCCCTGCGTTACTGATTACTAAGCATAAAAGCTTTGTCGTAAGCAGGTTGCACACGGGTCACGTCTGTTCACAATAACGCTGGTATAGACACTTCTGCACCACTGCGTTTTTTGACGTAAGCGAATACTTTTTCGGAGTAGCTGCGGCCGAGTCGGCTAAACGCTGCTTGTATTGGCGACGGGCAGTCCAGAGATGTCCCTTACATTTAGTTCTAATCTCTCAAAACCGGTAAGCATACCTGATTCAGCTGCTTCGTAGGTTCGCCGGCATCTGAACGGTTTTTGACTAAGTTGGCACTTGCCTGCGGTATCAATCCCCGGCGGCTGTGCCCGTAACTCTACTTTCCTTGTGAGTGAAATATAGGAGGTGAAAAGATCTGCAACGTTTGTGAAATTTTTCCCAGGCTAACCGAACCTAGTCCATCATCGAGCGACCATTGTTCAGAACTGAAGCCTTAACTGGCAGTGCGATAAAGTCTGCCCGCCAAATATTCGAAAGTAAGTCAAAGGCGATTCGTTAGTGTTTTGAAAGAGCACACCGAACGGTGGTATATGCTTGGGTGCTGGACCTTAGAGAAGCGCCCCGAATCGTCAGTTACGAAGTCGTTGGACTAAGGGTAAGAGTAGTTGTTTGTCCATATACCATGTCGGAAAGTCCACAAACTAGTGCAGAGGCAATTACAGAGTCGGCTCAATAGAGTCTACACAGAATGTCACCGACTCTAACTCGCAAGGGAGCTCAGCCCAACTGTCTTCCTGGACGTTGAAAGCTCCAGAACTAAACATTATCCGCAGACTGCGTGCAGCTGAATGGCCAAAGAATCTCCATGTGGGGGAAGATAAATGTTTCGGGTTATGCCCGGTCTAGCTAATGGTACGACTGCAGCGTTCTACGCAGTGGTGGGCTTTTGCATGGCATGCCTTCACCCTATACAAAGCCACATATGTCCTTGTACCAACACTGGGACGGAGGATGTGATCAGCCACTAAAGGAAGTCACTATCTTGCTACACCAGAGGGTCACATATTTCGCGGAAGTCAACTACTTTAAATGTTTCAATAGATCCCTACCTATATTGGCGCATTCAACGCAAAACAATTTCCCAATAAAGTAATAAATTCACAGGCGATTAAGTACACATGCACCCATTTAGATAATACATATATATACACCGATATGTCCAGTATGTACTGGTTAAATCGTAACATCTCTGCATCATTACCGAGGTTGTGCTTTTGTAGTCCCATAATTGCGCTTTTATAGGTGTTACGCACCGTCGAGGATTAATCGTTTATTAACTCATTAATTTACCAAAGTCACTTTGCTCTTTTGGGAAACGTTCAGTACTCCTGTATTCCATTACAACGGTAAACAGGGTAGAGGAGTATAGATAACAGCCGATAAGACTTCAAATATCTGATCCGACGACTGCAAGGTGCAGCATCCCAACATATGTAATTGAAAGGGCACATAGAACTCAATGTAAATCATTTAATGTCTGATAAGGCGTGCCCAGATGCTCGCGAGAATGAACTATTTATTTATCCATAGTAAAACACCTCCGCCTTGACAACCAACGAAGCAATTAGTTCTAAGACATACGTAGCCAAGCAAGCAGGCCCCAAGTTCTTTGATATCCGGAAGCAATTAGGTTTAAATGAAAACGGATACGCAGGGACATTATTCGTCTACAAGCAGACCGAACCCTTGCACCTGGTTCCTTAGGCAACGCACCATGCTATGTACTAGCTTAGGAAAGGCGGTACTGAGATCCCTACCGTGCGAACTCAGGAGAATTTCTGTAGGGCTATATAGCTTCCGGCTGACGAGGGCTTGCTTACTGGCTGACTGCTATGTTTGGGTTCTTTTACAGCTTTCGTCATCTGTAAACTGTCTGCCAGCGGAGAGTCCGGCTGAACACTGACAACACTCCATTTAAGTTTGGTTACAAAAAGCAACCATGCTTTGTGTTCGTTCGGGGTAGTTAAGACCACGCTGTAGTCGGGGTCGCCGATTTGTCGCACCGATAGGGAGGTTACCTGGTCTGGTCACCTTTTTGAGAGGAACACCAGGAAAGCCTGGTGAAAGAAGCTCTGTGACACACTGTTTAAGCTACCTGCTGTCATCCAACATGCGTTAAATGGATAGCAGCTGCAGATTAAGTAATTTTACGGACTATAACGAGACTGTCCGTGAACGTGTTGCAAAGAAAGGATGTGTTTGCTCTGCGCGACTTGGATTCGTCACTTACTAGCGGTGCGCCAGTGTTTGTCTCCTTAAACAACGTCAAAGCAACGGTAGCGTCAGATTTGCCTGAAATTGCCGTCCACTAAGATTCACGTAGGTTTTTGAACCCTCCTAAAGTTTTACGGGCAGTACTAGTCCGCTTCTTCTAGTTGCTCACGAAAGCAGGGTGGTTAACTGGTGTCAACTGCAGCAGTGACCATCAAGTAGTCAGAGCGAGCCGTGTTAGTAACAGTAGTGACCGCCTTCTACTTTAACTGACATGTAGTGCACACTAGAAGATTCTCTTATACACAAGCAGCACCAGGCTTTTGCATGACGGTATTTGCTATTTTTGGATGCTGTGGCACCTAAGTCTCTGGGTTTGACAGGGGGCTTATGGCACTCGCGCCCCGTGCTTTTATGCTCTGATAGGCGCATGAAGAGAGTCAACTATTAAACCTGGAGTAGCTGGTAGGAGGTATGACTCTTTCACTGGGTGCCAAAGAGCAGTGGATGTATAGTCAGCCGTGATGCAGTCTACTGCAGTGTTCTCAAACGCAACCTTTCAAGAGTTTAAAATGCAATCCACTGGTATTGAAAGAAGCAATAGAAGCGAGGTCGGCCATCGCCTCCTTAACATCTGCCAACCTTGACTTCAACGCTGAATGTTTAGCACCGCTGATAGCCTAGAACGTCGAGCTACAAGCGCAGCATTCACAACCGCAGAGAAGGTAATTCCTATTGGTTAACTGCAATTTTCACTGGCTGGCTTGTAGACCGGTACAACTTTCATGATACCAGTGACACAAAAATGGACACTGTATACCTCCAGATAAAGCTGTGACTGGCTCTGAACAGTTAGGTTTTCCGCAAGTTGCACTCAGCACACAAAACGGCAAACTCTGGGGTACATCCGCCTTTGTGTTTGTGAGACAGATATGTTTAAGTAAAAACAGCAAAATAATTACAAATGAAATGACCGCAATAAAATGTAACACGGGAGAAACTAATAGTAAAGCTGGGAACAACTGAAAGACTACTAGTATTCGCCAAAAACCAGTACCACTTTAACCGATCCAACATACGCTGGATCAGAGGAAGGTTGAAAATTAGCAGAAATATTTTCTATTGTTTATCTAGCCACTGTTAATCACAGCAATTCACCTATAAATCTTCAATAATATGGCAGCCAACAATTCAGGTTACCACGTTAAAGTCAGAAAAGGCCAACTAATTGGAAACAGCTGTTGGTCGTGTAGGTGCAACGGTAAAATGTGGTATTTCTATTACAATTGCAATTTACAGGGACGTAAAAGTTGTGAGATTTTTAAGTCTGATTGATTACAGTTAAGTTATGAAGTTATAAATATAGTACAATGCCGCAGCAACAAGTTATAAATCTAAGCTCATAAAGTCACAAGCCTTTTGGTTTCAGAGTTCGAAAGTCACAACTTGCTGCTCGAATTTATAAAACTTTTAGTTGTGCAAATCATAACCGCCAGCCACACCTAAACTCAGGGGCACGGTTTGTCTGCTATTTTGCATTGTTCGTGATTTCTCTTGGAGGCTTTGTTTAGTGGCAGCGTTGCTTAATACTGCACAGTAACTCTGACTTTAGTATTTCTCATGTGTCGCGGTAGCGTTTGCAAGCATTCAGTATATAGCGCTGTGTTCCAGTTCTGGTGGTTCTGCTTAACCGCATCCGCCGCCTTTCGCAGATGTATATCCTTGCTGAGAAACTTTAGAGCATTGTTTGAAAAACCCCGTGCAGCACACTGAGTTAGTCAACTTTTGTGTTATCCAAATTGGTTTTCTGTCCTTAGGAAAAGCAGAACGAAGATGACGTCCAAGGGTTCCAGAGGCGGTAAAGGAGTCACCTCCAGCGTAAGCCGTTTGGTGCACTCGATGTGATGGTTGCTTGCAAATAACCCGTTGCATTAACACTGTAGCCATCACGAAGGCTTCCAGCATACTACTTCCCCAACGATTATGTTTGTACGTGGCTCGAGCTGAAATGTTTAAAGCCACAGACGTACCTTGAATGAGTTCCCGATACTTAGTCAACCTACCGCAGAGGTCCTTATAGGTGATCTAACTGAGGAGGTCACCCGGTATCTTCCTTTTCTTTCTCCACTGAGGCTGGTCCAGCACTCCCCGCTGGTGTCCAGCCAAGGTCCTCGGCTGCTATTACTTCAGTACCACTTCTTCAAAACGCACGGCGCAGTGGTCGAAAACAAAACTTCTACACATCTGTAGCAAGCCAACCCATTCTGCTGCTATGAGTACTAATGAGTAAGCGGCAAAGACAAATATGTTAAAGCCTAAACCGGAACCTGGGTCAATTTCCTCACATTCCAAGCTGACCCTATCTGGTCGCGTAAGCCAGTTGGAGCGACGGATCAACGATAGTCTCCATAACCTTAAACGGCTGCTCTGCTTTGGAAGGGGTCGCCGTCCTCGTGCTTGCTGGCTGCTAATTATGAACGCCTCCGCAACAAATAAGGATACATCAGCTGCGAGAATACCTGAGGACCCGGCCTTCATACAGCGAGCCTGCGCCAATATGTTCTACTCTGGTAAAAATAAAATAAATACCAATTCTGCTTTTTCTTCGTCAGAAGAAACCATACCCATACTAATCCCGCCCCCTAAAATTCATCCGTCAAATTTAGTACGAAAATCATCGCACTGTTGTACAAAATTTTCTTCGTACGGGTTAGACTCTCAACATCTTAAGATACCTCCCAAGAGTGCCGATTTTGCATAAAGAAAGATGTCGGTGTATCATGTACACCTTGAGGAAACGGTAAAACTGAACCTCATGTTTTGGATTTTTCAGTAGTTTATAAACCCCAGAAAGCCGTTGAAGATCAGTCTTTAGCATCCCAGGAACTTAGGGCGAAAGTTGGTCTAAGTGTTGTTTACGCGAATGTGCGCATCTTGAGAAACAAGCTAGTTGAGATCCATCACATCATCTTAGAGGATCACATGGGTATAATGGCTTTTACTGAGACATGAGGGTCTTCGGACAACCAGCACCCGGAGTGCAAAACCAGCGATATTATTTTGCTCAAGTAGCGCGTATAGATGCTCATTGTGAAAGCGGTGCTGTTTTACTGCAATCCGGACCGTAGGTGCACCTTGTAAAGCTCATAACCACAGTGGTTGTTAAGTACTATGTAGTTGAGTTTACTACCGTTGCTGGCTCGTCATTTTCCTCGTCCTTTGTATTGCCCCATTAAGATCAAGTTCTTGCTTGTTGAACTCCGTAACGAATTAGGAAAGATGCAAAGTGTGTCCGAGTATGGGCGAGTTTACTGCTGCAAGCGTTGAGAGGGCAAACGTCTGCAATGGTCGGTCCTCTGAGTATCTTGCCTATGTCTTAATGGGAATAGATTTTAAGTGTAATCTATACCCGAAGGTTTCGGCGCCTCTTAAGTACTGCTGGGCTATGTGCCGCATACCCTCAACCTAGTGCTCACGCTTACAATTGTGGTTGTCTCTGACTCAACTGTTAACCAGAGGTATGGTAACAGTGATCATTGTGTTAAAGTATAACGTTGGACAAGACATTGCACTGTTACCGACAAGGATGTGTAGCATATAACGACGAACTTCAGCGCGCTAGAATGAAATGTTTCTCAATACTTGGAACTTAAGGATACGTTGGATCTACTGTGGACTAAAATGACATTCCTCAGTGTTAATATTATACGGGTTACCAACAGTCGGCTTTCCCCCAAAGTCCCTCCTTGAATCAATCGGGAACTGAGGTTTCTGATAGAGGAACAAATTTGTACAACAAATACAAGGTTAACCAGTCAGTTTCAGTCAATTTTGAGTAAAAGCCTTTAGAAACTCAGTACTTGAGAAAACCTGGGAAGCGACAACTACTTATATGTTCTGTGCCTTGTATTGTTATTCAGCCAACGCGACCTTACTTTCGTTTCAAGCTTTAAGGTCAAGACGACGGGTTGGTTCGTTTCGCTTTCAACTTCGCAAAAATATATGAGATTTATACAGCTTTGCGTTTCCCTTACAGCTTGCACATTGTCTACTGCAACCTCATTCATTCCACGCCGATAAACTGCGTCTTGCTGAACATAGAGAAATTCCTGGCTTGGTCGTTAACCCCAATTTTTGCTCCATCCTCTTCAGTACTATTATGCGTCTTTGAGGCTCGATTCGTACCTTCGCCTCAAAATGATTGCGGTTAAGTTGCTAGATCTATTTACCTTGGTGTAAGTAAAACGAAAAAATGCGGGACAGCCACAATTTGTATCACTGTGCCGTGCTCCGCTAAGTTGATGGACATATGTTCTTATCCGCGATTTGTAAGAACGGAACTGCAAGAATAGTGGGCGAAAGTGAAAAGAACCTATAAGATCATACAACTATTCTCCTAGTGTCCAGTGGCCATTTCAAGCCCTGATTAACCCGGTAACGTAATGTAGGTAGATGTGCAAAGACCGCCGGGATGTTTCTCAACGTACTTAGTATGGTGATCTTAGTACAGACACCTTGAGACGCTATCTTTGACCACAACCTAAATTGCAATTAGGCATTGACAACGCTTTAGTAATACCAATTTTCCGAACAGCTAAGTTCAGCCGTCATACACCCGCTTTTCCGTTGGCTCAGAGAAACACTTAGTCATTACAATCAAGGCCAAGGTCACAGCGTCCGGTTGGAAACATACCGCTCCCCTCCCAGGTCCGTTTGTTCGAGTTTATTGTGTCATATATTGATATGCAGTCATAAATTATATAATTCTATATTTTTGGATTCTGAATTATCCAGTGATATCTTCGGATCGCTTTCTGCCGTAATCTTCTAGTTTCTGTCTTCCTAGCTTCTCTTCGATTGTGGTGGAAGCTTGCTCGTGTCACGGCAAGTCCTGGTTATCATGTTCTTTTTATTGTTATAGCATTTCTGTCCTTTAGTTGTCCTAGTTCTCTTTAGTTAGTTATTCAAGGTTTTACGACATAACTGCTTGTACTAATTTATCATAGCTTCTGGACCTCCTCAATACGCTGATTTTCTCGAATCGATCGGTACCTAAGTTTAAAATGGCGAAGCAGTCACCTTGCGGTGTTTGCTGTTAAGTCTTTGGGCATCGAGCATATGCGATTACATGTGGTCTCTGCAGAGCAAAGCTTTATATTTTTTGCGTTGGTCCGCCTGTAGACCAATTTTTTGTAATTTAGGACATTCAGAACAACATTTTGAAGACAGGTTGTAAAAAGTGTCAGTCTACTTGTGCAGATTGGTACCGACGAGTCTGACAAGCGGGCCAGTACAACGAAGTGCTCTAAAATGCCCAGCTCGACTTGTACTACACCACAGTCAGGGAAACAGCCAGCGCCCAGTAAAACATCGCATCTATCTCGGGAAGCCAGGTACCAACGTTCCTTCAGGCTCTCCCTCAAGGCCTACAATGTGTTCTGTTGGCAGTAAACGTCCAATTTGCAATCAACAATTTGAGGATAAGGAATAGAAAGCGCAAACACCGAAGAAACCAAGAGTATTATCTACAGATGTCAGGCACCGTAGCCTCATGGTCTTTCACATATCTGAATCAGATGATTCCACTCCTCAGGTGCGCTACAAACATGAAGTCGAGCTGTTGCCATAATTGATTGATAGACTACTCGTTGTAAATGATGGCGGGCTCAACGCGCAGCGGACCGATTCTAAGAAAGAGAATGGGGCAAAAATTGACCTAGGAGGGTGACTTTTGTCGAAGAGGCAAGTCCCAGGTTAATATTGTCCCGTCTTAGTAGGATGAAGCTTCTAAAGATCCACGTCGCGTTGACTTGGATCCGGCAGACAGAGTGGAAATCAAGTCTGCTATGCTTGAACTAAAACGAATCACGGACGATGGAGCAACAAATCTCCGTATTGTAAATTTTTGGGTGGTTGCCTGGATTCATCCACGAATCCGGGACGACAGTTTTCTAAGGCTTCAGGTACGCCCAGCGGTTCCTACCGATGTCCGCGCGTAGCATTTACTTACTTGTGCAGTCTGTTGCACAAGCGCCATTTGCTGTAGGGCTTTGTATGCTCTCAGAGACTACACGTATATGGCCTTTCTGAGCCATGGTTAAACACCAAGGTAACCGCCCAAGAAGCGGAAAGCACCGGATACTCATGCTTCCGCTGTGATAGACCATCAAACGATGGCGGTGCCGTTCTACTTTACATAAAGTCTTTCTTGTGTGGGGACTAGTGAGCGCGTACCAAAGCGCTGATGGTCTGTGTAAGCAGTTAGGGTGTTCGATTCACCTCCGACGCTGTGAATTGCTCGTGGGCGTTGTATATCGCATTCCACTGTGCCGCTGTTTTGACTGGTTGCCGCATGTCCGCAACCACATGGCAGGTCAGATATTCCTACTCATGGGCGATTTTAACTTGCCGCGAATACAGTGGCCTTAGACTGAACTTTTCCCCCGGCCGCCGTGAAGGCAAGCGAAGGTTTACGGAGTTGCTATTTAAAACCGGGGCCACACAGCACATCAACCAACTGACTAGCATTACTGCGCGAGCGACTCCATCGTGCTTAGACCTGCTTATGACTAGCTGTACGCAGCGTGTGCATAACATTCAAGACTTAGAGCCTCGGAGAGCGAGTTACCACTCAATGATCATAAACAATTTGGAACTACTGCTGCCGAATTCTCCTCCACTGGAGCCAGCCTTCAACTACTGGAAGGCGGACTTCAGTAGCCTCATTCGAGCAGCGAGCCACATAGGCTGGTCTTTACCACAGGATATATATTATGAAACCTGTTGTACAATCAGTAAAGTGAGAGTGAAATCGTTGTGTGCCCGATTTGTACCTGTCAAATTTCGGAAACTTAAGCCACTGAAACCACATTGTTTTGACAAAGATTACAACAGACTGGCCCAACGACGACGTAGACTATGATATAACTTTGTGTTATCTGGCTCTGATGAGAACTACAAGTGGTAAAAGGTACAGCGGAATTGTTGCAACTACGCGAAAACAAGCAAACGCAGGAACTTTGAAGCGAAGCTTGCAACCGCCGCAAAAACTGCTCCCAAGGGGAGCTTTGCATACGTGAAGCGGCGCCTGAGGTCTGTAGTCAATGTCCCAATGTTAGGAGGTTCAGCTTGACAGTCCCTAACCTTGAGTACAGATCGTACGTTCGCATGGGCGGTACACTTCGCCTCCGTATTTGCACGTAACCAGGTGTCTGTACCGAGTTGGACGAGTACCGCTCCAGCCGAAATTAACAGCCTGTACTCCAATATTGAGAATGTACGCAAGCTTCAGACAAATCGTGCCGGGACGAAGCCTGCTGGGCCAGATGGTATACACCCACTGATCCTCAAGTCCTTATCGACCATCATCGCGTCTTCTGGAAATGCACCAGTTAACATGTCATTATCCACTGGACTGTTACCGGACGACTGGAAACGCTCAGTCGTGAAGCCATACCGAAAGGGGTTAACCCAAGCACAGTAGATGACTACCGGCCGACCTGACTGACCGCTGTTTTAGCAAAGACGCTCGAGGCGATCGCAAAGAAGAGCCTTATGCAGCTTCTCGAGTCAAAAAACTTGTTGACCTCCGCGCAGCATGGTTTCATGTAAGGTCGCTCGTGCATCACCAACCTGCTGTTGACGAGGCACGATGGGTAACAAGCGCTGCACGAAGACTAGTCGGTCGACGTCCTTCACCTTGACTTCAGTAAGGCTTTTGACAGGGTTAACCTTGCAGTGCTCCTTGAAAGGCTGGGGATGTGCGGTATTGGTGGTTCGCTGCGCAAATGCAGTAGAAAGTTCCTTGTTGGCAGGAAGTAAAGGGTCCAGTTGGACAACCATCTAAACGACTGGTATCCATCGAGCAGCGGCATGCCCCAAGACACTGTACTGGGGCCAATTTGTTCCTGATCCATGTAAACGATGTGCCTCAGCTACTCCAATCACCTCGCGCGTTGTTCGCAGATGACTTGAAGTTGTGGAGAGTAATCCGCACACTCAATGATTGTGATTTACATCAGCAGGAACTCGACCGCCCCTCAAAATGGTCTGCAGAGGTTAACCTCCCAAGCAACTGCGCCAAGTCGCAATTCATGAGGCTAGGTAAGTTTTAACACAGCCGAACCTACACAGTGGCTGATCAACCCTTGCATCCCTCGTCTTTCGTGCGCAACCCCGGTGTACTCTTACGCTGCGACCTAAAGCACATTGACAACACGAATAGGCAGCACGAAACAGCCTTCGGATCATTTGGGCCCTCAAGTGTGGCTTCAACGCTTGGTCCGAAGTGATGTCACTAGCCTCTTCGTCTCCATAATACTACCAATGCTAGAGTACGACTCTCCCGCGTATTGTCCCAACACTCGGGGCGAGGTAGAAAACCGTGAACAAGGGCAGCATGAAGCCACCAGGCTGATTCTCAACTTACAACGTATGCCATACCAAGACCAATGTAAGAAACTATGGCTGTACACCCTAGCTTATCGTTGGTTGAGGCTTTACCTCATCAATGCGCATGGATATTACATCCGAGTGAGTACCTGATGCTGAGAAAACTGCTGCATCTGCTCACACCAAGCAGCACTCGAGGACGTCGGTATAAACTTATCGTACCGGACTTGAAGCGGGTCGCTCGCCAACTCTGTATCGAACGCAGAGTGTTGAATGTCTAGAAGGACCTGCCGCAGCACATAGTAAAGGCGAACTCAGTGTCGGATTGTTAGAAGCTCCCTGACAAACACTTTGCAGAGGAAAATATAGTGAGCGGAAAGGAACATAAGGAGTAAATGTCCAAGAGCGACGAATGATGCAGCTACACAGAGAAAGCTCTACTCGCTGCTTCTAACCAGTATTCAGTATTCAGTCATGATTCACTAGTACCGGTTGAGGCCCGCGATACTGGTTGGAGGTATAGCTAAGGAGCTTGGGTTGCATATACGTACAGGTGAGCAAGGATCTAAATTCACATACGGTATAATTTTCTAAGCAGCGAAACTTTGATCCCAGTGGATGTTTCAGGATGGTTCTCGGGAGATTATCATCGCAGGTAAGTCGACGTTAGCATGAAGATAAAGCTATCTTACTGGAATGTTTTTAAAATTGGTAAGATGTTGAATCCTATTGTCACAGTCGGTATAGGATAGCGAGCAAAGAGCTTGCTTTGGTCTTTGGAATCAAGCTTGGCCGAGCACAATGTTACAAACTGCAAAGAACATGCACCGAAAAATTATAATATCCTCTGCGTACCACACTGGCGAGGTGAGTGCAATATCCTTGGCAAAATGAAGCCCAGTTTATTACGATTCTAATATTGCAGGGAAAGTTATCCACTGGCGATATTGAGGGAACAAAATGCCATGGCTCCGCAAATAAGTTATACTGGCGTAGTGATACGAAGACATTTTTCGGCAGTGCATTAAATGTAAATAAATAGAAATATCACATATAATCTCCTCTACGTGTGGTACGCCATTTGGGGCAGGATACGAATACTAGTACAACACTAGCTGAATTAATGTTCAACATTATACTGGTATTTCTATATTGGTGGATCCATAGACGCTGTTATGTAAGTAGGTGCTTGGCCTGTGTATTTAAATCTGTTGTTGTTCTACTGAATAAGTTTGATAGCTACGCCAGCGTCTAAAGAAATGTTAAACGCCAGTCCACTGGAGCTGCTTTGCAGCGTAAACAAGGGCAGTAGTTAGTTAGTGGAGCGTCATATACACTACGTCACAATGTTGGTAAGTATACATTGGTGGTTTTTATGTAGATCGCGAGCTTGGCGGAAACCCACTACGTCCTGAAACACTGTAACCGAACCAATTGTTGGAACTGGATAAACCCAAAACACCCGGCTGGTAACACGTGCGTTGTTCAGCTAACCAGCCTGGTGCTAGTGTTTTAAATCTAATTGTTCAAACCGGTGGACGATTTGGAGCAAAATGCTCTTCAAAATGCAGATAGGCACGAATGTCACAAGACAGAAGATAATAGGTAAATACCTGAGGCGTAGGACTGAGGGCAGACAACATTGGCAAGGTGAAGAAAGTGTCCATTGACTGCTGGTTACAAGCAAGTAAAGATGCTGAAACCAAGTGATATAGTCCACCGGCAAGGTAAACGGAGCATAAGTCCATGGCTTTGCAAGCACCGTGAACACCTACAGGGAGATGAACAGTAGAGGATACGGATTAGAAGGCTTCTATCAAGGTTAAAATTAGGGGGCATAGAACAGATGCTAGACCAAAATGGTGATGAGGTTAAGGTATTTGGCGGGTACTGTCTCCAAGCAGATAAAGCTGATGGTAACAGGAAAAGCAAGCCACTAGCGAAGTGGACGGAGCATAACATCATGGTAGCGCAAGTAAGCTGAACGCTTGCACGATGGTGATGCTGCTTTAAATGAAATCATTCAACCCACAAGATAATACATATCAAAGTATGAGATGCTCGAGCTGCTTTTCCGCGTTCCGCACTTTTGACTTTGGACCTATGATGGTTGACTACAAGAGCTAATTAACTTGAGCCAATTAATCTATGCAAAGCTTAAGGTGGACAAAAAAGGAAATTTAGCGCAAAGATGAATTCCGTAACCGAAGGAAAACAAATGAAGAGCTGCCAACCTCAAACCTTACCAAAATTTTCGCACGGTTTGGTTTGTATGCCTAAAACTTGTGGAGTCATCGAGTTGTGTGCGTATTCTAATATTAAATCTGATTGCAGGAAACCGTTTTACAGAAACTAGGTGTCAGGATATTTGGATGGCCGTGGAGCAAAGAAAACCAGATGCAGTACACAGGAGATGTTATGGGAAGCAATTGCATCCTTGGAGTGGTAATTAATAGAACCAAATGCCTCCATTGCAGCGAAGAATGTGACTGTGCAAGCAAAGCAGTGGGGCAAATTTTGTAAACTAAAATGGTAGAGTCCCACAGTGGATAAAGTAAACAGATCTGCGGTGGAGCTCTATGATATCACAGGTAAGTCAGATAGACACTGTAGAGATAAGAGATGAATTTCTGACTTAGCATAGCCCGCTCTTGTTTTAAAGCTTAAGAGATGTACACTGCCATGCAGTTGGTTAGGAGGAGGAGGGTAGAGTGCTTGGAAAGCCTTCCGTGGCTAAATAGAATAAGGGTAATAAAGCCAACGATGCTATGAACCTGCACTCATGGCATGTAATGAGGAGCGTGCCACGGCTGATAAGTTGGGCCGCTCGCATATGGAACTCATTGCGTTACAGGTATGTCAATTATGCATGGAAAAGATAGAGAGCAAAGCCCGATTAATTATAAGGTATAGTCTACTGGACAGAGCAACTAAGCACCGGATTGATGGCGCAGGACAGCCCGCAATTTGTTGATATGCTAAGGGAACAGGACTGCTAAGCGTTCGGTTAAGAGGAGGAGCAGCAATTTACTGGAAAGACTGCTGTAACTGTAGCAAAGCTTGGGTAGTAAAGCCAGGGTTGGCTTGAAATGGCGGGTATGGATTAAACAGAAAACATACCTAAATGGTTAAATGAACCGCTCGAAGGTGGACCTCGACGAAGTCACAGATAGGCTATGTGCACATAGAGCAAAGAGAGAGCCTGAGCCGGATTAATTAGGTAGTATGAGCTGCTGTGTTTAAGAGCCTAAGCGACACACTATCGAGAAGTCCGTGCCAAGCCGGAGCGGCTGTTTATATTAACATTTGCTGTAGCTAATGGAAGATACAGTAATGGGCAAGGTATGTTACGAACTTGCGGATTTAGAAAAAATGTGAGTCAGCGGCGCTACCATGGAATTATGAACCAGCAGGACCTTGAGGTCTACGGCGTCGTGGAATATTCAAATGAGGTGGGAACAGTGCATGAAATAGCAGGAGTTCTAACTTAGTTCAATCCGCTTCGTGTATACACTATTTAGGGACTTGGACTTTCGAGCAGTTAGAAAGCAGGAAGAAGAGCGCTATGTTACAACGAATAATGCCTTAGCTAAAGTAACGTTAGAGTAAGGAGTCAGGGATGCTTGGAATGCGCAGTGGTAGAACAAAATGAGGCAGTGCCAAAATGATAAACTTTATCAATCAAAGGTGGAGCTTCATGGTGCCAAAGGTAAGTAAAATGGACACAGAGAACAGAAGGTGTACGAGCCGTATACCTGACAAAGCAGAGCCAGCGTTTGGATGAAAGAAAAAGAGTAACAAACTGACGAGCAGCCAGTTAAAAGGCGAAGAGCTGACGAGTGATGAGAATTTCTGCAGCTATAGGAATGATGGGTTAGTAACGTTAATGCTGCTACCAACCTATATTTGTGAAACATCTTGGCGCAAATTTGACGTAATGGAGTTTATGAACCACTTGAATGTAGGGCTCCATGGTGTCATAGGTTAAGTAACTGAACACAGAAAATAGAAGTGGTAATCGCCTAATGCAGGACGCAGCAGAGCCCGCTCTCGGTTACAAGATGAAGAGTCAGGTACTGCCTAGCCGTCCATTACAAGGAGGAAGGTTGATGAGAAACGTTACTCTATGCAGCTAAAGAGAAGAATGGGCGAGAAGGCCAGCGAAGCTATGAACCTACAATTGTGGAAGAATATGAAGCAGAAGTGCCAAATTATACTCCAAATCACTCCAAAGTAGAGCTTTATGTTGTCACAGATTTCAGATGAACACAGTCGGTGTAAGAGCCGAGTAAATAAATAAATAAATAAATAGTTTATTCTCGAATTTGTCGAGGCACACCAAGCAAAGCGTGATCAATATTTACATGCAATATCGCTTCGCAACAAACACGTTGCTATGAGTGTAGTCGGAAGTAAGTCGAAGGTTGAACCGTCTGCAGTAATTGTGATAGTAGTCACGGGCTATAGTCCTCAATGAATGACAAAACGTTGAATCTATCGTGCGTAGTGGAAACAGTCAGGGGTACTACATGTGTAATGAAAACGATACATATACGCATGGTGTAACTTATTATTGAAAGTGACAGGGCAATATTGAATAATGATTCTGGTCGACTTGCCAGTAAGTAGTTCAGGGCAGTGACTTTATTCGGTGGCGAGTCACATCCGCCACGTCGCAGTGTTGTTACGCGGACATTTGTGGCTTTTTATAGGGAGAACGCTTGCCAGGCGAAAACCCACCACGTCCTGGAACACTGTCAGAAATTTGTCGGTGCACTAATATAAAACTGGCAGACCAGGTAGTCGACTGATTTCACACTCAGATATCCGCAGTCAAATGACCTTCAATTTCCTCTGTTATTTGATCAGGTATCTTGGGCAAGGCCGCCATAATGGCTGAGGCGAATCGAGGATGTGGGCTTCACGAAGAATCGTCTTTGTGGGTATCCAGGTGGGCGAAACGTCAGTTTCTTGCGTCTGGATTTTTCAGGAGTATGTATTCTTTTCAGGTGTGTGAAGTTCTCGAGTCCAGCTATCATCACTGGACAACGGTCCTGGTAGTGAGTGCAGTTGTATCCGTTTCTTGTACAGCCATGTGCTTCATAGGTCCTTATTGGTTGTTCTGTCCCGGACAAAAGCGGTTTCTCGGTACTATCTTAGATCCCTAAGAAGTTCCGGCAGAGCCCTGCTTGATTTGGTGGTTATGAGACATGGACTGTCGCTCAGTCAGTTAAGTTAGAAGGGTTAATATACTGGAAACGGTTCTTTGGCTGTAGAATGTCTAAAGGGTGGAAGCCAGGGACGCTACGAACCGGTAGACGAGGTATGTAATGGGGCAGAATGTTGGAGATGATAAGTTGGACTCTTCGAATATGGAGCAATATGGTGTCATAGGTGGGTCAAATGCGCATGGAAAAGTTAGTGGGAAAGAGCCGGGTTAATGCATTAGAGGAAGCTGCTGTGTTTGACAGCTTGAGGGAACTGGACTGAGAGGAATTCAATTAAGTTGAGGACCGGAGTTTTGTGGGGACAATTACCGTAGCTGTAACGAAGCTAGCCAACCTACCTTTGTGCTATAATTTGAGGCAGCGTCGCTATAATTGACTAAGTGTAGCACCCAAAGGTGGGACGTTATGGCGCCACAGGTAAGTCAATTGGGCACAGAGAACCTAAGAGGTAAGAGCCAGCTACATCACGTAGCAGGGCCCGCTCTTGTTTTAATGATTAAAAGGGGTGAACTGGCGGGTGTTGAGTCAAGGTGACAAGGGTTGCTCAGTAGGGGAAATAGCTGTAGCTATGGGAAGAATTAATGTAGACAAATACACAAATATTTTATTCTTTTAGTTATCGCAGCGCACCATATCAAGAATGATCAGAGTGTGCAAGCAGTTACGTTTCGAAACAGGCACGTTGTCTTGTAGGTAATCGGCAGTGGCCGAAAGTTGTACAAACTGCGGAAATTGAAGAAGTAATGAAAAATAATATAATAGTCAGTGGCTGATAATAAGGCTCAAGTGTGCGTAGTGTAAACAGCCTTGGCAATATAATAGTAGTAAAAACGGTAGAGGTAGACGGAGAGTATCGTTCCGTGTACGCGGCAAGGAAGTATTGAAATAAGACTCTAGTTGACTTACCAGTAGGTATTTGTGGACCTTGCCTTACTTTAGTAACCTGTCACATCCTCCACATTGTACTATTGTTAACCGGACATTGGTGGCTTTTTATAGGGAGGACGCTTCCCATGCGAAAACATACGACGTCCTGGGAACCTGCCGTAAATCCTTTTAAACCCTAATGTATTACTGGCAGTGCGGCTTGCTGAATGAATGCAAACTCAGTTACTTGCATTCGAATGGCTTCCGATATCTCTTTTTGCTGACCGGATAGCTTGGACATGGCCGCGTTAGCTGTTGCGGCCGGTCGATGATGGGAGAGTCATGAAGCGCCGTATCATAAAGGGTTCACGTAAGCTAACATTTCAGCTTTTCTGGAGTCTGAACTTTTCTGATTATGTGTATGTTTAGCGCGAGCAAAGACATGGTGTCCAACTATCCCCACAAGTGGACAGACCTAGTGCCGAATGCAGTTGAATCAGTTTGATGTACATCAGTGAGATGAATAGGGCCTTATCGGTTATTTCTTACTGTCTTTGGCGACGACACTGTTTCTCTCTCCAATCCCGGATCGCCAAGAATGTCCCAAGCTTATAGAAAAGAGAAAGAGAGGGACTACCGAGAGAAACCCGTAAAGCACAGGCGTGGAAACAAGCAGCTTTAAAAGTTTTTGCTATTATCTGTTGAAGTGAGACAAAATGTTGTACAGTGGGCAGCAGTCCTAATGCTAAATGTATCTTCTAAACGCGCTACAGAAAGAAATGACCTTATGGGTAGGTTGCTGGCAGATACATAGAAAAATAGTGCGTTTCACTTTTAAGCAATCTACTTAATAAATGTTCACTATGATGCAACAATTGTGCGGAGAAAGAAAAGAGCTTTAAAACTTGCGATTGCATAATAAAAGTATAGCAACTAGGCATATTAGTGAGAAAGGCAGTACAAGATATGCAAGTATAAATATAAATGGCTTGCGACAAAAGATTGGCAAATTGTAATTAATGTCAAATTTGCGGAAAGATAGGACACAAACTTTGATTAAAATGTGCCGGTAATCTATGTAAATATAAAAACAGAAGATGCTAAGAGTAGAGTGCTAAGGTCGACTTAACCGAGAAAAGCCAGTGAAAGAGCCAGACTCCTACAAGGGCAATAGCTGAAAATGTGTTGCTAGAGTGGCAACCAGAACACTAGGATGGAAGTGACCTAATGGCGGTTGTCTGTAGGCTATGTGAGATAAGCTTGATCGCATGAAGCTAGCCAATATAGCTTACCTCAAGGAAGAAATGCGAATGGACGGATTGCAAGCATACATTAAGTTTGCTGTGGAATATTAAAAACATATAAGGAAAAAGCGCATCGGCGCACCAGTTGGCAAGTAAAGCTAAGGTGTTAAGTGCATACTATCAAGGTATATAAAGTTAGGAAAAAGCAATGAGAGAACTGGACTCCTACATGAAAAGGTGTCACAGATGTAGCTGCAAGTAAGGGATAACTAAACATATTGAAATTAGTGGCTAACAATATAAGATATGATTGATGGCAAGAACAGCGCTGAGAGAGGTGAAATGAAAAAAGACAGCCAACGGGTATTAGGTAAGTATGCCTTAAGGTGTCTGACGACGTCAAAACACTTAAGGGTAATGCGCAACTGGCTGCAGCTCTTTAGGTTATGCTAGAGTGCGAAAGAAATACTACAAACTCATACTGAGCAAGGAAAACCCAGTGCGAGAGCTAGATGTTCCGTAAACAGTTGTCGTAGGCATTGCAGTGATGAAGGGATAACTGATCATTCAGAAAGGAGAGGCCAAGGAATGGCTTTGCGCCAACAACCTACCTTTTAGTTGCTCGCTAGAGGGTAGCTAAAGAAGGTTTAATGCTGAAAGAAGAGTAAACAAACAGTAAGCAGGCATAGGATGGGGTGTTAAATAAGTCACTACCTAAAAGGATGAAGCGCAGCTGCGCGCGGCCGCTCAAGCCATGCTAGGGTGCTAAGGGAATAGTATTGTACACTGCGCCAGGAAAAGCCGGTGAGAGAGCTAAACACGTACGTGGGCAGGTGTCAAGGCGTTGTAGCGTATACGAAATCACTGAACATCTAGAAATTAGAGACTAACTGGTGGGTGTGCGCTGACCAGATGAGAAAACATTGATCGTTAAAAGATAGCCAAAAAATGGTTTACTGATTATCGTAGAGCAAGCACGCTGAAAGCACGCATACCTTGAGACATCACAGGACGCCACAAGAGATGGGACAAAAGCGCAGCTGTGCAAAGCAATTCAAGCTGTGTTAGCGTGCTGAAAGGATAATGCCAGGTTAGACTGAGCCATTAAAAACTAGTAATTAAGCTGGACTCCTACGTGAGCAAGTAACAAAGGTGGTACACCAAGGAAAAACTGAACATCTCTAATGGAGTGGCTGAGGAGCGACTGCGCGTTGACTTGATGAGATTAGATTGCTTACCAGGAAAGGCTTAATATGGCTAATTAAACAAAGGGGAGCAGTTGGGTGAACTGCAAGCATGCATTAAGTTTGCTAAGGACATCCTACCATAAATAGCAAAAGCACAGCAGCGCGCAACCAAGCAACTCATGCTAGGGTGCTAAGATAATAGTTGCAAGGTAGACAGAGCCAGGGAATGCTAGTCCGAGAACTGCACGCTTTCAGGGGGAAAGTCGCAGACCTTACATTGAGTAAGAAATAAATGCCCAGCAATTAAGATGAGGTTAACGAGCTGCTTTACGCTGACCCCGTACGTTATCTTTGTTTGTTAGCAAAGAGATAAGAAAGATTTATTGTTGAAAGGACAGAGAACAGGCAAAAGGCAAGCAAACAGGGTGCTGTGAATATTAGAGCATAGGAAGCTAAAGCGCAGCTGTCCTCAGACCCTAAACCAATGATAAGCAACTAAGGGAATAATACCAAGGTATACAGAGCCTATAAAGGACAGTAACAGAGTTGTAATTCTACCAGCGCTGGTGTCGAAGAAGTTGCTGAGAGTATGAACCACTGATAAGCTAGAAGAGGCATGTTAAGGAGCAGTGATGCGCCGCGTTGCTGAGAGGAGATTGATTGCAAAAATAAGGTAAAATGTTATTTGAAAAAGTGCCAGCAAACAGGCTATATGCAATCATACATTACATTTTCTGAACATATCAGACCGTAAGAAGCAAAAGCGCAGCGTCGCGCAAATAATCAAGTCATTGTAGGGTGTTAAGAGAACGGTACCACTTTAAAATGAGCCAGAATAGACAGTGAGAGATCTGGACAGCTACCTGCGCAAGTTTTACAGTTATAGAAACGAGTAAGTGTTAACTAAGCATCTGAAAAGGAGAAGAAACAAAGTGGCTGCACTCTGGTATGCTGAGAAAAGTTGGATTGCCGGAAGAGACGTAGAAGTTTTACGTGCAGTAAGGACAGCGATCGGATGGATTGCAAACAAGCATTATGTTTGCTGGGGGTAAAAGAAACTAAGTCAAAAGATGTGAGGCGCGTAGATGCTCAGTTCATGCAAGGTCGCCAAGGGAACATTAGCTAATTATACAACACCAGGAACAGCCAGTTATTGAGCTCAACTGCTACGTGCGTAGGGGTTGAGGACGTTGCAGTGAGTAAAGGAAAAATGGAGCAGCTAGAAAAGAAAGTCTAAGGAGCGGTTGTGCGTCGAGTTGCTGCGATAGGCTTGATTGCCAGAAGAAAGCCAAATATTTTTTGAACAATGGTAAAACAACAGGCGAAAGGCAAGCCTTCCATTAGATTGCTGTGGATAGGTGATCGTAATAGGCCGAAGCTTAGCTGCGGGCAAATAACCAAGTCGTGTTAGGGTGCTAATAGAACAGTACCAACTTAGACTGAGCCAGAAATGACAGTGTGACTGCCGGATATCTACATAAACAAGCGTTGCGCATATAGCTGCTAGTAAGAGCTAACTGAGTATCTAAAAAAGAGCTGCAATGAAGCAATTGTAGGCTGACCGCTTAAGTTATGTTCCCTCACTAGAGCACAGCTAAGAAATGTTAAAAAAGGTTATAACGGGGTTTAGGAAACCAGTCCAGTAGGATCGACCTTAACACCTAAGCGCAGGTTACCGGAGTCAGCGGATCAGTTCGATCGAGAGAACGCGTGAATCAACCGGGAGACACAGCGATGGCTAGACAGCGAATCACGAGTGGCACACGTATCCAGAGACCGACAAACCGGGTTGGACAATAGAATATAGAGGGCACACCGGCAACTCGAGAATCGCTATT
This sequence comes from Dicrocoelium dendriticum, assembly GCA_944474145.2. Classification (NCBI taxonomy): domain Eukaryota; kingdom Metazoa; phylum Platyhelminthes; class Trematoda; order Plagiorchiida; family Dicrocoeliidae; genus Dicrocoelium; species Dicrocoelium dendriticum. The sequence goes on along the minus strand of OX104068.1, from coordinate 23,878,348 downwards.
AACGGCAAGTTTCAGAGTGCAAAGCCAAATAGTAGTGGTCCAAAGCAATGCCAAGCACGAAAGACGTGATCAATGCGCGAGACCGGAAGACAGCGACCGAAGAGGAATAACATAACACAATGAAATAAAAGGGGAACGCAACCCATGAGGTGGGCCGATAAACAGGCGACCCACTGAGAAGGCTCGAAGATTAACGGTGTTTATTTCCTTTAAATCGGCTACACTATACTGAATAAACGCCTGTTTTCCGCCCACCGCCATCGTGACTTTTTGCTTGTGTCCGTGTCACTTAACATGGTGACAGAGGAGAGGAAGAAACCGATGCCCAAGATGCAGCTTGCAGTTGGAGGTCAACAGGCGATTCCGTTTCCATCCCCTTTGCAGATGACTGAGAGTTCTCTACCAGACAGTTGGTGGATTTGGAAGAGCAAGTAGGCAGATTTCGCAACACTGACTCAGCTGGACACCCAGCCGAGGAACTACCAACTAGCAATGTTTAGGCACGCTATTGGTGACGATAAAAGGAGGGCTCTTTAAACATTGAAGTTTGGCGATCAGATGGCGGATCCATCCAAAGTGATGCGGACATTTGGCGAGTTCTGCGAAGCGCGTGTAAACGAGACCTACCGACGATATCTATTTTTTGGACGTGATCGTTTACCGGGGAGTCGTCCGAGAGATACATTACGGAACTGAAGCTCCTGGCACGAACTTGCAATTTCTGTGAATGCATGAAGGAGTCACTAATACGGGATCGCATCGTTATTGGGATAAGGAACGATGAACTCACACGCCGGTTTCTGCGACAAAGGAACATGTTACTGGAACAGTCTGTCGAAATCTGCCTCAGTGAGGCCAGAACAGATCAGCAAGTCGAACATCTGCGCGCCGAAAAGAATACGGAGTTGTTCGCAGTATCCCGCACCGAGGGACGTATCTCAAGATCACCCAATGAACAGGCAACTGATTGCCTGTTTTGCGGCCGCATGCACCCAAAGAAGAAGGAGAGTTGTCCAGCGTGGGGTTGGACGTGCATGAAGTGCTCCAAGAAAGGTCACTTTGCTCGTTACTGTAGATCATACAAAGTGAGTTCGGTTGCCGACGATGCCAGAGAACGGGAACAAGAATTGTTGATAAACAACACGGATGGCCGGGCGAAAAGCAAGTGCGTGTTGCAACACTTTTGGTTCGAGGATAACCGGTACTTTTTCAGCTAGACTCCGGGGCTGCGGTTAACATCTTGCCTGAAATATACTGCAAGGCAGTGCGATGTGAATAAACTCAAAAGTGTCTGAAAAGTGGAACGCCTCAAGGCTGCAACCGAAGGGCATCGTCATTTTGGAGACGGTCAATCCAAAGGAAGGAGCAGAGCACCCGCTAGAGTTCCTGATTGTTTCCGAAGATCTTATGCCCATTCTGGGCCTTTATTCCATCCAGCGTTTGGGTTTTGTTTCTTTTAACCACGAAGGTTTCGTTCATGCGTGGGACGTCGAGGCAGATATTTTTGATAAGTACTCGAGTGTGTTTGATGGCGAAGTAGGGATTTTCGAGGGACCCGCTCACTTATCGTTAAACTAGCTAGCAACACCGGTGGTGTTACCAGCTAGGAAGGTGCTAATTGCCTTGCGCGAAAATTCTTGAATGAGTTGCAACGTCTCTGTAGTCTGAGAGTGATATCTAAAGCTGACGAACCGACTGATTGGGTCAGCCAGGTGGCGATTAGTAAAAAAAAGTCAGGCGAGCTGCGTATATGCATTGATCTGAAACCGCTTAATGCCGCACTCAAGAGAAAGTATTTTACGTTACCGTCACTGGACGACATACTGCCGGTGTTATGCAATTCTAAAGTGTTCACGAAAGTCGACCTCGCCTCTGCGTTCTGGCACTTATCGCTAGACGATGAGTCAAGCTACATGACAACTTTCGGAGAACCATTTGGGCGGTTCCCTTGGCTCCGGTTACCGTTTGGACTGAAAGTGTCTAGCGAAATCTTCTAGAAGCAACTAATGCAAGCGTTGGACGATCTACAGGGAGTATTCCGCGTAGCGGACGATGTGTTGGTTTTTGGCGCTACTCGTGAACAGCACGATCAGAACTTTCGTAGCTTTTTACAATGTTGTGTTGAGAGAAACATCAAACTGAAACGCGAAAAGATCGAACTACGCAGTACAGAGGTTATATTTCATGGGCGTGTGTTAAGCGCGGAAGGGCTAAAACCAGACCCTGAGAAAGTAAGAGCTATAAGAGATATGCCGTCCCCCGCAGATGTGAAAGCGGTTGGCAGGCTACATAGGATGATCAATTATCTGAGCCGGTTCCTCCCCAAGTTAGCTGATGTTATGACACCGATCAGGAAGTTGACTCGTAAGGGCGAAAGCTGCCATTGGGGTGCAGAACAAGAAGAGGCCTTCCAGGCAATCAAGGAACTCATCACTAACGCACCTGTTCTCGGGGTTTAGGAAACCAGTCCAGTAGGATCGACCTTAACACCTAAGCGCAGGTTACCGGAGTCAGCGGATCAGTTCGATCGAGAGAACGCGTGAATCAACCGAGAGACACAGCGATGGCTAGACAGCGAATCACGAGTGGTACACGTATCCAGAGACCGACAAACCGGGTTGGACAATAGAATATAGAGGGCACACCGGCAACTCGAGAATCGCTATTAACGGCAAGTTTCAGAGTGCAAAGCCAAATATTAGTGGTCCAAAGCAATGCCAAGCACGAAAGACGTGATCAATGCGCGAGACCGGAAGGCAGCGACCGAAGAGGAATAACATAACCCAATGAAATAAAAGGGGAACGCAACCCATGAGGTGAGCCGAGAAACAGGAGACCCACTGAGAAGGGTCGAAGATTAACGGTGTTTTTTTCCTTTAAATCGGCTACACTATACTGAATAAACGCCTGTTTTCCGCCCGCCGCCATCGTAACTTTTTGCTCGTGTCCGTGTTTTTTAACAACTGTAACTTTGTTTCCATGAGACACGGAGTCCCCATTTAATGTAGAGGACCTTTTTCTTATAATTTCAAGGACTTGGACAAAAGGGAAGCACAACAGAAAGGCAATAGAAACACAAAGAAAAACGGTCAAGCACAACTGCGTTATAGTTCTTTTACCTTGTTATTCCCATGCAGACTAGCGATTCGCATACATAAATTTGACTATTTGGAAGACGTGTCAGCAGCACAAGCAGAGGCGGCAGCCTATGCAACCAGCACGACTCGAGCGCCTTGAACATGTATTTCCCATGTTTGAATTTAGACAAAGGTTACAAAATGGTTTGTAACGGTAGTGATAAAACCAGATAAACCATAGTGCAATCACAACCATTACATAGAGAACGAGAGGCAGCGATTCTTTGAAGTTTCTGACGTGGATGGACATGGGTCAGCGGACCACAGATGTAAAGGTGAACCACTCGTATATGGAGCTATACTGCGTCCCAAGTAAGTCAACTGCACATAAAAGGAGGGTAAAAGCCGGATTTAGTTAATAGTAGTACCTGCTTTAGATGAGAGAGCAAGAATAATGGACAGTTGTGAATTCCGTAAAGAGGTAGTGTGGTGATTTATAGGGATAGTTGCCGTAGCTGGGAGTCAGGTTGCCTAGCAAAGCAAGCAAGGTTCTAAATCTAAAGTTATGTAATAAGTTGGGACAGTTTCACAACAATAGACTTAAAGAATTGCTAGATGATGGTGCTCTACGGTGGCACAGGTAAGTCAAATTAACACGAAGAACAGGGGGTAGGCGCCGGAAACCTGACTTAACAAAGCTTGCTCTTGGTCGAAAGCTTGAGCGTTATGTAGTGTTAAGCGTTCAGTTGGGATATAAGCATCGGTTTACGGCGTCAGTTACTGTAGCGGAAGGGTAGATAGGATAGTGCCAGCGATCTTATAAACCTGAAGCTGTGGAATAAAATTGGCAGTGTTTTCAAAATAGTTCAGTGAGTAGCCTGAATATGGTGCACTACGGTGGCACGGCTAATGGACGCTGAGAACAGAGGGAGTAAGCGGCAAAATATGCGCTTAGCAAACTGCCTTCTTGGTTGAGATGTTAAGAGATATAGCCCGTAGATCATTCCGCTAAGAGGGGGAGCGTTGATTTTTAGGATAAATGCTGTAGGTGAAGATACGGTTAGGGACCCAACGAGGCTATGAACCTGCGGATGTGGAATAAAATGAGACAGCAAGTCTACGAATGATTAAGTGAACCACCCGAATGTGGAGCACTAAGGTGTCACAGTTTACTCACCTTAACATAAAGAACAGGGAGGGAAAGCGGAGAAGGATTTATGAAGAAGGATGCGAGCTTAGTTCAGATGAAAAAGACCATGCGTTGCCGTGCAATCGGTTGAAATGAGGAACGTTGTTGTACAGGAAAAAGTGCTGTAGCTGCAGTTGAATTCGGTTATAAACCTGCAGATGTAGAATAAAATAGAGAGAGGTGTCCTAAGGGTACAGTGCACAACTCGAGGATGCAGCTCTGTGGTGTCACATGTAAGTCAAGTGGGCACAAGGGACAGAGGGCTAACGGGCCGGATTGGTGACGTAGAAGGATCCACTGTTGCTTAAGAGGTTAAAGGACATGGACTGCCTAGCACCAAGCTAAGGTAAGCAGCGCTGATTTATAGGAATAAGTGCCTTAGCTAGAGAAATGATTGGGCAGGGGAGCCAGCGATGCTATGCATCTGAAGATGTGGAATGAATTAGCGTGGCGTTGCCAAACTGGTTAATTAAAACACTCGACGTTGGAGCTCTGTGGGGTCACAGGATAGTCAAAGGATGAGAGCGAACGGAGTAGGAAGTGCAGCAGTAACCGTTTAGTAGTGAGTGCTAGTGTTTTAGGGAGTGGGATATGGGCTGCCAAACCGTCAGTTAAGATGCTTAGCTTTATTTTTATAAGACATTCTATGGCTGGATTTATGATAGGCTAGTAGAGCTAGTGATTCCATGAACCTACAGATGCGGAATAAATTTGGCATCATTGCCACAATGTTTAAGTAGACTACTCGATGGTAAAACCCTACAAAGCCATGGGCAAGCCAAGAGCGCATAAATCGAAAAGCGTTAAAATCCAGATTAGATACTGACCAGGATGCGCTCTTGATTAATAGAATAAGGGACGCAGGCAGCCGAGTATTTTTAACAGCAGGAACTGGGATTATGGGGAAAATGCCGTAGCTAAAGGGTGGATTGAGTAGGAGGCCAGCTGCGGTTGTGGAATAAGCTAGGGAACCAGCGTTACAATGGATCAATTGACCTACTGAAATGTGCAGTACTACCGTGTCACCGCTATAGCAAAAGGACACGGTATCAGAAAGGGTAGGAGCCTTTTCAATTACGGAGCGGAATTTGCTCGCGGCGGTAACTGATCAGCATGACGTATAGATAGAAGCGAAACTAGTTTGTTAGGTCAGTTGCAAGTAGATTTATTTGTAGGTTTTGGTTTCTGTCAGGCTGTGGGGTATCTGTTTATTAGACTCCGAAACGGTGAGTTTGGTGGCAAGGTATAGGGCCGCATGTATGAAGGTAACTTGCTCCAGCTGGCAGTGTATCTGTTCAAGAGAAACTTCGCAAGCAGATTTGTTCGCGACTACGATAACTTCAGCGTGCAAACTGCATTGCGGAGATTATATTGGGATTCATTATTAAAATGAGGTCGAAGCCAGGACGCCTGGATCCGTCTGTGGATGATCTCAAACAGTAGGAATAGGTGTGTTTGCAGCCTTTAGAGCCACGCCAGATCTAGGCGCAGTAGCTGGCAACGAGCTGTGAGTGTCTAAGACTTTGTCGTACTCAAGATTTGTCGAATACAGGAACGTTGACCACGTTCAAGCGCCTGGACTGTCAGTTTTTCCTTCTGGTTTGCAATAGACCCAACAAGCAATCATCTAGTAATAGATGTTGCACGCGCCTTGTTACAACCAAACGTTCGCACTGATCGAATCAAGCATACCTAATTAAACTAGCGCTCAACTTTTGGTTTCGGTTGCTGAAAACCATGCATGTTCTTAAACGCCTTTGGGTGTATGGAGTTAAACACAGTCTCAAATCGCCGGCTTGACTGCTATGGATAAGAAGCGATTGCAGATTTGTTAAGCGGCGTGAGTGTCACATTTGTATGTGTTAACGTAGCTTAATCGGTAGAAATGTTCAGCTTGGATTTGTTGCTCTAGTTTCCATGGGCCTCAAGATCGGCTTGTATGTTGAGGAGCATGGTATATGGCGTTGCATAGTCCAAGTTATAGGGAACATTGATGTTATCGGCCAACCACTTCGCCCGGCCGTTTTCAAAAAGCACAATGACGTCGCTTACGCAGAGGAGGAATAGCAATGGGTCTAGTACGCCACCATGAATAACTCCGCTGTTAACGGGTCTACGGCTTGATGGATGAGCGCCGCTTTGGACAGCCTGAGTCCAGTTAGCAAAGGTATGAATTAAACCAAGTATGCAGCGGGTCTTTCATACCGTGTTTCGACAAGATGACCAATACTAGTATGCGTGCAACCTGTTTGAAGGCCACTCGCAAGTTCAAGAAAAGGTGTGGTGGCCTTGACTTGGCCCGACGGACGCCGTTATATGGCTCCAAAGCTCAAGCAAGCATTCCTTCCAGCACAGCCGGTCAGTCCGTTGTCCCTCTGACAGTCACGCCAAACTGTCTAATAACGCAAGTTTGTTTCGTACACACTTGCGTGTTGTTTCATAACGCGCCTAAGCAATGTAAGCAACCACTGTTGTCCAGCGTGCAGCACCGATGCTTGCGACTTCCAATTTAATGCTCAAGAACAGTCGTCTACATTCTGAATCAGCGTCCATCGCAATGAGGCTGGACCTTACCGTGGTTCGATGGGTTGTGTGCCGCAGCGATCCACTGAGCTATGCTGGGTGGTGCTTTCGCAGCTTCAGAGTCACTCATACCAGATTGGTCAATGGTTAGAGGCCAGACAAACTCAGCCTCCTGGTCCTCCAGGTTGGGGGTTAGAATGTGAGTGGCACCTTATTCCTTAAAAGGGACTCCTTGTAGTTCACCGTCAAACCCGCTGACTTGTGGTCAGGTTTTTAACCAAAGGCTTTGGTTGAGAACCCTAATCGTTCTCCTGTCTAGGCCTGGGCAACCTGACAGTATCCTGCCCATGCAATACCATGAATCTTATCTCAAACAAATTGCTGATGCTCTGGCAACCGCACAGGATAATTAATGGTGCCCTATATGCTGCATCGAGCAGGGTGGATAGTGGTTTGGATGCTACTGCTCAAGCCTTCCCGTCCTCTTATTCCCCATCTTACGCTTTTTCACTCTTACCGTCCCCTTCCGACTTCACTTATATCCCCCAGTTTTCAAACCCCGATCCTTGGACCACCCCCAACATGATTTGCTAGGCATTTAGCTTTTACTTTCAACTCACATCTGAACGTGGAGCGTTACTCCTCTAATGTCGACAAGCCCATGTCCAACCAAGCGGTCTATACCGGTTCATCGGCTTCCATTTGGAGCCCTCGATCCTTCTTCAGATTGGCATTCCTTAATGTACGCAAACTACTACAGATGGGTCAACAGGCAGCACTTGCAAAAGCTTGGCAGACCCTCTCGATCGATATCTGCTGCTTATCAGAGACCCGCCTGCAAGACTTGAGCTCTGTGCTCACTCTGCGATCACCTTCAAGTGACGCAAACTGTATTTTGTCAGTGAGCCTATCAGGTGACGATGCAGCTTCGAGCAACGGCCAAGCTGGTGTTCGCATTGCCCTGAATCCCCGGGCTGAAGCTGCTCTGGTTTATTGGATTCCAATCAGGAGCCGGATGTATGCGGTCCGGTTAGCTGGCTCGTTTAAAGCTTGGAAGTCGCGTGGGACTTATAGTTGTCTATTCATCACTGCTGCCTACGCGCTTACAAACTGTAGCGACGATCCGGTAAAGAACGACTTTTACCGCCAACTGACCCAACTCCTTCGCCACAGAAGAAGTACGGACACTGTTGTGCTCTCGGGGGATATGAACGCACAAGTTGGAAAGTTGTCGATCGGTGAAATGCATCTGGGCAGTCAGCACGGTGTAGGCTCCCGTAATGATAACGGTGAGCGGTTATTTCATTTGTGTGAAGGTGCTAGCTTATTTCTTGCGAGCACTAATTTTCGACACAGCGCCCACCAGCCTCGAACCAGCCTTGCACGCAGATCGATCACATTGCTATCAGTTACCGCTGGAGAGGCTGTATCCAGAATTGTTGCTCGATTTGGGGCACATGTGTGGACACCAATCATACACTTGCATGTGCTGACATGCGGATGCGCTTTGGCGGACGCCCACGACGACGTTGTGAGCGCAGTGACACCAGCCAACTGGCAAAGCCAGCTGTTCTGAAGGCGTATCGAAATACGCTGACATGCGAGTTCAGTAATCGCTCATTGGAGACAACTGATGGTCACTGGACACACGTTCGCCAGACGTTACTAGGAGCGGGCAAATCCACATGTGGTATTTCTAATCGTCAACATAGACATTGGGTCTCTTCTAGGTTTCCGAAACTTATCGACGCTCGCCGGTATATCCCGGCTGAAAGCGAGCACAATGAAACTCGCAAAGACCTCCGGGCAAAACTCCGCGCTAGCCTGAAGAGAGGCCGCGAACCTTGGTGGTCTCATCGTGCGTCGGGGATGGAATTGCTCGCTGCCCTTGGCAACCATCGTAAGTTATTCCGTCTGATACGGGAAACGGGCAACAGGAGACCTGGTGTTAGTGAAACAACCTGTGATGGGAGTTGACAGCCTATCCACAATTCGTCAAAACGTTTGGAGCGTTGCGCTGAGCATTTTGAAAAGCAATTTAATCGGCCAGAATGATTCGATTCGCGGGTCACTGATCGCCCTGCTCCGTGGGCTGTCCCTTTGGATCCACCCTCTTGCTCAGAAGTGGAATGTGAGATCGGACTGTTGAAGTTGAACAAAGCCACGGGACCAGGTGATCTTCCTCCAGCCCTCTTCAAAATCGGTGGCTCTGCTCTTGTTGATGCTTTACCTAAATTATTAGTGGAACTGTGGGGGCAGGAGACTGTTCCAACCGACTGGAGCCGCTCCGTTATTGTTCCCAGCTTCAAAAGCGGCTCCCGCTCGAAATGTGGCAACCATAGGGAAATCAGTCTGACCTCCATCGCCTCTAAATTACTCGCCTCCTTACTACTTCACAGACTGACTGGCGCTCATGAATGCCAGATTCGTGAGGAGCGAGCCAGGTTTCGTCGTGGTCGTGGCTGCATCGACCACATCTTCATCTTGCGTCAGTTGTTGGAGCACCGCCACGCATATTGGCGGCCCACCCTAGTCGTGTTCCTCGACAAAATGGTGTCTTCGATGCGGTTGGTCGATGTGCCCTTTGGTATTGTTTGCTCGGACAAGGTGTGCCCGAGAAATATATTAGCATTATCCAAGCATTATATGCGCGTGGCACGGGCAGAGTGAGGGCTTACGGCAAGTTGTTGCCACCCTTTAATATCGCCAGCTGTGTGAGACTAGAATGCCCGCTGTCACCTTTCCTATACAACTTCGCTATTGACGAAGTCATGGAGTTTACATTTACAGGACATGACTTAGAAGGTGTGGAGCTACTCCCAGGAGAACGAATTCTTGACTTGGAGTATGCAGACGACCTGGTCCTTACCTGTGACAGCTCTCAGACTTGTCAAGTCGCGCTGAACAGCTTAACACCGGCTGTCAGCCGTTCGGGCTTTGCTTTGCACCATCGAAGTGCAAAGCGTCGCTCCAAGATTGGCAGGGATCGCCTCCTGCGTTGACCCTTGGTGGGGATCAGCTAGAAGTTGTTCAGAAATTCAAGTACCTGGGTAGTTATATCAGCGCCCTTGGAATCGAGGACGAGATCACGAACCGTATAGCGAAAGCTCGAAGCGCTTTTGCTAACCTTCGTCACCTATGGCGGCGGCCCGACATTACACTCGCCCTGAAGGGTAGAGTGTACAATGCAGCGGTACGTTCGACCCTACTGTACGGTTGCGAAACCTGGCACCTAAGATCGGCAGACATGAAGAGGCTAGTTACGTTCGACCATCGATGCCTTCGCAGTTTGGCTTACATCTGGTGGGAACACCGCGTGGGTAACGAGCGTGTTCGACGCCTTGTTTACGGCCCAGGAAAAGGATCTGATCCGCTCAGCACGGTTTTTCCCGCACCAGGCTCCGATGGCTCGGCCACGTATTACGCATGCCAGCCCAACACTTCCCTCGGCATGCTTTGTTTGCTCACCGGGGATGTGGGTGGAAGAAGAGGAGAGGTGGCCAAGCGATGACTTGGTCCAGAAGGATGAAGGCCCTCACTTATGTGCTGGCCTCGGTTGGAGCGTCACTGCTCCCTGGTTAGGGTCCAAAAGACGGTGGACACGTTTGCCTGGAAACACTTGCTGACATGGCAAGGAGCCGACCTCAGTGGCGTTTGTGCTGTGAGTTTCTTTGTCCCTCACCATCCCATTTAGCCTCCTTCTCCATCTACGATCTCATTTACTAGGGTAAAACATAATAAATATTATCTTTTGCTTAGTAGCTGGCTGGAAGCTTACCAGAACGATGCCTATCAGTTGCTGGTAGCTCAGCTGGCATGCAACTGTTGTATCCATTTTTTCTTTGTGTATTGTATTATATGTATGCATGTATGTATTTCCTTCATGTGTTGCGGTACAATAGCGGAGGTGTTTCCCACCTCTAGCTGAGGTGTATTATAATGATGATGATTATTCCGCGTACAACATAAATAATTGTTACAAGGGCCAGAGAGCATAAAAGCTACTACTATGCCGATAACTGCGCGCAACACCTTACACCGTATGTGGACCTCGTTTGCAAGTAAGTAGATAGATTCGGTTCGTAAGCATGGACAGGCCAAACGGGAACAGCCAGACAGCATACCTGCAGTCCTCGATACAATAGGGACGCGCATTTAACCATCCACAGTAGCTTTGCAGCCCATGAATAACTTCCCAATTGCCAACTGAATCTCTCCTCTTCTGCGTAAAAGTAGGCTGATCCGCTAACTTGGATCAGCTAATGGCACTATAGAAACGACGCCACTGACGTTGGATACGTTAACTATCGAGAAAGTCTGCCGCGACACCGTCTACTATGCGAGGCTGTCTAAGGCGCAGAAGACCCTTTTGTTGTGTCACCTGCGTCCTGTGCACCTTATGTTGCCAAAGTATGTCCGCACTCTGATGCGTGCTCTACGGTTCTCTCCAAAGCGGTTTATGCTAGGTGGCCATTAGGTCCACCTTGGACTGGCAGAGGGCCTAAGCCATCTAATGAAAGCAGGAACGATAGAACAGCCAACCTCTGTGTAAATGCCGTTGTATGTCGACGGAATGATGCCGGTCTGTGGTTCAAGGTTTCGGCTGTGGTCGATATTAGGCCGGCCTTTAAAACCTTTAAACTAGGTGTTTGCCGTCGGACTGTGCTCCGGTCGTTACAACTTCGCATTGTACATCACATTTTTGAGAGCCTCATCGTTTAGGTGCGCACTGTGCTACCGAACGAAGTTCCGTCGTCTGCCGTTGGTACAATCACCGTCCTGTTGTTGCCATGAACGGTTGCTTATGCACCGGCGAAGTTCTATATCTAACCAGTAAAACAGAACACCGGGTGTTTCTCGTGGATGAATTTTGCCCATGAGGTAATTTGTCAGTATTATCTAATGTGTACCCATGTAGGTGAACACACCAAATATTGCAGGACCTTGGCTGTCTCTAAGGACGCAGTTATGAGAAATAACTAGGATTTTCTTTCCAGAGACAGTCTGAGCACCTTTACAGACCACCTCCAGTTGAAGCAGTGTGTCATCATGATCTCGTTTCCCTTAGTACTACATGCACTTGCAATGGCTTCGCGTGACCGAAGGTCCAACAACTGTGACGTTGCGGCCCCATCGTAGGAGACGTAGTAAATCCACCGGTACATGTTTCAGAGTTAAATTAGCTCGAGCCATGAGATGCAAGTTTACACGTCGTTGCTGAACGTTCTTAGGCCTAGAGCGAAAGTGACCGAATTGGGCGACTTTCCTTATTTGGACTCACTTGTATCAAAAGAAATATTATCAAAAAGCCTATAACAGTTTTCCCCAAATATGTCACCGTGCTTCCTGCGTTCTCCGCAGCAGCCAACGGGTTTCTCATTACTAGTCTTGTATAGAGAAAATGTTGCCAAACATGTTGGAACAAGTTGGTTCACCGTACGGCGAACCGGAGCTAATATTCAACGTGAATGATCAAATTTAGACAAAGACGTACGGAATGATAGGCCTTTAGGCTGTTACCTTACTTTTCTGTCTGAAAAATAACTAAGACCAACGCGGCCGTTGATACGTAGCACAAACAGATATGCGTCAGCGCTAGTTCGCCTTTGCTTGGAGGGCGCATACAAAAACTGAACCAGTTCTGTTGTTTGTGGATGACGCTGTATACCTTCAAGCTGACTGTAACATTAAGCATCTCATCCATCAAGCACCACGGTTTCCGTATTACTGCCGACTGCCAAATACCGCTGTCCTTGCTCAGCGTTTACCTTGTGCTAAAACTTCAGTGGTCGTAGTTTCTTCTGCCGTCTTTTGCCCAAAGGGAAGGGCCATAATACATATCGGTACCATCAAATTGTTGTAAGTTTTGCACCTTTGGCCCTACTAAAATGATGTTGATATGAGTATTAACACGTTGTATGCCACGTAAACACGCTTCATTACGCTGCGGAAATAGCACCGGGTTTTACCCAATTAAATATACACTTGGAACCAACCCTTCCTCCCTCCTTACATAACATTTGCTATTTCTGTTTAATATCATATTCTTTTAGTGATATACTGTGCTGCCAAGTACTTGGATTCTTCTGTCGGGGTCGCTCAAGGCTCTATTATGCTCATCTTCCTATCTTCAGTTACTCATGTACATAATAGTTATTATATAATAACTATTATGTACATGAGTAACTGAAGATAGGAAGATGAGCATAATAGAGTCTTGAGCGACCCCGACAGAAGAATCCAAGTACTTGGAAGCACAGTATATCACTAAAAGAATATGAAATTAAACCGAAATAGCAAATGTTATGTAAGGAGGGAGGAAGGGTTGGTTCCAAGTGTGTATATAATTGGGTAAAACCCGGTGCTATTTCCGCAGCGTAATGAAGCGTGTTTACGTGGCATACAACGTGTTAATACTCATATCAACATCATTTTAGTAGGGCCAAAGGTGCAAAACTTACAACAATTTGATGGTACCGATATGTATTATGGCCCTTCCCTTTGGGCAAAAGACGGCAGAAGAAACTACGACCACTGAAGTTTTAGCACAAGGTAAACGCTGAGCAAGGACAGCGGTATTTGGCAGTCGGCAGTAATACGGAAACCGTGGTGCTTGATGGATGAGATGCTTAATGTTACAGTCAGCTTGAAGGTATACAGCGTCATCCACAAACAACAGAACTGGTTCAGTTTTGTATGCGCCCTCCAAGCAAAGGCGAACTAGCGCTGACGCATATCTGTTTGTGCTACGTATCAACGGCCGCGTTGGTCTTAGTTATTTTTCAGACAGAAAAGTAAGGTAACAGCCTAAAGGCCTATCATTCCGTACGTCTTTGTCTAAATTTGATCATTCACGTTGAATATTAGCTCCCGTTCACCGTACGATGAAGCAACTTGTTCCAACATGTTTGGCAACATTTTCTCTATACAAGACTAGTAATGAGAAACCCGTTGGCTGCTGCGGAGAACGCAGGAAGCACGTGACATATTTGGGGAAAACTGTTATAGGCTTTTTGATAATATTTCTTTTGATACAAGTGAGTCCAAATAAGGAAAGTCGCCCAATTCGGTCACTTTCGCTCTAGGCCTAAGAACGTTCAGCAACGACGTGTAAACTTGCATCTCTTGGCTCGAGCTAATTTAACTCTGAAACATGTACCGGTGGATTTCCTACGTCTCCTACGATGGGGCCGCAACGTCACAGTTGTTGGACCTTCGGTCACGCGAAGCCATTGCAAGTGCATGTAGTACTAAGGGAAACGAGATCATGTTGACACACTGCTTCAACTGGAGGTGGTCTGTTAGGGTGCTCAGACTGTCTCTGGAAAGAAAATCCTAGTTATTTCTCATAACTGCGTCCTTAGAGACAGCCAAGGTCCTGCAATATTTGGTGTGTTCACCTACATGGGTACACATTAGATAATACTGACAAATTACCTCATGGGCAAAATTCATCCACGAGAAACACCCGGTGTTCTGTTTTACTGGTTGGATATAGAACTTCGCCGGTGCATAAGCAACCGTTCATGGCAACAACAGGACGGTGATTGTACCAACGGCAGACGACGGAACTTCGTTCGGTAGCACAGTGCGCACCTAAACGATGAGGCTCTCAAAAATGTGATGTACAATGCGAAGTTTGTAACGACCGGAGCACAGTCCGACGGCAAACACCTAGTTTAAAGGTTTTAAAGGCCGGCCTAATATCGACCACAGCCGAAACCTTGAACCACAGACCGGCATCATTCCGTCGACATACAACTGCATTTACACAGAGGTTGGCTGTTCTATCGTTCCTGCTTTCATTAGATGGCTTAGGCCCTCTGCCAGTCCAAGGTGGACCTAATGGCCACCTAGCATAAACCGCTTTGGAGAGAACCGTAGAGCACGCATCAGAGTGCGGACATACTTTGGCAACATAAGGTGCACAGGACGCAGGTGACACAACAAAAGGGTCTTCTGCGCCTTAGACAGCCTCGCATAGTAGACGGTGTCGCGGCAGACTTTCTCGATAGTTAACGTATCCAACGTCAGTGGCGTCGTTTCTATAGTGCCATTAGCTGATCCAAGTTAGCGGATCAGCCTACTTTTACGCAGAAGAGGAGAGATTCAGTTGGCAATTGGGAAGTTATTCATGGGCTGCAAAGCTACTGTGGATGGTTAAATGCGCGTCCCTATTGTATCGTGGACTGCAGGTATGCGGTCTGGCTGTTCCCGTTTGGTCTGTCCATGCTTACGAACCGAATCTATCTACTTACTTGCAAACGAGGTCCACATACGGTGTAAGGTGTTGCGCGCAGTTATCGGCATAGTAGTAGCTTTTATGCTCTCTGGCCCTTGTAACAATTATTTATGTTGTACGCGGAATAATCATCATCATTATAATACACCTCAGCTAGAGGTGGGAAACACCTCCGCTATTGTACCGCAACACATGAAGGAAATACATACATGCATACATATAATACAATACACAAAGGAAAAATGGATACAACAGTTGCATGCCAGCTGAGCTACCAGCAACTGATAGGCATCGTTCTGGTAAGCTTCCAGCCAGCTACTAAGCAAAAAGATAATATTTATTATGTTTTACCCTAGTAAATGAGATCGTAGATGGAGAAGGAGGCTAAATGGGATGGTGAGGGACAAAGAAACTCACAGCGCAAAAGGCACTGAGGTCGGCTCCTTGCCATGTCAGCAAGTGTATCCAGCCAAACGTGTTCACCGTCTTTTGGACCCCAACCAGGGAGCAGTGACGCTCCAACCGAGGCTAGCTCCGAAGTAAGGGACTTCATTCCTCTGGACCAAGTCATCGCTTGGCCACCTCTCCTCTTCTTCCACCCACATCCCCGGTGAGCAAACAAAGCATGCCGAGGGAAGTGTTGGGCTGGCATGCGTAATACGTGGCCGAGCCATCGGAGCCTGGTGCGGGAAAAACCGTGCTGAGCGGATCAGATCCTTTTCCTGGGCCGTAAACAAGGCGTCGAACACGCTCGTTACCCACGCGGTGTTCCCACCAGATGTAAGCCAAACTGCGAAGGCATCGATGGTCGAACGTAACTAGCCTCTTCATGTCTGCCGATCTTAGGTGCCAGGTTTCGCAACCGTACAGTAGGGTCGAACGTACCGCTGCATTGTACACTCTACCCTTCAGGGCGAGTGTAATGTCGGGCCGCCGCCATAGGTGGCGAAGGTTAGCAAAAGCACTTCGAGCTTTCGCTATACGGTTCGTGATCTCGTCCTCGATTCCAAGGGCGCTGATATAACTACCCAGGTACTTGAATTTCTGAACGACTTCTAGCTGATCCCCACCAAGGGTCAACGCAGGAGGCGATCCCTGCCAATCTTGGAGCGACGCTTTGCACTTCGATGGTGCAAAGCAAAGCCCGAACGGCTGACAGCCAGTGCTAAGCTGTTCAGCGCGACTTGACAAGTCTGAGAGCTGTCACAGGTAAGGACAAGGTCGTCTGCATACTCCAAGTCAAGAATTCGTTCTCCTGGGAGTAGCTCCACACCTTCTAAGTCATGTCCTGTAAATGCAAACTCCATGACTTCGTCAATAGCGAAGTTGAATAGGAAAGGTGACAGCGGACATCCTAGTCTCACACAGCTGGCGATATTAAAGGGTGGCAACAGCTTGCCGTAAGCCCTCACTCTGCCCGTGCTACGCGCATATAATGCTTGGATAATACTAATATATTTCTCGGGCACACCTTGTCCGAGCAAACAATTCAAAAGGGCACATCGACCAACCGCATCGAAGACACCATTTTGTCGAGGAACACGACTAGGGTGGGTCGTCAATATGTGTGGCGGTGCTCCAACAACTGACGCAAGGTGAAGATGTGGTCGATGCAGCCACGACCAAGACGAAACCCGGCTCGCTCCTCACGAATCTGGCATTCATGAGCGCCAGTCAGTCTGTGAAGTAGTAAGGAGGCGAGTAAATCGAAGGCGATGGAGATCAGACTGATTCCCCTATGGTTGCCACATTCCGAGCGGGAGCCGCGTTTGAAGCTGGGAACAATAACGGAGCGGCTCCAGTCGGTTGAGACCGTCTTCTGCTCCCACAGTTCCACTAGTAATTCAGGTAAAGCATCAACAAGAGCAGAGCCTCCGACTTTGAAGAGGGCTGGAGGAAGGTCATCTGGTCCCGCGGCTTTGTTCAACTTCAACACTTCGATCTCACGTTCGACTTCTGAGCAAGAGGGTGGATCCAAAGGGACAGCCCACGGAGCAGGGCGATCAGTGACCCGCGAATCGAATCATTCTGGCCGATTAAATTGCTTTTCAAAATGCTCAGCGCAACGCTCCAAACGTTTTGACGAATTGTGGATAGGCTGTCAACTCCCATCACAGGTTGTTTCACTAACACCAGGTCTCCTGTTGCCCGTTTCCCGTATCAGACGGAATAACTTACGATGGTTGCCAAGGGCAGCGAGCAATTCCATCCCCGACGCACGATGAGACCACCAAGGTTCGCGGCCTCTCTTCAGGCTAGCGCGGAGTTTTGCCCGGAGGTCTTTGCGAGTTTCATTGTGCTCGCTTTCAGCCGGGATATACCGGCGAGCGTCGATAAGTTTCGGAAACCTAGAAGAGACCCAATGTCTATGTTGACGATTAGAAATACCACATGTGGATTTGCCCGCTCCTAGTAACGTCTGGCGAACGTGTGTCCAGTGACCATCAGTTGTCTCCAATGAGCGATTACTGAACTCGCATGTCAGCGTATTTCGATACGCCTTCAGAACAGCTGGCTTTGCCAGTTGGCTGGTGTCACTGCGCTCACAACGTCGTCGTGGGCGTCCGCCAAAGCGCATCCGCATGTCAGCACATGCAAGTGTACGATTGGTGTCCACACATGTGCCCCAAATCGAGCAACAATTCTGGATACAGCCTCTCCAGCGGTAACTGATAGCAATGTGATCGATCTGCGTCCAAGGCTGGTTCGAGGCTGGTGGGCGCTTTTTTTTTTTTTTTTTTTTTTTGTGTCTAAACTTAGTGCTCGCAAGAAATAAGCTAGCACCTTCACACAAATGAAATAACCGCTCACCGTTATCATTACGGGAGCCTACACCGTGCTGACTGCCCAGATGCATTTCACCGATCGACAACTTTCCAACTTGTGCGTTCATATCCCCCGAGAGCACAACAGTGTCCGTACTTCTTCTGTGGCGAAGGAGTTGGGTCAGTTGGCGGTAAAAGTCGTTCTTTACCGGATCGTCGCTACAGTTTGTAAGCGCGTAGGCAGCAGTGATGAATAGACACCTATAAGTCCCACGCGACTTCCAAGCTTTAAACGAGCCAGCTAACCGGACCGCATACATCCGGCTCCTGATTGGAATCCAATAAACCAGAGCAGCTTCAGCCCGGGGATTCAGGGCAATGCGAACACCAGCTTGGCCGTTGCTCGAAGCTGCATCGTCACCTGATAGGCTCACTGACAGAATACAGTTTGCGTCACTTGAAGGTGATCGCAGAGTGAGCACAGAGCTCAAGTCTTGCAGGCGGGTCTCTGATAAGCAGCAGATATCGATCGAGAGGGTCTCCAGCTTTTGGCAAGTGCTGCCTGTTGACCCATCTGTAGTAGTTTGCGTACATTAAGGAATGCCAATCTGAAGAAGGATCGAGGGCTCCAAATGGAAGCCGATGAACCGGTATGGACCGCTTGGTTGGACATGGGCTTGTCGACATTAGAGGAGTAACGCTCCACGTTCAGATGTGAGTTGAAAGTAAAAGCTAAATGCCTAGCAAATCATGTTGGGGGTGGTCCAAGGATCGGGGTTTGAAAACTGGGGGATATAAGTGAAGTCGGAAGGGGACGGTAAGAGTGAAAAAGCGTAAGATGGGGAATAAGAGGACGGGAAGGCTTGAGCAGTAGCATCCAAACCACTATCCACCCTGCTCGATGCAGCATATAGGGCACCATTAATTATCCTGTGCGGTTGCCAGAGCATCAGCAATTTGTTTGAGATAAGATTCATGGTATTGCATGGGCAGGATACTGTCAGGTTGCCCAGGCCTAGACAGGAGAACGATTAGGGTTCTCAACCAAAGCCTTTGGTTAAAAACCTGACCACAAGTCAGCGGGTTTGACGGTGAACTACAAGGAGTCCCTTTTAAGGAATAAGGTGCCACTCACATTCTAACCCCCAACCTGGAGGACCAGGAGGCTGAGTTTGTCTGGCCTCTAACCATTGACCAATCTGGTATGAGTGACTCTGAAGCTGCGAAAGCACCACCCAGCATAGCTCAGTGGATCGCTGCGGCACACAACCCATCGAACCACGGGAAGGTCCAGCCTCATTGCGATGGACGCTGAATCAGAATGTAGGCGACTGTTCTTGAGCAACAAATAGGAAGTCGTAAGCATCGGTGCTGCACGCTGGACAACAATGGTTGCTTACATTGCTTAGGCGCGTTATGAAACAGCACGCAAGTGTGTACGAAACAACTTGCGTATTAGACAGTTTGGCGGACTGTCAGGGGACAACGGACTGACCGGCTGTGCTGGAAGGATGCTTGCTTGAGCTTTGGAGCCATATAACGGCGTCCGTCGGCCAAGTCAAGGCCACCACACCTTTTCTTGAACTTGCGAGTGGCCTTCAAACAGGTTGCACGCATACTAGTATTGGTCATCTTGTCGAAACACGGTATGAAAGACCCGCTGCATACTTGGTTTAATTCATACCTTTGCTAACTGGACTCAGGCTGTCCAAAGCGGCGCTCATCCATCAAGCCGTAGACCCGTTAACAGCGGAGTTATTCATGGTGGCGTACTAGACCCATTGCTATTCCTCCTCTGCGTAAGCGACGTCATTGTGCTTTTTGAAAACGGCCGGGCGAAGTGGTTGGCCGATAACATCAATGTTCCCTATAACTTGGACTATGCAACGCCATATACCATGCTCCTCAACATACAAGCCGATCTTGAGGCCCATGGAAACTAGAGCAACAAATCCAAGCTGAACATTTCTACCGATTAAGCTACGTTAACACATACAAATGTGACACTCACGCCGCTTAACAAATCTGCAATCGCTTCTTATCCATAGCAGTCAAGCCGGCGATTTGAGACTGTGTTACTCCAATACCCAAAGCGTTTAAGAACATGCATGGTTTTCAGCAACCGAAACCAAAAGGTTGAGCGCTAGTTTAATTAGGTTGCTTGATTCGATCAGTGCGAACGTTTGGTTGTACAAGGCGCGTGCACATCTATTACTAGATGATTGCTTGTTGGTCTATTGCAAACCAAGGAAAACTGACATCCAGGCGCTTGAACGTGGTCAACGTTCCTTTATTCGACAAATCTTGAGTACGACAAAGTCTTAGACACTCAGCTCGTTGCCAGCTACTGCGCCTAGATCTGGCGTGGCTCTAAAGGCTGCAAATCAACCTATTCCTACTGTTTGAGATCATCCACAGACGGATCCAGGCTCCTGGCTTCGACCCTCATTTTAATAATGAATCCCAATATAATCTCCGCAATGCAGTTTGCACGCTGAAGTTATCGTAGTCGCGAACAAATCTGCTTGCGAAGTTTCTCTTGAACAGATACACTGCCAGCTGGAGCAAGTTACCTTCATACATGCGGCCCTATACCTTGCCACCAAACTCACCGTTTCGGAGTCTAATAAACAGATACCCCACAGCCTGACAGAAACCAAAACCTACAAATAAATCTACTTGCAACTGACCTAACAAACTAGTTTCGCTTCTATCTATACGTCATGCTGATCAGTTACCGCCGCGAGCAAATTCCGCTCCGTAATTGAAAAGGCTCCTACCCTTTCTGATACCGTGTCCTTTTGCTATAGCGGTGACACGGTAGTACTGCACATTTCAGTAGGTCAATTGATCCATTGTAACGCTGGTTCCCTAGCTTATTCCACAACCGCAGCTGGCCTCCTACTCAATCCACCCTTTAGCTACGGCATTTTCCCCATAATCCCAGTTCCTGCTGTTAAAAATACTCGGCTGCCTGCGTCCCTTATTCTATTAATCAAGAGCGCATCCTGGTCAGTATCTAATCTGGATTTTAACGCTTTTCGATTTTATGCGCTCTTGGCTTGCCCATGGCTTTGTAGGGTTTTACCATCGAGTAGTCTACTTAAACATTGTGGCAATGATGCCAAATTTATTCCGCATCTGTAGGTTCATGGAATCACTAGCTCTACTAGCCTATCATAAATCCAGCCATAGAATGTCTTATAAAAATAAAGCTAAGCATCTTAACTGACGGTTTGGCAGCCCATATCCCACTCCCTAAAACACTAGCACTCACTACTAAACGGTTACTGCTGCACTTCCTACTCCGTTCGCTCTCATCCTTTGACTATCCTGTGACCCCACAGAGCTCCAACGTCGAGTGTTTTAATTAACCAGTTTGGCAACGCCACGCTAATTCATTCCACATCTTCAGATGCATAGCATCGCTGGCTCCCCTGCCCAATCTTTTCTCTAGCTAAGGCACTTATTCCTATAAATCAGCGCTGCTTACCTTAGCTTGGTGCTAGGCAGTCCATGTCCTTTAACCTCTTAAGCAACAGTGGATCCTTCTACGTCACCAATCCGGCCCGTTAGCCCTCTGTCCCTTGTGCCCACTTGACTTACATGTGACACCACAGAGCTGCATCCTCGAGTTGTGCACTGTACCCTTAGGACACCTCTCTCTATTTTATTCTACATCTGCAGGTTTATAACCGAATTCAACTGCAGCTACAGCACTTTTTCCTGTACAACAACGTTCCTCATTTCAACCGATTGCACGGCAACGCATGGTCTTTTTCATCGGAACTAAGCTCGCATCCTTCTTCATAAATCCTTCTCCGCTTTCCCTCCCTGTTCTTTATGTTAAGGTGAGTAAACTGTGACACCTTAGTGCTCCACATTCGGGTGGTTCACTTAATCATTCGTAGACTTGCTGTCTCATTTTATTCCACATCCGCAGGTTCATAGCCTCGTTGGGTCCCTAACCGTATCTTCACCTACAGCATTTGATCCTAAAAATCAACGCTCCTCCTCTTAGCGGAATGATCTACGGGCTATATCCCTTAACATCTCAACCAAGAAGGCAGTTTGCTAAGCGCATATTTTGCCGCTTACTCCCTCTGTTCTCAGCGTCCATTACTTTAGCCGAGCCACCGTAGTGCACCATATTCAGGCGACTCACTGAACTATTTTGAAAACGCTGCCCATTTTATTCCACAGCTTCAGGTTTATAAGATCGCTGACACTATCCTATCTACCCTTCCGCTACAGTAACTGACGCCGTAAACCGAGGCTTATATCCCAACTGAATGCTTAACACTACATAACGCTCAAGCTTTCGACCAAGAGCAAGCTTTGTTAAGTCAGGTTTCCGGCGCCTACCCCCTGTTCTTCATGTTCATTTGACTTACCTGTGCCACCGTAGAGCACCATCATCTAGCAATTCTTTAAGTCTATTGTTGTGAACCTGTCCCAACTTATTAAATAACTTTAGATTTAGAACCTTGCTTGCTTTGCTACGCAATCTGACCCCCAGCTACGGCAACTATCCCAATAAATCACCACACTACCTCTTTACGGAATTCACAAATGTCCATTATTCTTGCTCTCTCATCTAAAGCAGGTACTACTACTAACTAAATCCGGCATTTACCCTCTTTTTATGTGCATTTGACTTACCTGGGACGCAGTATAGCTCCATATACGAGTGGTTCACCTTAACATCTGTGACCCGCTGACCCATGTTCATCCACGTCAGAAACTTCAAAGAATGGCTGCCTCTCGTACCCTATGTAATGGTTGTGATTGCACTATGGTTTATCTGGTTTTATCACTACCGTTACAAACCACTTTGTAACGTTTGTCTAAATTCAAACATGGGAAATACATGTTCAAGGCGCTCGAGTCGTGCTGGTTTCATAGGCTGCCGCTTCTGCTTGTGCTGCTGACACGTCTTCCAAATAGTCACATTTATGTATGCGAATCGCCAGTCTGCATGGGAATAACAAGGTAAAAGAACTATAACGCAGTTGTGCCTGATCGTTTTTCTTTGTGTTTCTATTGCCTTTCTGTTGTGCTTCCCTTTTGTCCAAGTCCTTGAAATTATAAGCAAAAGGTCCTCTACTTTAAATGGGGACTCAGTGTCTCATGGAAACATGTTACAGTTGTTTAGTAACACGGACACAAGCAAAAAGTCACGATGGCGGTGGGCGGAAAACAGGCGTTTATTCAGTATAGTGTGGCCGATTTAAAGGAAACAAACACCGTTAATCTTTGAGCCTACTCAGTGGGTCTCCTGTTTCTCGGCTCACCTCATGGGTTGCGTTCCCCTTTTATTCCATTGGGTTATGTTATTCCTCATCGGTCGCTGTCTTCCGGTCTCGCGCATTGACCACGTCTTTCGTGCTTGGCATTGCTTTGGACCACTAATATTTGGCTTTGCACTCTGAAACTTGCCGTTAAGAGCGATTCTCGAGTTGCCGGTGTGCCCTCTATGTTTTATTGTCCAACCCGGTTTGTCGGTCTCTGGATACCTATGCCACTCGTGATTCGCTGTCCAGCCATCGCTGTGTCTCCCGGTTGATTCACGCGTTCTCTCGATCGAACTGATCCGCTGACTCCGGTAACCTGCGTTTAGGTGTTAAGGTCGATCCTACTGGACTGGTTTCCTAAACCCCGTTATAACCTTTTTTAACATTTCTTAGCTGTGCTCTAGTGAGGGAACATAACTTAAGCGGTCAGCCTACAATTGCTTCATTGCAGCTCTTTTTTAGATACTCAGTTAGCTCTTACTAGCAGCTATATGCGCAACGCTTGTTTATGTAGATATCCGGCAGTCACACTGTCATTTCTGGCTCAGTCTAAGTTGGTACTGTTCTATTAGCACCCTAACACGACTTGGTTATTTGCCCGCAGCTAAGCTTCGGCCTATTACGTTCACCTATCCACAGCAATCTAATGGAATGCTTGCGTTTCGCCTGTTGTTTTACCATTGTTCAAAAAAATATTTGGCTTTCTTCTGGCAATCAAGCCTATCGCAGCAAATCGACGCACAACCGCTCCTTAGGCTTTCTTTTCTAGCTGCTCCATTTTTCTTTTACTCACTGCAACGTCCTCAACCCCTACGCACGTAGCAGTTCAGCTCAATAACTGGTTGTTCCTGGCTTTGTATAATTTGCTAATGTTCACTTGGCGACCTTGCATGAACTGAGCATCTGCGCGCCTCACATCTTTTGACTTAGTTTCTTTTACCCCCAGCAAACATAATGCTTGTTTGCAATCCATCCGATCGCTGTCCTTACTGCACGTAAAACTT
>OX104068.1:23729474-23853755 GCA_944474145.2 Dicrocoelium dendriticum | reverse complement strand
ACTGGTCAAAGCGTCTTTGGCGCTTTCTGGTAATTTTTCCGGTTGTTCCCAGTTTTAATCTCGTTTTGCACCCTGTTTTTGCCTTTTTATTGCGGTCGTTTTCCCATTGTATACGTGTTGTCATTTTACTCTGTATTCCACATGGACATGGCTGTCTCGCTAAACACCGAGACGGATGGACCTATGCGGTCCTCGTTCGATGAGTCTACTGCAGCTTGCGAACAGGTTAACTGTTCAGAGCCAGTAACAGATGTATCTGTCGGTATGCAGTGTGACGTCTGCTGCCGCTGGTATCACGAAAGCTGTACCGGCCTACAAGCTGACCAGTACAAAATGCTACTATCAAGCGTTCACTTTCTTTTCAGCTGTGCTGAATGCTGCGCCCAAAGATCGACGCGCCCGGCTGTCACCGGTGCTAAACTTTCAGCGCTGGCTTCAAGGTTGGCAGATGTTGTGGAGGCGATAGCTAAACTCGCCTCTATTGCGTCGCTCGATACGAAAATGGATTTGATTTTAAAATCCCTGAATATTTCGTTTAAAGACACTGCAATAGACGGCAACATTGCTGACGATCCATCCACTGGAGTCTGTCACTCGATCATAAAGTCGCACATCCTACCGGCCAATCCAGGTAGCATTGCTAGCTGTCCTCATGAGCCGATCAAAGTGAAGAAAAACAGGGTGCGGAAATACCAAAAGCTCTCTGTTAAACCCAGAGAATTAGTTGCCACGGCATCGAAAAAGATGCCGTCTTTGACAGTCGTAAAGTCGTCTGACGATTGTACACAGAACTTTCCGAAGATGCTGACCGTCTCGGCCGCCAGTGAACCAGCACGTTCTGACGAAGTGCTGGTAACTGCTCAATGCGATACAAAGTCAACGGCCCCTGCTCCAGTGAACCAAAAGAAGAAGCGGACTAGATCTGCTCGTAAAACTTTGAAGGGGATTGAAGACCCAGGAACTAGTAAGACGCCGGTAATAGAGCGGCAAACCTACGCTACCGTTGCTTCGGCGTCGTTTGTGAAGACAGGGACAGTCCCACCGCCAGTGGTGAAAACAGCTGGTATAGATGTCGACTCCAAGGCACGTGGGGTATACACTCCCCGTCGTGCCAACTCTTTCACTGATAGTAGCGTTATATTCCGTAACGTTACTGAATCTGCGGCCGCTCTCCCAAGGGAACGCATCTTGGATGACATCAAGTGGCTGAAACTGTGTGTCAGCAAGCTGCTTCCACCTGGCTTCCCTGGTATCACTATCAGAAAGCTGACCAGATTGGGGAACGTCCCTATCGCTACGCCAAATCCACGACCCCGACTACTTCGTGTAGTCCTTTCTACCCCGGAGGAACGCAAATCGTTACTGCGGTTTGCGTTCAAACTTAAGGGTTGTGGTGTCAGCGTTCAGCCGGACCTACCACTGGCAGATAGACTGAAGTTAAAGGAGGCTATCAAAGACCTCAAAACTAGACGGGCGGCTGGTGAGCAAGGCCTCCATCTGGTGGGTTTTCAGGTGGTCAGCCGGAAGTTACTTTCCGCCCTATCAGAACCCATCCTGTTGGCGCACGACCCAGGGATGGTCGTGCCGACTTCCTTGAGGTAGTACTTAGCAACGTGCGTAACCTAAGGAACAAGGTGCACGAGTTGGGTCTACTTGTAGACAAATCTCGTCCCGACATACTTGCTTTCACTGAAATGTGGTTGTCTCCGGATATCACGGACGGTGAGGTATATTTACCTGGCTACGCGCTGCTTAGAACTGATCGCTCCGTTGGTGGCCAAGGCGGAGGCGTTGTACTGTATGTGAGCTGTAACTTAGATGTGTTGAGGACCTGCACATTCCAGTCGTCGGATCAGACTGTTGAAGTCCTATCGGCTGTTTTGTGCACTTCCTCTACCCAGTTTACAGTTATAGTGATATACAGAAGTCCTGTAAATTCTTCCAGGGGGATACTTGACTTTATTCGCACTCAGTCTGCGAATAAGTGTTTAGTTCTAGGAGATTTCAACCTTCCGGAAGTCTGTTGGGCTGATCTTTCTTGCAATTCGGCATTAGGAACATTCGGTGCAGACTTCCTTGAACTGACTCTCCAAGTGCTTTTGCACCAGTTCGTTGACTTTCCCACTAGGTATATGGACAACCATATACCATCTACTTTGGATTTGGTTTTCGCTAAGTCCCTGGACTTCGTGACTGATGTTTCACACCGTGCACCTCTAGGATCCAACGATCACGCATGCATATCCTTTCGATGTGCTCTTTCAAGGCACCAAGAGACCGCTGTTGAATTACTTCCGAATATTTGGCGGGCGGACTTTAGTGCCACGCGAGCTAAGGCTTCAGTTCTGAACTGTGAGACCTCGATGGATGATTCTGTCCAGTTAGCCTGGGATAAATTTAAGGCATACCTTACGGAGGTTTCCACTCCCTATATTCCACTCTTTAGGAAAAGAGGGTTAAGGGCACAGCCTCCATGGATAGATACCACAGACAAGTACCTACTCAAGAAACGGTCTAGATGCTGGCGAACCTTCCAAGCAGCTCCAACAGCCAGCACCTATGATAGTTATCGAGAGATTAGAAATAAATGTAAGCAACATCTCAGAACTGCTCGTCTCCAATACGAGCAGGGTTTAGCGGACTCGGCCGCAGCTAATCCCAAGAAGTTTTTTTTGCTTACGTTAAAAGACGCAGCGGGACAAAACTGTCTATACCAGCTTTATTGCGAGCAGACGGGACCGGTGCGCAAACTGACTATGACAAGGCTTGTATACATAGTGATCAGTATACTGGGGTCTTTGCTCGGGAGACCTCTTTACCACAGGTTGAATTGGTTTCAAGAGTTCCAGAGGATTCTTGCTTAGCTGAATTTAGCATAACGAAGACTCAGGTCTTCGAGCTACTGCAAGGCATTAATCCCTCTAAAGCTTCCGGTCCTGATTCAATTCATCCGAAGCTGTTGCATGAATTGTCCACTGAGCTGAGTGGTTCGCTCACATGCGTCTTTTCAATACCACTGGATAGCTGCAGCCTATCTTCGGAATGGAAGGAGGCAATCATCTGTCCGATTTTTAAGGGCGGTGACAGGGCTCTACCCGCGAACTACCGGCCTGTCATTTTGACAAGCGTAGTAGTCAAGTTGTTTGAAAAGCTGATAAGGGATTCAGTGGAGAACCACCTGAATAGATTCAAATAATAATAATGAATAGATTCAATTCAATAGATAGATAGATAGATAGATAGATAGATAGATAGATAGATAGATAGATAGATAGATAGATAGATAGATAGATAGATAGATAGATAGATAGATAGATAGATAGATAGATAGATAGATAGATAGATAGATAGATAGATAGATAGATAGATAGATAGATAGATAGATAGATAGATAGATAGATAGATAGATAGATAGATAGATAGATAGATAGATAGATAGATAGATAGATAGATAGATAGATAGATAGATAGATAGATAGATAGATAGATAGATAGATAGATAGATAGATAGATAGATAGATAGATAGATAGATAGATAGATAGATAGATAGATAGATAGATAGATAGATAGATAGATAGATAGATAGATAGATAGATAGATAGATAGATAGATAGATAGATAGATAGATAGATAGATAGATAGATAGATAGATAGATAGATAGATAGATAGATAGATAGATAGATAGATAGATAGATAGATAGATAGATAGATAGATAGATAGATAGATAGATAGATAGATAGATAGATAGATAGATAGATAGATAGATAGATAGATAGATAGATAGATAGATAGATAGATAGATAGATAGATAGATAGATAGATAGATAGATAGATAGATAGATAGATAGATAGATAGATAGATAGATAGATAGATAGATAGATAGATAGATAGATAGATAGATAGATAGATAGATAGATAGATAGATAGATAGATAGATAGATAGATAGATAGATAGATAGATAGATAGATAGATAGATAGATAGATAGATAGATAGATAGATAGATAGATAGATAGATAGATAGATAGATAGATAGATAGATAGATAGATAGATAGATAGATAGATAGATAGATAGATAGATAGATAGATAGATAGATAGATAGATAGATAGATAGATAGATAGATAGATAGATAGATAGATAGATAGATAGATAGATAGATAGATAGATAGATAGATAGATAGATAGATAGATAGATAGATAGATAGATAGATAGATAGATAGATAGATAGATAGATAGATAGATAGATAGATAGATAGATAGATAGATAGATAGATAGATAGATAGATAGATAGATAGATAGATAGATAGATAGATAGATAGATAGATAGATAGATAGATAGATAGATAGATAGATAGATAGATAGATAGATAGATAGATAGATAGATAGATAGATAGATAGATAGATAGATAGATAGATAGATAGATAGATAGATAGATAGATAGATAGATAGATAGATAGATAGATAGATAGATAGATAGATAGATAGATAGATAGATAGATAGATAGATAGATAGATAGATAGATAGATAGATAGATAGATAGATAGATAGATAGATAGATAGATAGATAGATAGATAGATAGATAGATAGATAGATAGATAGATAGATAGATAGATAGATAGATAGATAGATAGATAGATAGATAGATAGATAGATAGATAGATAGATAGATAGATAGATAGATAGATAGATAGATAGATAGATAGATAGATAGATAGATAGATAGATAGATAGATAGATAGATAGAACTCAATGAATAGATTCAACCTTCTCAGTGTTGCGCAACATGGATTCCGCAAGGGATTTTTATGTCAGACTAATCTACTTGTAACTCGTGAAAGCTGGGCCGAAGCGGTAGACAGTGGCCATGCTGTAGACGTGCTATGCGTAGATTTTTCGCAAGCTTTTGACACTGTTCCACATCTTCGGCTCTCAATAAGGTTGAGATTTTACGTGATATCTAGTCGTACCTTTCGATGGGTGTCTGCCTTCCTTGAGGGGAGGGAACAGTGCGTACGGGTGGGGCGTAGCCTTTCGCTCAGGCAAGCTGTCCTTAGTGGCGTTCCGCAGGGCTCGGTATTGGGGCCATTGTTATTTGCGATCTATGTAAATGACTTGCCGGTAGAGCTAGGGGTGTCATCACTAATGTTTGCTGACGACCTTAAGCTCTGGAATATTGTGGATATCCCGGGGGGTTCTGACGCAATTCAGCGTGCCTTGGATAGGCTTTGGGAATGGTCTACCTTATGGTTGATGCCCATAAATAGGGCCAAATGCTCTGTTCTCCGAATCGGAGCTGCAAATCCTCTCACCGGATATGTTGTCGGCGGTGGTGAACTCCCTGTTGTCACTCAGCAGGTTGATTTAGGAGTCGTACACACATCAGCACTTCATTATGGAGACAACTGGAAGAAGGTTGCTTGTCGAGGGTTTCGTATGATGTGGTTTATCCGCCACTCTTTCGGAATCTTAACGGCCAATTTGTTTGTGAAGCTATTTTCGGCATTCGTCCGACCCCACCTGGAATATTGTATTCAGGTTTGTCCACCATGTCTTAACCGAGACAAAATGGACTTGGAGAGGGTGTTACGAGTGGGCACGCGGTTAGTGCTGGGTCTACGGGGACAGACGTATCCTGAACGCTTGCTCAGTTTGGGGATGTACTCAATGCACTACCGAAGGATAAGAGTGGACCTGATTCTCACTTATCGTATTTTGACGGGTAAGATTGACCCGGACCTGTCAGGGCTATTTAGTCCCGCTACGTTACCTAATCTCCGCGGTCACCCACTGAAACAGCATAAGCCACGGTCTGATAGGATTAGGACGGAAACTCGTCTATCGCGCCGAGTTATAGATCGCTGGAATTCGCTTCCAGACCACGTGGTTAGGGAACCTACGGTTAAGGGTTTTGCGCGCCAGCTCGATGCCCTTGGGTGGCAACAGCAAACCTTTCCTTTTTCTCAGCCGACTCACCTTTACTTTTCAGTTCTTTGTTTTAATGACTCAAATATCTTGGTATCCCACTTGCTTAGCTCTTTTCACTTTTTCTTTTGCCTTCTGAGTTTACTTTTTTTTCTTACTTCACGTAACCGACCCAGCAGGGACTGCTAGGGCAGGATACGTGGGCATTAATTGGTTGGACAGGGTGTGATGCGGTCTTTGTTTTAGGTCCATCAGTATTTCGAAGTTCGCCAACTCCTGATTCAACGACCCGCCGAAGAAGGAACACTCACGGGATAATCCTATCGTTCCAGTCCCGCTTGAACTTGTCTTTGGCGCTTACTGTTAATTTTTCCGGTTGTTCCCATTTTTATCCTGTTATGCACCCTTTTTTGCCTTTTTATTGCGGTCGTTTTCCTATTGTATACGTGTTGTAATTCTACTCTGTTTTCCACATGGACATGGCTGTCTCGCTAAACACCGAGACGGACGAACCCTGTCAGCACCATCGGTCTTTCGGGCGCCCGGTACAGGACACTCATCGGGCGTTCGTAAAATATGGCATATGATGTCGGCTTATAGCCATATCAACTGTCCAACGGCGACTGAAAACATCGATGATCCTTCGATTAACTTCATAGAATAAACAAACTAATCATTAAAAGATAGTAGAGATGTTCACTTCGTGAATGCAGTATTCACACCCACATTACGCATAACTGCTGATACATGTACGCTGCACATTTCGGTTATGCGACACCTATAGGTATCGCCCATAAAAGTGCGATAAGCGTACAGGATTGCACTCCCAGTAGCTGAAATGTCACACCACCAGCAGACTCTTCCCACGCAGTTATCGGTGAGCAAGTAATGCCCGCTTAACGAAAGGCACAGCTGCTATACAGCGAAAAGCAGCCATGGATTCAACGGAGGTCCTGCCAAGTCAAGAGTGATCGTAGATTCCAACGTTAGTTTCTACATGTAACAGAAGGTCTGCGTGGATATGTGACAAAAGCAGACTGTCCTGCTGGTAGGAATATGAGCAGTGAGGACCCATCGACGTAGTTCCGTAGTCCAGTCGTAGGACGCTCGTCTCTTAGTGT
Organism: Dicrocoelium dendriticum; assembly: GCA_944474145.2. Taxonomy (NCBI): domain Eukaryota; kingdom Metazoa; phylum Platyhelminthes; class Trematoda; order Plagiorchiida; family Dicrocoeliidae; genus Dicrocoelium; species Dicrocoelium dendriticum. The sequence goes on along the minus strand of OX104068.1, from coordinate 23,846,700 downwards.
AGGTGTCCGGAGTTCGAATCTTGGCAGGGTCAGATTTGGAGTAACCGGCATCACTGGATGGATCGCGCGGTTGTGCGGTGGGTCGTGGTGGTTTCGCCATTGTCCTCTTTCCGCTACGTTCCATTGCGCATTATTAAGATTGTCAGCACGTTTCACACTCTTCATGACGAAGTTGACTGAATCGCGTGCACCAGTTGTGTTAATGGCTATGTTGAGGCCAAGATCATAGGTAATCTAATGCCATGCCATGAGGAATACACAAAGGAGTGTAAAGAGGGAGTGCTGCTGAAGATTGCTCCGCCAGTCCGAAACGTACCGTTCGCGCTTATTTTGGAATCTGAGCGGCCTGCCGGCGGGGTTTCTTGCTGGTAGGGTCCCCAGATGTGTGGAATTGTGATAACGCGCAATCAAAGGTGTTGGCAGAGAACGTAAGGTGGCTAGATTATTCCTACAGAGAAAAATCTGGGCGAAACAGGGCGTTTGAACGAGGAACCGCACAAATTTTCTCTGTGAGCGCCCGATGAGTGACACAATTTTTTGCCACTCGGGCGCTCGATCGCTCACCCATCGGGCGCCCATCGGACTTCCAACGGGCGCTCATCGGACACTGGTGCTGAGTGGGGACCTATGAGGTCCTCGTTCGATGAGTCTACTGCAGCTTGCGGACAGGTTAACTGTTCAGAGCCAGTAACAGATGTATCTGTCGGTATGCAGTGTGACGTCTGCTGCCGCTGGTATCACGAAAGCTGTACCGGCCTACAAGCTGACCAGTACAAAATGCTACCATCAAGCGTTCACTTTCTTTTCAGCTGTGCTGAATGCTGCGCTCAAAGATCGACGCGCCCGGCTGTCACCGGTGCTAAACTTTCAGCGCTGGCTTCAAGGTTGGCAGATGTTGTGGAGGCGATAGCTAAACTCGCCTCTATTGCGTCGCTCGATACGAAAATGGTTTTGATTTTAAAATCCCTGAATATTTCGTTTAAAGACACTGCAATAGACGGCAACATTGCTGACGATCCATCCACTGGAGTCTGTCACTCGATCATAAAGTCGCATATCCTACCGGCCAATCCAGGTAGCATTGCTAGCTGTACTCATGATCTGATCAAAGTGAAGAAAAACAGGGTGCGGAAATACCAAAAGCTCTCTGTTACACCCAGAGAATTAGTTGCCACGGCATCGAAAAAGATGCCGTCTTTGACAGTCGTAACGTCGTCTGACGATTGTACACAGAACTTTCCGAAGATGCTGACCGTCTCGGCCGCCAGTGAACCAGCACGTTCTGACGAAGTGCTGGTAACTGCTCAATGCGATACAAAGTCAACGGTCCCTGCTCCAGTGAGCCAAAAGAAGAAGCGGACTAGATCTGCTCGTAAAACTTTGAAGGGGATTGAAGACCCAGGAACTAGTAAGACGCCGGTAATAGAGCGGCAAACCTACGCTACCGTTGCTTCGGCGTCGTTTGTGAAGACAGGGACAGTCCCACCGCCAGTGGTGAAAACAGCTGGTATAGATGTCGACTCCAAGGCACGTGGGGTATACACTCCCCGTCGTGCCGACTCTTTCACTGATAGTAGCGTTATATTCCGTAACGTTACTGAATCTGCGGCCGCTCTCCCAAGGGAACGCATCTTGGATGACATCAAGTGGCTGAAACTGTGTGTCAGCAAGCTGCTTCCACCTGGCTTCCCTGGTATCACTATCAGAAAGCTGACCAGATTGGGGAACGTCCCTATCGCTACGCCAAATCCACGACCCCGACTACTTCGTGTAGTCCTTTCTACCCCGGAGGAACGCAAATCGTTACTGCGGTTTGCGTTCAAACTTAAGGGTTGTGGTGTCAGCGTTCAGCCGGACCTACCACTGGCAGATAGACTGAAGTTAAAGGAGGCTATCAAAGACCTCAAAACTAGACGGGCGGCTGGTGAGCAAGGCCTCCATCTGGTGGGTTTTCAGGTGGTCAGCCGGAAGTTACTTTCCGCCCTATCAGAACCCATCCTGTTGGCGCACGACCCAGGGATGGTCGTGCCGACTTCCTTGAGGTAGTACTTAGCAACGTGCGTAACCTAAGGAACAAGGTGCACGAGTTGGGTCTACTTGTAGACAAATCTCGTCCCGACATACTTGCTTTCACTGAAATGTGGTTGTCTCCGGATATCACGGACGGTGAGGTATATTTACCTGGCTACGCGCTGCTTAGAACTGATCGCTCCGTTGGTGGCCAAGGCGGAGGCGTTGTACTGTATGTGAGCTGTAACTTAGATGTGTTGAGGACCTGCACATTCCAGTCGTCGGATCAGACTGTTGAAGTCCTATCGGCTGTTTTGTGCACTTCCTCTACCCAGTTTACAGTTATAGTGATATACAGAAGTCCTGTAAATTCTTCCAGGGGGATACTTGACTTTATTCGCACTCAGTCTGCGAATAAGTGTTTAGTTCCATCGCCATGAGGCTGGACCTTACCGTGGTGCGATGGTTTGTGTGCCTCAGCGATCCATTGAGCTATGCTGGGTGGTGCTTTTGCAACCTTCAGAGTCACTCATACCAGATTGGTCAATGGTTAGAGGTCAGACAAACTCAGCCTCCTGGTCCTCCAGGTTGGGGGTTGGAATGAGGGTGGCACCTTATTCCTTAAAACGGACTCCTTGTAGTCCAGTGCCAAACCCGCTGCCTTGCGGTCAGGTTTTTGAACCAAAGGCTTTGGTTGAGAACCCTAATCGTTCTCCTGTCTAGGCCTGGGCAACCTGACAGTATCCTGCCCACGCAATACAATGAATCACACTTCAAACAAATTGCTGATGCTCTGGCCACCGCAGAGGATAATAAATGGTGCCCTATCTGCTGCATCGAGCAGGGTGGATAGGTGTTTGGATGCTACTGCTCAAGCCTTTCCCGTCTTCTTATTCCCCCTCTTACGCTTTTTCACTCTTACCGTCCCCTTCCAACTTCACTTATATCCCCCCAGTTTTCAACCCCCCGATTCTTGGCCCTCCCCCAACATGCTTTGCTAGGCATTTATCTTCTAGTTTCAACTCACATATGAACGCGAAGCGTCACTCCTCTCCTGTCGACAAGCCCGTGTCCAACCAAGCGGTCCATTCCAGTTCATCGGCTTCCATTTGGAGCCCTCGATTTTCCTTCAGATTGGCATGCCTTAATGTACGCACACTACTACAGATCGGTCAAGAGGCAGCACTTGCCCGAACATTGGAGACCCTCTCGATCGATATCTGCTGCTTATCAGAGACCCGCCTGCAAGACTCGAGCTCTGTGCTCACTCTGCGATCCCCTTCAGGTGACGCAAACAGTATTTTCTCATTGCGCCTATCCGGTGACGATGCAGCTTCGAGCACCGGCCAAGCTGGTGTTGGCATTGCTCTGAGTCCCAGGGCTGAAGCTGCTCTGGTTGATTGGATTCCAATCAGTAGCCGGATGTGTGCGGTCCGATTGGCTGGCTCGTTTAAAGCTTCGAAGTCGCGCGGGACTAATAGATGTCTATTCATCATCGCTGCCTACGCGCCCACAAACTGTAGCGATGATTCGGTAAAGAACGACTTCTACCGCCAACTGACTCAGCTCCTTCGCCACAGAAGAAGCACGGACACTGTTGTTCTGGCGGGGGATATGAACGCACAAGTTGGAAAGTTGTCCACTGATGAAATGCATCTGGGCGGTCAGCACGGTGTAGGCTCCCGTAATGATAACGGTGAGCGGTTACTTCATTTGTGTGAAGATGCTCGTTTATTTCTTGCGAGCACTAATTTCCGACACAGCACCCGCCGGAGGGTGACTTGGCGCCCACCAGCCTCGAACCAGCCTTGGACGCAGATCGATCACATTGCTATTAGTTACCGCTGGAGAGGCTGCATCCAGAATTGTCGCTCGATTTGGAGCACATGTGTGGACACTGATCATGCACTTGTATGTGCTGACATGCGGATGCGCTTTGGAGGACGCCCACGACGACGCTGTGAGCGCATTGACACCAGCCAACTGACAAAGCCAGCTGTTCTGAATGCGTATCAAAGTACGCTGACATGCGAGTTGAGTACTCGCTCACTGGAGACAATTGATGGTCACTGGTCACATGTTCGCCAGACCTTACTAGCAGCGGGCAAATCCTCATGTGGTATGTCTAAAAGCCCACATGGACATTGGGTCTCTTCTCGGTCTCTGGAACTTATCGACGCTCGCCGGCGTATCCCGGCTGGAAGCGAACACAATGAAACTCGCAAAGAGCTCCGGGCAAAACTCCGTGCTAGCCTGAAGAGAGACCGCGAATCTTGGTGGTCTCATCGTGCGTCAGCGATGGAAGTGGCCGCTGCCCTTGGCAACCATCGTAAGTTACTCCGTCTGATACGGGAAACGGGCAGCAGGAGACCTGGTGTTAGTGAAACAATTTGTGATGAGAGTGGACAGCCTATCCACAATTTGTCAAAACGTTTGGAGCGTTGGGCTGAGCATTTTGAAAAGCAATTTAATCGGCAAGAATTGTTCGATTCTTCGCCGGCCAGTGATCGCCTTGCTCCGTGGGCTGTCCCTTTGGATCCACCCTCTCGCTCAGAAGTCGAACGTGAGATCCGACTGTTGAAGTTGAACAAAGCCGCGGGACCAGATGATCTTCCTCCAGCCCTCTTCAAATTCGGAGGCCCTGCTCTTGTGGATGCTTTGCATGAATTACTAGTGAAACTGTGGGAGCAGGAGACTGTCCCAACCGACTGGAGCCGCTCCGTTATTGTTCCCATCTTCAAAGGCGGCTCGCGCTCGGAATGCGGCAACCATAGAGGAATCAGTCTGATCTCCATCGCCTCCAAATTACTCGCCTCCATAATTCTTCACAGACTGACTGGCGCTCGTGAAAGCCAGATTCGTGAGGAGCAAGCCGGGTTTCGTCGGGGTCGTGGCTGCATCGACCACATCTTCACCTTGCGTCAGTTGTTGGAGCACCGTCACACGTATTGGCGGCCCACCGTAGTCGTGTTCCTCGACATCAAAGGTGTCTTCGATTCGGTTGATCGATGTGCCCTTTGGAATTGTCTACTCAAGAAAGGTGTGCCCGAGAAATATGTAAATATTATCCGAGCATTATATGCGCGTAGCACGGGCAGAGTGAGGGCTTACGGCAAGCTGTCGCCACCCTTTAATATCTCCAGCGGTGTGAGACAAGGATGTCCGCTGTCACCTTTCCTCTTCAACTTCGCTATTGACGAAGTCATGGAGTTTGCATTTACAGGACATGACTTGGAAGGTGTGGAGCTACTCCCAGGAGAACGACTTCTTGACTTGGAGTATGCTGACGACATTGCCCTCATCTGTGACAGCTCCCAGACGTGCCAAGCCGCGCTAGACAGATTAGCACTGGCTGTCAGCCGCTTCGGGCTTTGCTTTGCACCATCGAAGTGCAAAGCGTTCCTCCAAGATTGGCAGGGGTCGCCTCCTGCGCTGACCCTTGGTGGGGATCAGCTAGAAGTCGTTCAGAAATTCAATTACCTGGGAAGTTGTATCAGCGCCCTTGGGATCGAAGACGAGATCACGAACCGTATAGCGAAAGCTCGATGTGCTTTTGCTAACCTTCGCCACCTTTGGCGGCGGCGCGACATCACTCTCGCCCTGAAGGGTAGAGTGTACAATGCAGCAGTACGTTCGACCTTACTGTACGGTTGCGAAACCTGGCCCATAAGATCGGCGGACATGAAGAGGCTAGTTACGTTCGACCATCGGTGCCTTCGCAGTTTGGCTCACATCTGGTGGGAACACCGCGTGAGTAACGAGCGTGTTCGACGCATTGTTTACGGCCCAGGAAAAGGTTCTGAACCGCTCAGCACCGTTATTTCCCTCACCAGGCTCCGATGGCTCGGCCACGTGTTACGCATGCCAGCCCACCGACTCCCTCGACGTGCGTTGTTTGCTCACCGGGGATGTGGGTGGAAGAAGAGGAGAGATGGCCAAGCGATGACTTGGTCCAGGGGAATGAAGTCCCTCACCTCGGAGCTAGCCTCGGATGGAGCTTCACGGCTCCCTGGTTGGGGTCCAAAAGACGGTGAACACGTTTGGCTGGATACACTTGCTGACATGGCAAGGAGCCGACCTCAGTGGCGTTCATGCTGTGAGTTTCTTTGTCCCTCCCCATCCCTTTTAGCCTCCCCATCCATCTACGATCTCATTTCCTAGGGTGAAACATAATGTTTTTTTCTTTTTGCCTAGTAGCTAGCTGGAAGCTTACCGGAACGATGCCTATCCGTTGCTGGTAGCTCAGCTGGCATGCAACTTTTGTATCTACTTCTCCTTTGTGTATTGTATTGTACGTACGTATGTATTTCCTTCATGTATTGCGGCACAATAGCGGAGGTGTTTTTCCCACCTCTAGCTGATGTGTAAAATAATAAATAATAATAAGTGTTTAGTTCTAGGAGATTTCAACCTTCCGGAAGTCTGTTGGGCTGATCTTTCTTGCAATTCGGCATTAGGAACATTAGGTGCAGACTTCCTTGAACTGACTCTCCAAGTGCTTTTGCACCAGTTCGTTGACTTTCCCACTAGGTATATGGACAACCATATACCATCTACTTTGGATTTGGTTTTCGCTAAGTCCCTGGACTTCGTGACTGATGTTTCACACCGTGCACCTCTAGGATCCAACGATCACGCATGCATATCCTTTCGATGTGCTCTTTCAAGGCACCAAGAGACCGCTGTTGAATTACTTCCGAATATTTGGCGGGCGGACTTTAGTGCCACGCGAGCTAAGGCTTCAGTTCTGAACTGTGAGATCTCGATGGATTATTCTGTCCAGTTAGCCTGGGATAAATTTAAGGCATACCTTACGAAGGTTTCCACTCCCTATACTCCACTCTTTAGGAAAAGAGGGTTAAGGGCACAGCCTCCATGGATAGATACCACAGACAAGTACCTACTCAAGAAACAGTCTAAATGCTGGCGAACCTACCAAGCAGCTCCAACAGCCAGCACCTATGATAGTTATCGAGAGATTAGAAATAAATGTAAGCAACATCTCAGAACTGCTCGTCTCCACTACGAGCAGGGTTTAGCGGACTCGGACGCAGCTAATCCCAAGAAGTTTTTTTTTGCTTACGTTAAAAGACGCAGCGGGACAAAACTGTCTATACCAGCTTTATTGCGAGCACACGGGACCGGTGTATACATAGTGATCAGTATACTGGGGTCTTTGCTCGGGAGACCTCTTTACCACAGGTTGAATTGGTTTCAAGAGTTCCAGAGGATTCTTGCTTAGCTGAATTTAGCATAACGAAGACTCAGGTCTTCGAGCTACTGCAAGGCATTAATCCCTCTAAAGCTTCCGGTCCTGATTCAATTCATCCGAAGCTGTTGCATGAATTGTCCACTGAGCTGAGTGGTTCGCTCACATGCGTCTTTTCAATATCACTGGATAGCTGCAGCCTATCTTCGGAATGGAAGGAGGCAATCAACTGTCCGATTTTTAAGGGCGGTGACAGGGCTCTACCCGCGAACTACCGGCCTGTCATTTTGACAAGCGTAGTAGTCAAGTTGTTTAAAAAGCTGATAAGGGATTCAGTGGAAAACCACCTGAATAGATTCAACCTTCTCAGTTTTGCACAACATGGATTCCGGAAGGGATTTTTATGTCAGACTAATCTATTTGTAGCTCGTGAAAGCTGGGCCGAAGCGTTAGACAGTGGCCATGCTGTAGACGTGCTATGCGTAGATTTTTCGCAAGCTTTTGACACTGTTCCACATCTTCGGCTCTCAATAAGGTTGAGATTTTACGTGATATCTAGTCGCACCTTTCGATGGGTGTCTGCCTTCCTTGAGGGGAGGGAACAGTGCGTACGGGTGGGGCGTAGCCTTTCGCTCAGGCAAGCTGTCCTTAGTGGCGTTCCGCAAGGCTCGGTATTGGGGCCATTGTTATTTGCGATCTATGTAAATGACTTGCCGGTAGAGCTAGGGATGTCGTCACTAATGTTTGCTGACGACCTTAAGCTCTGGAGCTTAAGCTCTGAGCTGCAAATCCTCTCACCGGATATGTTGTCGGCGGTGGTGAACTCCCTGTTGTCACTCAGCAGGTTGATTTAGGAGTCGTACACACATCAGCACTTCATTATGGAGACAACTGGAAGAAGGTTGCTTGTCGAGGGTTTCGTATGATGTGGTTTATCCGCCACTCTTTCGGAATCTTAACGGCCAATTTGTTTGTGAAGCTATTTTCGGCATTCGTCCGACCCCACCTGGAATATTGTATTCAGGTTTGTCCACCATGTCTTAACCGAGACAAAATGGACTTGGAGAGGGTGTTACGAGTGGGCACGCGGTTAGTGCTGGGTCTACGGGGACAGACGTATCCTGAACGCTTGCTCAGTTTGGGGATGTACTCAATGCACTACCGAAGGATAAGAGGGGACCTGATTCTCACTTATCGTATTTTGACGGGTAAGATTGGCCCGGACCTGTCAGGGCTATTTAGTCCCGCTACGTTACCTAATCTCCGCGGTCACCCACTGAAACAGCATAAGCCACGGTCTGATAGGATTAGGACGGAAACTCGTCTATCGCGCCGAGTTATAGATCGCTGGAATTCGCTTCCAGACCACGTGGTTAGGGAACCTACGGTTAAGGGTTTTGCGCGCCAGCTCGATGCCCTTGGGTGGCAACAGCAAACCTTTCCTTTTTCTCAGCCGACTCACCTTTACTTTTCAGTTCTTTGTTTTAATGACTCAAATATCTTGGTATTCCACTTGCTTAGCTCCTTTCACTTTCTCTTTTGGCTTCTGAGTTTACTTTTTTTTCTTACTTCACGTAACTGACCCAGCAGGGACTGCTAGGGCAGGATACGTGGGCATTAATTGGTTGGACAGGGTGTGATGCGGTCTTTGTTTTAGGTCCATCAGTATTTCGAAGTTCGCCAACTCCTGATTCAACGACCCGCCGAAGACGGAACACTCACGGGATAATCCTATCGTTCCAGTCCCACTTGACCTAGAACTCTGTGGGTTTCTTTTTTGACGATTTGCTCATAAAATCCTCTCACCTTCCCTTGGTGCCACTCTTTCATCAAAAGACCATTAGTTTTTTTGCTTTGCCTTTGCCCTCCTCTGTATTTTTGTACTTTGGCGACGCGCATGTCATGTTTCATCATCGAGGCTTTGTGTGACAACTGAATAACGCTGAACAAGTTTGAAAGTGCTACTTAACGAATCGATTAACCGCGGTCTATAACGAACTCATTTCTGTGTGCATTTTTCAAAATCGTGAATGCATGGGGCTATTGCGCTTTCAATTATGTCTTCAACTGCCTTTGCCCACATTGTGCAATCTGGTGAGTTCATATCAATACAAACGGGTCACTCTTCGTCGTTCCGGCTAGCACTGTCGTCGCTTGCACAGCTGATTACCGTAAACCGGTTTACACTTCTGTTTCTTCTCGTCGGACCAATCAAACCACACTGGTTCGACAAGGAATATGGTAGGCTGGCTCGGTTACGGCGAAGAATGTGGGACGCATTTCTCCTCTCTGGCTCCGCCACTGATTACGAAGCATATAAAAGACAGCGAAATATTTGCAACAAAGTGAAATTGACAAAGCGCCGGAAGTTCGAAGAAAAGCTTGCAACTGACGCTATAATGGCCCCAAAGAAGATCTTTGCTTACGTGAAACGCCGTTTGAAGCCAAAAGGTGACGTGCCATGTCTGGAAGACGCGGACGGACACCTGCTAACTTCCAGTTCCGATCGCGCGTCCGCACTGGCCGCTGACTTCGCTTCCGTCTTTGCAAACGACACGGCGTCCATACCCATCTCAGCGAGTAACGTTCCTGTAGAACTCAACAGTTTGCTTTGTGATGTAGACGAGGTGCGCCTGCTACTTGCGAACCTTGACGGTACCAAGCCTGCAGGGCCTGACGGGCTTCATCCGCTAATCATCAAATCACTAGCTGCCATTATCTCGCCTGCTGTTACGGATCTATTCAACAAATCATTGTATGAGGGCTCATTGCCAAACGACTGGAAGCGCTCGATGGTGAGGTCGATCCCGAAAGGTGGCGATCCCAGTAAGGTGGAAAACTACAGGCCAATTTGTCTTACACCCGTTTTGACCAAAGTGATCGAAAAGATAGTAAAAAAGCGTTTAATACATCTGTTGCAATCGAAGGAACTTCTGACACCGGCACAACACGGATTCAGGATGGGATATTCTTGTGTTACCAACTTACTTGTGACGAGACAGGAATGGTTGCAAGCACTGAACCGGAGAAAGTCCGTCGACGTAATCTACATTGACTTCAGCAAAGCATTCGACAAAGTTAATCATGAAGTGCTTCTAGACAGATTAAGGTCGTGTGGTGTCGGAGGATCGTTACATCGATAGATCCATGAATTTCTCGTTGGAAGAAAGTGGAGGGTACAGGTGGACGGCCATCTAACCGATTGGTATCCCTCGACCAGTGGTGTACCTCAAGGTACGGTACTGGGACCCACTCTGTTTCTCATCCACATCAACGAGCTGCCCCGGCTTCTACGGTCGCCGTGTGCACTGTTTGCGGATGACCTCAAAATTTGGCGAGGAATTGATACTCTCGAGGACTGTGACATTCTCCAACAAGACCTCGACCGCCTCGCAGTATGGTCTGCTGAAGTCCACCTACCGGTCAACCCGGCAAAGTCCCTATTCATGAATCTCGGGAAGGCTGTTCACGGACGAACGTACACCCTAGACGGCCAACCACTGCATCCCACACCTTCCGTGAAAGACCTAGGTGTACTGTCACGCTGAGACTTGAAGTCCGTCGACAACAACAAACTGTATCGAAACGGACTGCGCATGTTCTGGGCGCTGAAGCGCAGCTTCTGCACTTGGTCTGAGGACGTAGCCATTCGCCTCTTCTCTTCCATCGTCAGATCAATGGTAGAGTACGGCTCGCCTGCATACTGTCCGATCACTCGCGGCGAAGCGCAAAAGATCGAACGAGTACAACACGTCGCCACCAAGTTGATCCCCAGCTTGAGAGGCTTATCGTATGAAAACCGGTGCATGAAACTTGGGCTCTACACCTTGTCATATCGCCGTGTTCGAGTGGATCTTATCATGACCTACCGTATTTTACATCTCGGTCACTTCCCCATGCTGAGGTCGTTACTCCACTTGCGAGTACCATGCACCACACGTGGGCACAGGTACAAACTCGTGGTACCTGATCTGAAGAAAATCCCACACCCCCTGTGTTTCGAGCGGAGGGTTGTGCACGCCTGGAACAGTTTACCAGAACACGTCGTCGAGGCCGAATCTGTGCAGAAATTCAAATCTTTGTTGGATTTACACTTCGCTAACATACGTTTCAGAGAACGGTTGCCACTTGACAACGATGTCACCCATTTGTGACTCACTGTGTGAACAAGCATTTTGTGTGCTACAAAATGAGTTGCTGAACCATCTCAGGATAACCATCGGACGTGTTTATTTATTTATTTTTGTATGTTTTTGATTATCACCCGATGGAGTTGTACAGAATTATTTTCTACTTGCTCCAAAATACAGTATTCAGTATTCATATTAGCTTGATTCTCTTTTCTTATTGCTTCTTTCTGTCACGATGGTCGGAGAGAGCTGTCTTGGTTCCTCGGGTCTTCTTCCGGTTGACTCGGTGGTTGTGTCAAAGCAGTACTTTTCAAAACAGTTACCGATGCAGTGTGGTACTTGTAACCGGTGATTGCATTAGTTATGTACTGTGTTGAACCGGAAGCATTATGCTATTCTGATCAGCAGAGAGAGAGAGTTTACTCTACAGCCCTAGCGACCACTGTAAATGTACTGGTGTATGCTGAACACATGCAAAGAACAGTCAGATTTCGCTTACTGGCTCATTGTTCCTGTCTTCAGTGTTCGGGCAAGTGCTGGCTGTTGGTCAACCTGTAATAAAAACCCACGTTGTGGCACGCCAGTCTTAGGGAAAATTGAGAGCTCCAAATAGAAGCATAGCTTATCAGAACGCTTGGAGAGTTGGGCTGATCCCTTTGCAGGGCAGTTTAAGCAACCTGAGTTATCGCTTTCTTTTTCAGGCATTGGGCGATCTTTTTCCTGAGCCGTCTCCATGGATCCGCCCTCACGCGCAGAAGTCGAGCGTGAGATCAGGCTGTTGAAATTGCATAAGTTCGCAGGAGCAGCTAGAATTTCCCCACCCATCTTCAAACTCGAGGGACCTGCTCTGGTAGATAATTTATATGAGTTCCTTGTGAAACTAGGAGCGTGAGACTGTCCCGACGGACTGGAGCCGCTCCATCATTGTTCCCATTTTCAAAGGAGGCCCCCGTTCGGAATGCGGCAGTCATACAGGGATCAGTCTGATTTCAGGTGTCTATAAATTGCTTGCGTCTACCATTCTCCACAGACTGACTGGCACTCGTGAAAGCTAGATCCGTGAAAAGCAAGCCGTTTTTCTTCGAAGTCAGGACTGCATCGACTACATCTTCACCTTGCGTCAATTGTTGGAGCACCGTTATCTTTATCGGCGACCCACCATAGTCGTGTTTCTTGACTTAAAAGGTACCTTCGATTCAGTCGATCGATCTGCCCTTTGGGACTGTCTGCTGAGGAAAGGTGTGCCTGATAAATACGTAAACATTATCAAACCGCTGTGCGCGCATAGTTCGGACAGAGTGAGGTTTTATGGCAAACTGTCGCCACCCTTCAGTATCACGAGCGGTGTGAAACGAGGTTGCCCGCTGTCACCTTATTTAATTTCGGTGTTGACGCAGTTTTATCCAAACATCATTCGCTGGACACGACCTAAAGGTGTGGAGCTACTTTCTAGTAAGTGGCTGCTTGACTTGGAGTATGCGGACGATATTGCCCTAATCTGTGACAGTTCCCAAACATGCCAAACACCACTGGACCGATTAGCATTGGCTGTCTGTCGTTTTGGGCTGTGCTTTGCTCCATCGAAATGCAAAGTCCTTATCAAAGTTTGGCAGGGACCCACCTCTGCGCTAACGCTTCATGATTATCAACTAGAAATCATTCAGCAATTCAACTACCTGAGCAGCTATATTAGCGCCTGTGGAATCGATGCTGAGATTACGAACCGTATATCAAAAGCTTGAGGTGCATTCGCAAATATCCGCCACCTGTGGCGCACGCGCGGCATCACTCTCGCCCTGAAGGCCTGAGTTTATAACGCAACCGTCCGTTCAACTCTCCTATATGGTTGTTAAAACTGGCGCATCAGGTCCTCAGACATGAAGACGCTCGTCATATTCGATCATCGCTGCCTTCGCAGCTTAGCTCATGTCTAGTGGGAGCACCGCATGAACAATGAACGTGTTCGGCGTCCCATATTTTGTGGAGAAAGAGCGAGTGAACCGCTCAACATCATTATATCATGCACCAGGCTTTGGCTGGGCCGCGTGTTGCGCATGCCAGCACACCGACTCCCGCGACGTGCATTTGCGCGCTGGTGGCGCGGTTGGAAGAGGAGGAGGGGTGGCCTTGCGTTAATTTGGTCGTGAGGAATGAATGCCCTCACTTCGAAATTGGCGTCGGTTGGTGCATCTTTACTGCTTGACTGGGGTCCGAAGGACGATGAACACGTTTGGATGGACACACTTGCTGATAAGGCTAGGAGCCGACCCCCTCCCTTTAGGTTCTCTCTCCAATCCCGATCTCATGCAAAACGCATAACATAATATTTAACATCATATTTTTGGTAGTGTAATTTGTGTAATTTGTAGTGTAATTTTTTAGTCTCATCTTTTTGTATTGCGGCACATTAGCTGAGGTGTGTTTCTCACCCTCAGCTAACGTGTACTGATAATGATGAGATGAACTGACGTTCTCCGTTTGGCTGTACATGGGCTTGTCAACTGAATCGGAGCGATGCTCTGCGATTGCGTGTTAGTCGAAACTAGAAGATAAACGATTACTAAACCAAGATGGAGGATGGACAAAATTTTGGGGGTTGTAAACGGCGAAATATCAGGACTTGGTGCAGATCGATAAGGATGGAACAGCACAAGAGGGGGGATAAGAAGACGGGAAGACTTGAGCAGTAGCATCCAAACCCTTATCCATCCTTCTCCATAAAGCAGATAGGGCGCTTTTGCTTATCCTCTGCGACGGCCAGAGCGTCAATAAGTTGTTTGAACGATGATTTCTATCACTAAGTGAACGCGCTCCTCCGTTATAAAAATAGTGCGGATGCTGTGGTTCTGGCCGGTGATTTGAACGCCTAAGTTAGAAAGCTGTCCACAAATTAGCTTCATCTAGGTGGCAAACACGGTGTAGGCTCCCGTACTGATAACGGTGACCGGTTGCTACATCTGTGTGAAGATGCTCGTCTGTTTCTCGCGAGCGCTAACTTCCGACACACAGGGAAGAATGGGGCCCACCAGATGTGGAAGCAAATCGACCACATCGCGATCATTTACCGCTGGAGAAACTGTGTTCAAAACTATCACTGGATTTGGACTACAAGCGTGGACTCTGACTACGCGCTTGTTTACGCGCACCTTCGGGTGCATTTCGGTGGACGTTCGCTACCTCGCTGTGACCATGTAGACACCAGCCAATTGGCAAAGCCAGGTGTTCTAAATGCGTATCAAAGTACGCTGGGATCCGAGCTGAGTAAGAGCTCACTGAACACAGTTGAACCTCACCAGTCACTTAACCGCTAGACGTTATTAGCAGCAGGGATGTCTTCAGGTTGCAAATCAAATTTCCAACCTGGACATTGGGTCTCTTCGCAGTCTCTGCAACTTATGGATGCTCGCTGACGTGTTCCGGCAGGAAGCGAATTGAGACTCGCAAAGATCTCAGGGCGCAATTCCGTGCTGGCCTGAAGAAAGACCGCGAAGCGTGGTGGTTTCATCGTGCATCGGAGATGGAGACAGCCGCTGCCCTTGGTAACCATCGGAAGTTATTCCGTCTGATACGCGAAACGGGCAGCAGGAGACCTGATGTTAGCGTGACGAGAGTGGGCACCCGATCCCCAGCTTGTCAAAGGGCTTGGAGCGTTAGAACGATCACTTTGGAAAGCACACAGCGGATTCCACAAGTCCAACTTTGGAAAGCAGTTCAATCAGTCAGAGTTGCCAGCTTCTCCATCGTCCAATGATCGTCTTACTCCCAGGGCCGTCACTCTGGATCCTCCCTCACGCGCAGAAATCGAAGATTAGGTCAGACGGTTTGATTTGAATGAGGCCACCGGAGCAGATGGACTTCATCCAGCCCTGTTCAAATTCGGGGCCTTGCTATTTTTGGCGACTTACATGACTTACTTATATGGGAGCAGGAAACTATCTCAACAGACTGGAGGCGCTCCGTTATAGTCCTAAAGTTCAGCGCGAGGCTCCCGTTCATAATGCGGTAGTCAGAGGAATCAATCTGATCACAATCGCCTCTAAGTTACTTGCTTCTGTCGTCCTCCATAGGCTGACACCCGTGAAAGGCAGATGCGCGTGGAGGAAACCGGGTTTCGTCGAAATCGAGGTTGCATTGACCGCATCTTCATATTACGTCAGTTGTTGGAGCAGCGCCATGTTTATTGTGGACCAACCTTAGTCATGTTCCTAGATATTAAAGGCGTTTCCTATTCGGTCGACCGATTTGCCCTTTGTCTACTCAGGAAATATGTTCCCGATAAATACGTAAACATTATCCGAGCGCTATACGCGCGTAGCTCGGGCAAAGTAAGGGTTTACGGAAAACTGTCACCGCCCTTCAGTATCTCCATCGGTATGCGACAAGGTTGCTCGCTGTCACCTTTCCTGTTTAACTTCGCCATTGACGAAGTCATGGAAACGGCATTCGCCGGGCACGACTTAGGTGTGAAGCTGCTCCCAGGTGACCGACTTCTTGACTTGGAGTATGCCAACGACATTGCGCTCATCTGTGAGAGCTGACAAACGTGCCAACTTGCACTCGACAAGTTATCTCTGGCTGTCAGCCGTTTTTGGGCCATACTTTTCTCCCTCGAAGTGCAAAGTCCTTCTCAAAGTTTGGCAGAGACCCACTCATGCGCTGACCCTCGGCGGTGATTAGCTGGAGTTCGTCCAGAAATTTAACTCTCTGGACAGCTATCTTATCGCTCGTGAGATTGAAGATGGGTCACGAACCGTATAGCGTAAGCTCGGGATGTTTTTGCTAATCTCCGCCGTCTGTGGCTCCGGCGTGACATTACTCTCACCATGAAGGGCTGACTTTACAATGCAGGCGTCCGTTCAACCCTCCTGTACGGTTGCGAAACCTGGCCCATCAGGTTGGCAGATATAAAGAGGCTAGTTACGTTCGATCATCGTTACGTCTGCAGTTTAACTCATGTCTGGTTGTTGCAACCCGGTGTTAAACGAATGCGCACATTTCCAGCATCTAAATATTTAACCAAGTTGGGCTACAGGCCTGAAGTTGGACAACCGTACTGCGTCAGCCCATGATGCCAAATGCGAATGCTGCTTTGGCTATGACGGAGTGTTCAATATAGTGATCTATAGCGGTTCATCGATGATCGTGGTGGTTAGGTTAGTTAGGATTGTTCTAACCATAACACTAGCGGGAGCTCCGCTTGACCAGTTAGCGTGTTCGCCTCCTGTATTTGGTGGAGGAAGATCGAGTGAACCGCTCAGCACCAGTTTATCACTCACCGTGCTCCGATAGCTAGATCACGTGTGGCGCATGCCAGCCTACCGACTCCTGCATCCTGCGTTGTTTGCGCGCCGTGAGTGTAGGTGGAAGAAGAGGAGTGGCCAAGCGATGACTTGGTTTAGTGAAATGAATGCCCCCACTTCAAACTTGGCGTCGCTTGGAGTTTGTCAACTGTCTTGCTGGGGTCCCAAGGACGATGAGAAGAAAAAGAAGAAAGGTGTCAGCTTATACGCCGTAACGGCGCTTCGCTGCCGCGCGACCACCACCAGTCGCGCGCGGGCTGAGTATACCGCGAGGACGCCCACCCCTACGCGGAGTCGAACCGGTGACCTTATGGTTGCAAAGCAAACGTGCAGACCACTCGGCCACCGGCCGACACCCCAAGGACGATGAGCACGTTTGGTTGGACACACTGGTTGATATGGCGAATATCCGGCCCCAATGGTGTTCGTGTTGCGAGGTTCTTTCTCCATCCCCCTCTTTTCTAGATTTCGCCTCCAATCCCTATACCATTTCTTATGTGATATTTTACATTACTCCCTTTTTGAATATTTTGTACTGTGTTCTTTTTGAATTGCGGGAATATAGTTGCAGTGTATTTCTCACCTTCATTTAATGTGTGTGTGTTTCTCTCGCCATTCTAACGCGTTGTCTTACGTTTTCATCACTTGGTACTCCTTGTCATGATTGAAATGTACTTCATTATCGGACGGTGACTGAAACATAAGGCGTCTGGCTTGTAATTCCAACCTCACCAGTTTGAATCTGCATAATTGCGGGGGACTTTTCCTTATCCTTAGTCGATGCGCTTCTGTTGGTAGTCGCGTTGCCTCAAAGCTTCGGTACAACGAACCGGTCTACTACCGTTTTGAACTTTACCACGCATTGCTAATGACTAGCAGCAGCATTTTAGCCACTGTTCTTCCCTAGCTTTCGATACCTTTCCTTTTCCCAGGATGTGTACGACCGCTTGTGGTCGCATCGCAATGATGCATCATCTCCAAGTACTGACATGCTGCTGCTACCTTATTTCTCTAGTGGTTACCAGCACTCATTGACTATGGTACTATCATGTTGTTGTTAGTACATCTGTGGCCCAGCGCCTTGGTTGACGCGGAACTCGTGACACGCCAACCTTGTTGTTGAGCTATACTCGTGCCGGCGAGCCAGCGCTGACCGTTCTTTTTAATATTATGCATCGATGGTATGATTGTGGTTAGAGAGCTAGGCTAAGCGAGATGGAACGTGACAAAGGAACTCACAACAGAATCGTCATCGAGGTCGGCTCTTTGCCACGTCTGCACGCATATCAAACTAAACGTGTTCATCGTCTTTTGGACCACAATCTCGGAGTCGGGCGATCCCAAGCGAAGCAAAATTCGAAGTGAGAACCTTCATTTTTCTTGCCCAAGTCATCGGTTGGCCTCCCCTCTTCTTCCATCCAGATCTCGGTCGCACAAATAGTGCGCGTGGGTGTGCTGGCGTGGGCTGATCATCGGCAGCTCTCTCGATTCTTCGGCAGCAAAGCATCGGGGGGTCGAGGTTAGCAAAGCACCTATCACCGTTGAAGTTTGCGAGAACGGAGATTTTAATCGCTGTTGTGGATCGTCAAGCGCGTGCAGAACGGTTGAGAAACCCGCACAGATATGCACGTTTCTATTCGTGTTCTTTCACTGCGACAATGGTGTTGTCATTGACTCTCTTCCATCGATCGCGTTATTGATCGCCCGTTGACATAGCACTATACGATACCAGTCTTAAAAATTGGTTCGGCTTCTGTGCGCAGGCATAGCTTCGCTTTGAATTTCGTGCAGTGACTGAGGATCTCCTGAAACCCGGCGAACGTTTACTTCAGCGACTGGCGTTTCCTCCACGGACTTCGATCAGAGGTTTGAATTTTCTTTGGGCCCGATGGCATATCCGATTCATGAGCTAACTTGGGTGTCAACACGGCCACGGTACTCGCAGGATGGACAACGGCGATCGACTCCTGCGACTGTGCGCCGACCACGGCTTGTTCCTGTCCAGCACCAATTTCCGACGTTCCTGGCGCCAACGAGCCACCTGGCGACCTCCGGCGCCTGGTCAATCTTGGACGCAAATTGACCAAATCGCTTTTACTTACCGTTGGCGTAGCTACATAACGGACTGCAAGTCAATATGGAACACTTACCTGACTTCGGATCATGCGCTCGTGTGTGCTAAGTTCGTTATGCGTTTTGGGGGCACCCAACAGCGTTGCCAGAAACGGTTTGACACAGACAAGCTCGCCGTTCCAAATGTTCTGGGCGCATTTCAAAACACATTAGCATTCAATCTACGTTATCTATCCTCCGATGTTGAGACACATTGGGTACCGATCCAGAACGCCTTACGAAAATCCGTTACTCTTGTCTGTGGCTTCACTAGACGAGTACGCCGAGGACATTGCTGTGATTTGCGAGTTTTCCCAAGCCGCTCAGCATGTGCTTCTCAGACTGGAGAGGTCCGCCGCTGAATTTGGGTTGAGCTTTGCTCCTTCTAAATGTAAGGTCCTATTACAGGACTGGCCAAGCGCATGTCCTTCTCTCACCCTTTCGGGTAATCCGTTGGAAGTGGTCGACAAATTCATGTATCTTGGGAGTTGTCTTAGTATTGGCGGTTTGACAGATGAGATCTCTCTGCATGTCTCCAAGTCTAGAGTCGCTTTCGCTAACCTTCGTCACCTGTGCCTTGGTCGTGATCTCAGCCTCACTCTCAAGGGACGAGTCTACAATGCTACGGTACGAGCGATTCTGCTGTACGGCTGTGAGACTTGGCCCGTTTGCAAGAGCGATGTTTAGCGGCTAATGGTCTTCGATCACCGCTACCTGCGAAGCATTGCTGGTGTTCGATGGCAGCACCACATCAGTAATGAGGAAATCCGCCGGCGAGTCTTCAGATCTAACGAACTCCGCTGATCGATTGATAGCATCATCTCACTGCCGAGGCTTCTCTGGCTTGTCCATGTGCTTCGCATGCCTACCCAGCGGCTACCACGACGAGCCCTTTTCTCGAACACAGGTGTGGCTTGGAAGCGACGAAAAGGAGGGCAATGTAAAACTTGGATCCAATGTGTTAAGGCGCAAACTATGAAGCTGGCTGTTGTTAGGCGTTCCTTACTCCCGGGTTGGGGACCAAAGGACCCCAAGCACACCTGGTTGCAAACGCTGGAGGATATGGCTAAGGACCGTACGCAATGGCTCACTTGCTGTGAGACTCTTCAACCCTAACAGTTGTCTTCCTTTTATGCCATCTTTTTCTTCTTATGTGTTGTGGCACTCAGTCAATTATATTGTATTTGGTATAGTATTGAATATATATATATATATCCGGTTCAAGTGGCTATCAAAGGTCCCTAATCCGTTGATGCATCTTCTACCAAGCAGATCAAGCTTTGGTCAGTCCGTCAAGCACCGTACCCGTTTCCTCACTGTGTTAAATGCAATTTTGCGGATACTTTTTTCGACCAGGCACACCGTGATCCATTTCATCAGGGAACACTTTTTGTCCACTTGACATGGTTCCATCTACACTTAGAAATGATAGTTATTTCCGAGGCTGTGTCAAACGGTAGTATCGAAGTGGTCTCGTTGTTATGTATTGTGATGAGCCATCAGCGGAGTTTGAGCTCACTTTGGAACTCGGTCATGACTGGCGTATAGTCTGCGTCAGTATTTTTGGTATTCTTCCAGTGGAACCTTCTCGCATTCATTGGTCGGGACTGCTTGTGGCCTCCTTTGTGACATTTTTGATCTGTGTAACTCAAATGGACCGAATCGTGCAACCTGCATGACCAACAAGTGGTAGACAGTCTGTTCTGTGACTTCCAAATATGTTTGTTTGGCTCAGTTTGATTGGAAACTGTCAAAATACGGACATTTTGCGATTGTGTGGAAGAATACTTCTCGATCATGGCAGTATCATGTTTCAAGCCAGTAACTGTTTGCCTTCGACCGTAAGGGACTTCAGCGTCGTGTCTGGTCTTGATCCGGCTTCAGAAGCAGTCTTTTGTTGATCTCGACATTTTGCAGAGACTGTAACGCGCCTGCACGTATGAGAAGACACTTGAATTGATCATCTGTCGAAGAGCGCAACTTGAAGCGTTCATATTCATGGTTGACTATATCTGCCAGCGTCCCATACAACTCTCTGTCTCGCTTGACAATTTGTATTCACTGGTTGTGAATGTTGACTAGTGATGTCAATTCAATGAACATTTCAATGCGTTGTGGCAATACTTCATTAGCTGTTTTGGAAATATACAATCAGAGGGCTTTGAGTATTAGGGATCGTTCTGACTGCTGAAATTACCTCAAAACATATTTCTTAGTGCTTGAAGCACGCATCAAAAGTTCATCCGGAATCAGCGTAATAGTTCAGTTCGTTATTGACATTTGAGAGGAGCTCAGCGGAACTGGTCTACTTGTTCCACGAAGTTGTTTCTGAAGACACGGGGCCGATGCGTCAAAGTTTCGATCACCTTCATTCGTGCTTTCATCCGAACCTTGCATTTCCGTAGCAACTTTCCGGACTGTTCTGCGGAAGGTTCATTGCATTCCTACTTTTCTCGGTCGCCATTTGTTAGATCTTCCTGTTATAAAGCTTGCATAGCTCCTGGAAGCTTTCGCAGCTTTCACCTGAGCTCACCTCAGCCGCACTAACACCACGTGACGGATCAAACTGCGTACGCACTAACCGAACCTACAGTAGGATAATGTTGGAGCTACTGCCTCAAGCCGCAGTGGATCAACTGGGCTTCCCTCAGATCACTACTGCTACTACTACATAACAACTCATATACCTTGCCAACATCCACCTTTCTCCATATATTTTATGTCTTACATTTCTCTGCTATTGACCTATGCATATCAGTGAGCAGAAGGTATCATTTGCCTTTGGTGTGCGCCATTGGACAAGCTCTTACTATCGGCCAGTCTTACTTTTCTAGGTCTCGGTGCAGTCTTTCGGGATTACGTTTTCCTTCTTCAGTATCAGCTCGCGATAGGCCATACCGATCCGAATTCTTCTGACTAATCTGCGTGTGAGCGTGAAGAGCGTTTCCTTTGTACCGATTTAGAGTCAAGACAACTAGGACGTATTATAGCGCTCCCTTCTGTGTTATTCCAGTTGAAACGATCTCGTTCCCCTCTAGTTGCAACCCTAGTCGAAGTCAGAAGTCAACGTGAGGCAAAACTTGTCACAATCTGGCTACCGAAACGGCAGAAGTAGTGTGAGAATCAACGCATATTTATTAGTCAACCCAGGAATGTTTAAACCTCGGACCGGTATATATGCATTATATATTAGCATCAGTCAGTGGACACCGAGGCATCGAAAAACCATGAGGAACAAAAGTAAAAAAGTGAGACCACAAAAGTCGGTTTTGAGGTGCTTTTTGGCTTTTTTGTTGTTTTCACACGCCATTTGTTCTTTTTTGTCATTTTAGATAATATAGCTCTAATCACATTGTTCGAAACATGTAAATATGCAGTTCTTCCATTGATTCTGGTTTCCCGTCATATCACCAACTGTGTCGAGTTATTGGCAGTCCTCATCCTTGGGCCTTCAACCAGGAAGACGTAAAGGGCCGACGTTTGCCAGGCAGGTCAGCGATTTCATGCTTTGTCGCCAAGTGGTTGGCCGACCACGCGTTATCTTCCAATTCAATCTAGGGCAAACAAATAAGGCACGGCGTGGTAAGCGCTCGCATGACATGCGTAAGACGTGACCAAACCACCTCGATTGACCCGTTTTGTTAGCTACAAAAATTAGCAGTTTAAATCCGCTCCGGTCAGTATGGAAATAAGTGCATGTATCACGCGACAGATTTGAATGTTTCTGAAACAACGATACATCTGCCGTACGTTATTAGTTCAACCCTTTTACTCATGTAGTTTATGCGTTTTCTCTGGAGATTTCTGATTCTCCCTGACAGGCTCCAAATCATTCTCGGATCCTTCTTCGCATGCTTCCATATGTTATTCCTTCCTGTCAATAGAGCGATTCGTGCTGAGGTTGAGGCCTCCGGAGATCCCTATGTGTAGCCACAGATATGCCGTTTGTGTTTTTGTCAGCGTGATAGCTTCCATCTGGATCGAAGGTCCTGACCTCATACCGGAGCTAAATGCTCCTAGCAGTCGCGATTTGTTCGGCAGTAGCGCAAATAATCACTTAGTGTGGCTTGGCAAGGGTTTCAGTACATCCATCCGTCATGACTGGGTGACTAAACGAGTAGAAGTTTCGGCTAACATCCCAATTGTCCCGGGTTCGATGCCCTATCTGGTGAGAGCAGATAAGATCAAGACGCGACATCATGTGCTGTGTTTTCGGACGGTCAACATCCAATTTTTTATTTGAGTGAGATGAGTTATCCACATCGTTTTTATGCCGTGCTATTTCTATGATAATTCAGCTTTGGAACGAAACTGACGCTCTATGCTGGGTAACGCTGCATTTGCGTCCCATTTTTGATAAAACAGTGAAAACTGCGGTATAGTTGCGCGTCATTTAGTTCACCTTGCGTGTGACATGTTTCTATTTATCACTGGGATAGGCCATTGCCCCATCAAGCTCCACCAGTTATGTATAACCAAACATTTTTACATTCTCTCTTGTCTCAGGTGTACGAAATTATGCGACGACGAGACATTGCTCATCTTAAGCGATTGTTGCTCTCCTCGAATTCTCGTTTCAAAGGTCGCAATTCTAAGGGCAAGCAAAAGGTAAAAGACAACCCTCGCGAAATAAAAAGCGTTTCTCAACCCCGTTCCTCACTTCCTCGGTTATCTCTGGACCACATGATCAAAGGTTCTATGTAGGTTCATTTGCTTTGTAATCCGGCATTTTGCATTTATTCAGGTTTCGTTTCCTAAATGAGAAGCTTTATTCAACCGCCAGTGAAGATGCCATGCGCTATTTTTCTAGTGACGAGCGCGCTTTTGAAATCTACCACACGGGTTTTCAGCAACAACTTTCCCGATGGCCAGAGGATCCCCTACGCTGGATAATTAACTATTTGAACGGTCTCCCTTGGAATCCTCCCAAAAGGATGCGCGTTGCTGATATGGGCTGCGGAGATGCCCGGTTGGTTGATGCCTTATCCAGCAATTTCAAAGTCTATTCGTTTGATCTAGTTGCTGTGAACGACAAAGTGACCGCCTGCGACATGGCTCATGTATGTGCTACAATCCCTTTTCTTTCTCATTGAACAGTTTTGTCCATATAATGGTAAAGTGAAGCAACAGCTGTTTACCTAATCTTCTCGATGCGCTCTTTCCGACTTTGAGTAGTGCTTTTGTTTGTTATTGACGTAGATGCATACTTGCGTATGACCTTCAAACAGGATGTCCGCCTACCCTTACAATTGATTCTCGAGTCAGGCCGCACATTGGCCTAGTGGTTTTGCATACTACAGAATCCGGAAACGCAGTTTCACTGAAACCTTTCTCTGTTACTTTCGAACATATTATCCATGTAGGAAACTGGGACCTTTTACTGACTCAGCACTTCAGCTGTCATAGTAGGGCTCCACCGAACAAGGTTGTTTTCCTGGCTGATATAACCCGATAGTCATTCGGTCCTTTATTTTCACAGTAACCTACTCTCTGGTAGTCAAATTGACAAGTATCCGATTCATACGCCTTATTTCTTATATTTCTGTTACTTAATTTCTGCCCTAGTGAAATCATGCCTGCATGGTAAGCTGGAGAGCCTATGGTACTCTGAGGCTGGTGGTGGCTAGATTCTGACAGATGATCTACCCACTGCTGCTACTGTTGCGCCATTGGTTGATGTCCTGGACGCCTCGTGGCGACCGCTGGGTGGGAGTTGGGTTTCGCCCTTCTCCCTGCTATGATCCAGGACACCAATCCGCATGAGTCAGTGAACTGACCATGTGCTAGACCCGCTGCCTTTCGGGTGTATATTTAATCGAAGGCTTTGGCTGAGGACCCGAGTCGTTCTCCTGTCAAGCCTGGGCGCCCTGCCAGTATCTTAGTCCATCCTCTTCGGAGGTTAGGAAGTGGTCGATGGCCCACTTCCCGTAAAATCTAGCCGTGGGAGACAACAGGTCTACAGGTTATAAGCTCACAGCTCGATTGACGTAGTGCACGAGCTCCACGCATTGTCTCTGACGGTTGGAGGGCACCTCCAGGTGTTCAGTAGGTTGCTACGGCCTGCCTCCAGCCAGGCAGCCCCTGTTCAGTTTGGTGCAAACCCGCCGAAACCCACCTGCGTCTGGCCGTGGTCGCAGGTGTATCCTACTACGGTCGCAAAACATATATGAATCGTCCCAATATCTCAAAGGCTGCGTGTGACGGCCGTCAAGCAGATCCCAATCTGTCTCTTCAATCACACTCCCGAGCTGGATCTGCTCCCCAGCTCAGGCTATTGAGCCAAAGGCTTCGGGCGGAGTCCCTCGAGCAAACCTCCAAATCACCCACTGCCTTGTGGTTCAGGCTGTTGAGCCAAAGGCTCAGAGCGGAGTCCCTCAAGCAAACCTCCGAAGCACAACAACCACTTTGCGTGCGAATGCCCACCGATGCAATCGTATGCCTACGCGCAAAGCACTCAGCATCGGATGCTGGAACGTACGTACACTACCGGACCGGAACTCGAATGAGCGCCCGGAGCGACGCACTGCACTGGTCGCGATGGCGTTGGCGCATTACACATCGATATTGCGGCACTCAGTGAAGCTCGGCTCGCTGAGCAAGGTAAGTTGCACTAAGCAGGTGCTGGCTACACATTCTACAGGGTGGGCAACGCCGCCTCAGCACCACGTGATCATTGGGTCGGATTTGCAATATCCGATCGCCTGCATGGCCTGCTGTTGGGTGAACCAACGGGCATCAGCGCGCGACTGATGACTGTTCGCCTACGACTCGGAAGAGGTAAGTTTGCCACTTTTATAAGCACGTACGGTCTGACCATGTGTTTTCCTGATGACACGCGTGATCACTTCTACATTGAACTATTCTCCGTTGTACAGTATGTGCTGAGGAGCGGCCGACTATTTCTGCTGAGTGATTTCAACGCGCGCGTTGGGCGTGATGCATCGGTGTGGATAGAGGTTATCGGTTCGCATGGCATTGGTTCAGCGAATGCGAACAGTGACAGGCTGCTCTCACTATGTGCCACTCACGGCCTGACGATCACGAACACTCGGTTTACACTGAGTGTGAGTGATATAGCAACTTGGACGCACCCGCGGAGTGGTCACGCTCATCTGCTGGACTATGTCATCGTATGTCAGTGTGATATGCGTGAAGTGCGCATGACACGTGTACTACGTGGAGCTTAGTGTGGCACTGATCACAGATTGGTGTGGACCAAACTGTACATATATTTTCGTAAATCTATGTATTGCACTCCCGCCTTGAATCGGCATAAATTTAATATTCTCTCCCTCGGTACTGTGGCGAAACATATTGAGCTGAAGGCGATGGCTGCACGACTGTGTGATGTGGACTGCATAGCCACAGTGGACGACCTGTGGCACCACATTCGCGACCAGGTGACAGCTGCTGCCGAGGAGATCATCGGGCCGGAGTGTGTTGAAATCGACTCTCCTCCGTTGGGACGGTCATGTTCTCCGAACCCCAACAACTAGGCATCCTTGGCGTTTGTCATTTTATAATGCAATACCTAGTCTGGGGAAGTTTCAGTGGTCAGTCCATCGCATTGTATGGAGCATAGAGAATCCCTACGATC
The DNA here is from genome assembly GCA_944474145.2 of Dicrocoelium dendriticum. Taxonomy (NCBI): domain Eukaryota; kingdom Metazoa; phylum Platyhelminthes; class Trematoda; order Plagiorchiida; family Dicrocoeliidae; genus Dicrocoelium; species Dicrocoelium dendriticum. The sequence continues at coordinate 23,820,342 of OX104068.1, read as the reverse complement.
GGATAAGTGAAGCTGGTGTTTGTCGCCTTCCTGCATAGGGTCCTCGAGATCTACCGCATTAGGGATTCAGCACTCTCTTGAGCCTGTGACATTGTTGCACTCGCTTTCAAATCTCTGGCGTCTAATCGCTTTACTGGTGATTCTCTTTCTTGCTTCTTCCATTATTATTATTATTATTATTATTATTATTATTATTATTATTATTATTATTACATTATTACTGTTGTTTTGACGCGGTGCGTCTGGTCAACTTGATCTACCCCGCACTTGTACCCCGATCGTGGATTCCAAGCTAGACACTACGACCTATTTATCTTTACTGTCATCAGATGTACACTTCAGTCTAGTTGGTGGAAAGATGCGGAAGTGATTCTGTTTCTACACCACTTTGAGTCCATTCTTTGCCTCATCTAATCAATCTCACTGTTCCAGTTTGACTAGTTTGCTGATGCTCACATGAAACAGCAAATCACAAACCGAGCAACTTTACTATCCAGCATTATGCTTGCTATTCGTCATGTAGTGGCTCAGATGTCTTGTTTGCAATCTCTACTTCTCTGATTCGGGTCCCCCTCCTGCATCGGCTTGGGTCTCAACAATATCTATCCTGCGTGCCACGACTCGTAATTGCGTAGCATCAGTGCGTAGTACTGAGTCCTGTTGATGCCCTTTATATTACATCGGACGTCTGGCGACCTCAAGGAATGCGCTCTATCTACCACAGATGTTGGCTGCTTAGATTTTTATCTACGCTTCTAGAATCTTTGTTCTTGACTCCTTCAATAACCCACCTCAGTATTTTATCCTGCAGCCGTAACTCTTTAGAACTAGTCTCAGTTGCATATGGTTGGTCTTGGTGGTCTGCGCGCTTCTGAGCAAGCTCTCTCTCAGCTCATATAATAATAATCATAGTAATAATAATAATCCCACTCAGTTTGCGTTTAGCTATGTCCATGATTTACACAATCCATTTTGCATGTGTGTTACTATGCTCTTGCAAAGACAATTCGTATTTGTGTGGTTGCTTGTCTCTGTGTGTCTCTTGCGCAGTATGTGGCTGCTTTGTGTCTCGCGTGTTCGACATGTCTTTGCAACATGCGTTACTTAATCACCTTCGCTGGGGGCCTCAGGACCATTTGACACACCTGATTCTTATTTGGTGGTCTTCCGCTTTCCAGAGTGAGTTCAAATCCCGCAGACGCTTCAGTACCGTACTTACAGTGGGATTCCTTCCCGTCTACAGTTTGACACGGCCTCTGATATAACTATCATTTCTAAGGGCCCATGGAACCACATCAAGAGACCGGCGATTGCCGTTTCTGACAAAGTGACTCACAACGCATCTGACTGAGTGCTGAATCTGGTTGGAGAAATCACTTGCAAACTCGCTTTTAACGGGGTAGAAAAAGACCGGAACATGCTATTTGGAATCGACTGGATTAAGATGTTTGGTCTCTGATGTCCCCCTGAACCAGATATGTAACCGTTATACGCCGAAGCCTCAAACACCGAACGGAGTGTTTCCAGCAGAATCGATGAGCAAGAAGCTCCGCTATCCATCCCATACATTTCGACCAGCTTCTGAGCCCTCGTATGGCGGAAGAAATCGAAAGGTGGAGCAGAAATTCAATCGGCGACATGAAGCAAAGTGACGTCCATACAAGCCAGGAGATTTAGTGCTCCCACGCGACTATCGAAAAGGCTATGCAACATGGACTCCAGGTGAGATCAAACGCAAATATGGAGACGTCATTTACGATTTGTTCATTGGATCGTATACTTGGGTCCGCCATGCAAATCAGTTACGCCCAACCAACCAGAATCGAGGAAGCCAGCCAAGCTGCCTTTCGACCTCCTTGTGGTTCCTTTCAACTTACCGAAACCAAACAGGAGGGGCACAATCAATCGAACTATGTATCCAATTGTCCAGAGCCAACCCCAAAGACATTTCAACATAGGTGATGGACGGACCGACGGAAAACGCCGTCTTCAAGCTTGTAAGTCAACCCGACGTTATCATCCTACACTGCAGCCCCGATCTTAAGAGGAGAGATGTTTGGGAGAGTAGAATTTCCCATTAAGACATTTATTCATTGGGAAAACAAGTGCTGAATTTCTACCTATAACATTCAACTCCCCTGCTACTCTTCTGTAATCAGTACGCTGACCAAACTGCTTATAATGCCATAAGTTAATTGGCGGCTTAAGTTTGCTAAGCCCGTCGCTTGGTGAGGGGGCTACCCTGTCCTCTGCACGGCAGTAACGTGTAAGTCTGGATAGTGAGCGACGCTATATCACATCACGATGGTCGTTGCCGTCCCCCGCAGCTCAGTGATCTCAACTACGGATTGGCAACAATCAAGTTGCGGGTTCGAGCCTTACCAGAATCCGATGGAATGCGCACTGCTGACGATTCCCGAAAGGATGAAACGCGCGTACAGTGCTTTTCCGGGCGTGTGACGGCTGTCTGAGTGAGCCTAGATGTGACGAATTCCTACCTATAACATTCAACTCCCCCTACTACTCTTCTGTAAAACAAGTTGAGTCAATTGTGTACTGCCGAAGCATTAAGTGGTTTCAAGAACCTTCGCGTTCATTTGAAGCATGTGCCTACCTCCCCGTTGGCTAGCTGAGCTGATCAGTCAGGGCAGTTGATCCAGCTGTTCTGATTCGTGAATCTTCATTGATTGCCTTATAAAATGTTCGTTGATTTCACACTACTTGTTTCCGTTTTGGTAGCTGGTTCTGCAACACGCTTTTGCCCCCAAGCATTGTCTTCTGATTTCCGGCAGTGATTTGGAGTTAGCAGAGAACGGTTTCAGCTTAACTGGAATCGCGCAGACAGAGGTAGGTCATAACAGATGGCATCTTCCTGTCTGTTGTCGTTCCACCTGTGATCAGCTGTGAATCTGAGTGAGCTACACATCTGTCAGGTCTGATGGGTGAATCCTGCTTAACTTTGCACTGATTACTTTGGAACGCGTATTGGTGCAGACCACGCCCCAGCGATCGCGTATCTTGGCTGTTATTTTACTTGACTGGTTACCTGCTCGGTGCATTTAAACTATTTAATCCAAGTCAGTACCCATCTGGACCTTAGCAGTCTGGTAGTCATCCGACTGTGTGCATTAGTTGTATGCTGTCAAAGACAACTCTTCTTTTTCGACGGCCACAGTTTCTGCTTTGGACCCCGTAAAGATTCATGCCAGTCGATCTTTGTCCGTAATTTCACCACTGTTTGAATTTGTGGACGGCGTAGACTCTTCTGACAGTATTACCGTCTAACTCCGTGGTTGTCTTTCGGTGTGGACGTTTGTGCGTATCAAGTACACTTGAGATTGAATAGACAAGTTCTGTTACGAAAAACAATATCATTGAGCCACTTTGGTATAGTAGTGCAACTTCCGCATAGTAAGCTATCCAGGTCCATTTTAACCCTACCCGATTTCCGTGTTGAGACGACCATCCAGGGACGCCTCTGTGAGTGAAATAATGACTCAATCCTTCGATTTAACCATTGTGTTGTGTATGCTAAACGATAATTCAGTCTTCCTGCTCAGTCGCTATCGTTTACTGGGTCCACAGAATCCCTGCGGGTTGTTTGAATCACAGCATGATCCATCCGCACTGAGACCGCTCCAGGTGTCTGACCATCGCAGTATCTTTCCATCGTTGCTGATCAATATCGGTGGCTTTTTGGCTGTTGGTTTGACTACTCTCTTCAGTTTTAGTTTACAGGAAAGGTGCTTTCACTGGGTGGCTTTCAGTCATCCTCCTTTTTCAGATGGACATTTTTACCTCGTGTCAAGGTGATATTTTGCTTTATCGACATCCTCATCATGCCACCCGAGCACATCATAGTATACACCTCCCTGTCTTCTGGATGCATGCAACCGAGTTGATTTCTGCTCTGGTTAAGAATGCGCTGTCCAGTTCTTTTTACATCTGGTTGACTGTTTGCACAGTCTCGTCCACGAACAAACTAACCTTCGCCCGCGGGACGACCGCCTCTTTTACCTAAATTTTGCACCAATAGACTTTTCAAGGCACATTGCGCATGATCGCGAGCCCTGCATCTTGAACAGTCGGGTACAGGTGGCTACAGTTTACTTCTATCGATTAGCCAAAATTACACCTGCACTCATTGAGGAACTCGTGTTGATTTGCATACTTTGTCTCAAGAGCGTTACAAGAGACTTTGGGTACCTGTGTGTACGTTCATCAGTGTTTAAACGAGAAACCTTGCGCTATGATGCAGAACCACGCAAGGTTCTCATTAGCCACCCACATTGTTCAGCCTTGACATACTTAAATCCTCATGTGGTGGCACTTTTGTACAGACTTTTCCCCAGTACCAATGCTGATTTTAAATCAGTTTGTTTTGTTTTGAGCCAACTAGAATTTCCGGCATTACTCCTGGTGGAGGGCGAAACGAACATTAAAGGAAATCGGTATCCCTTTAACGTAGTGTTTGAACAGATCATCTGGCTACTACGGCGCCTCGAATTTCATTCCGGGCTACGTAATGATGCTCGAACAGTCAATGCGCTTGTTTGTCCATGTTCTCTCTTATAGCGGCTTTCAATTTGGCCTATACCATGTCTTTTACCCATGGACTGGTTGTTCACAGAATATCCAGGCAATGGACTGATAACGAAACACGGATCATTTTGGGGTTCTTGCTCGAAAATTATTGGAAACACGGCAAATTCCTTTACACGCTTTGATTGTTGTGCTAGATTTCATATTTAGTGGGTTGGATTACCTGACGATTCCTATCGTCTTCTGCGTTCCGTTCAACATGATTTCATCCAAATTTTATGCAACAAATGTCGCAGTCTAAGAAAGCCGGAGAAATCTATAACCTCTACTGATTCAGGTCGCGACCAAAAACGTTTAACTGTGAGCAGTTCTGGACCTACCGTTCCGCAAAATAGCCTAGGTTCAATCCAGCCTCCCTCTCATTCACCACTTTCTGGCAACTCATTACCTCCCCATCTTAATGTTTCCGGAGACACGACACTAACTGAGGCTAATGATCCACTGACTTTGCGCTCTGCTAGCTCAAATGACGCAGATGAATGCCGGATGCATGAGGAGCCGTGGAAAACTCATCGACGGAAGAAGCCGTGAAACGAAGAAAAGCTTCCTTCTACTGACCACCGACAGGCCAGATCAAGCAACGCTCGAGTCCACCCTTCTCCCATAGGAACCACTTTGAATGACAAAAGGCGATTAAATCTGATGCCCTTTTACGCGCCTGAGTCTAACGATCCGAGTCCGTAGACACGCTATGATCATGATGTAGAGTTTCTACAGAGCCTGGTTGACAGACTGCTCGATGTGTATGAGGACGGAGTGAAACTGAAGCAAGTCATCCGCCTCGGCGAAAACTGCTGAGAAAGACCGACGTATGTGTTGTGGGCTCCGCTAACTGTTGTGCTGCCCCAAACCCATTCAATCCCCAAAAAAATGAGAACGCCAAGACCAGTCGGACCGAGGGATTCCGATTCGTATTGCGCAATAAATAGGTTGTACTCAACTACTAACACAACAACATTGGAGATGCTAATTAATATTAATTTATACAACTCAAACGGCCCAACTTCATGTGTCCAACTTGTCGCTGATCCCGCATATGTTCGCGTTTTGATTTCTACTCGTGTTCGATCTCCAATTATAGATCGATCGAATGTTGCGCCACGTTTCTTGGCTTGTACGCTGGCTCTCCGCAACACCTCCGTCGCGCAAATTGACGTGCGACTTCCGTCTTGGTCCAGGAGCATTCTGATGACGTGTCTCCACACCCGATCATCCCCTCAGCATGGCTGCAAGTTCGTTCCACTTTGTGGCCACTGGTAAACGCTCATTAGGTCGCTCCTGGGTCCCAGGGTGAGTGCTTCACCGGGTGTAGAACACCCGTTCTCTCTAAGCGATCAAGCTCCTGATCAACCATTAGTGTTACTGTGTAAGGCATAGGACATCTCGTGCGAAACACTGGAACGGTATCGGCCTTATGGGGCAATGCAGCTTGCACTTTCGTGCACTTACCAAGGCGTTCCCGAACGATTGCTGTATACCTCTCGCACAGGCGCTCAGTGGCCACTGTTTTGGGGGCTGTTGGTTTAGGTATCTGGACAGTTGCACAGAGTTACGGACCCTTGCATTTCGGTTCGCATGCGATTTCCGTCTAACGACAAAGGACCTTTTGATGCACTTTGACCCCTGCGGAATGCGGCAAAAATTACAGTGGAGAGGTTGGCTTTTGCTTCGGCACGTTTTGGTTTACATTGTGGCCTCCATTAGCTGTGTGGCCGATCTGGAGTTCACATCTCGTACTAGAATTTCCACACTTTTTGGTGTCTAATCCCCAGTTGGGCTGCTTGTAACACTCATCTGCAATGTCCTCAGCTCTGGTTCCAGTTCACATTCTGCTTTAATGTTCAACTTCCGTACCAGCAACTCTGTTAATTGCCACCGTGATTCTTTAAACAATGACTGCTGGAGCTGAAGGAACGTCTGCATTTATTCTGAAGAGATCGCTGTAACCTGGTGCGACGGTGTTCTTGTGAGGGTCTCCATCATTCTCAGCTGTGCAGCCTCGAACTGCTGCTGCTGTTGTGGCAAAATATTTTCAGGTCTTCTGCTGAGATAGCCATCTTGCTTAAGTACACCGCCGTCTCCAGAAATATGTTGTGGTTTTCGTTGAATTTACGGGCTAACTTGCTGATACCGCGCAGGTGATCGTCGCCAGCTATCTGTTGTGGTTGCCGCTGAATGTACGGCTAACCTGCCTGAATCAGTTTTGCCACCACCAACCAGTTCAACCCGCAACGAAATGAGAACGCCAAGACCAGTCAGGCCGAGGAATTCCGATTCGTATTGTATGAGAGCATAGCGCAATAAACAGGTTGTTCGCAACTACTAACATAACAACATTGGAGATGCTAATTAATGTTAATTAATGCAACTCAAACACTTCAAGTTCATGGTCCAACTTGCCGCTGATCCTACATAGTTTCGCGCTTTGATCTCTACTCGTGTTCCATCTCCAATAGTAGATTGATCCAATGTTGCGCCACGTTTCTCGGCGCTCTATGCGAGTAACTTGCTGACGAGGGAAGCCCGAAGCTAATACTGTCTCGTCTGGGCGGATTGAGAGGCGATAGGGTGCATATTCGTCCGCATATCGTTCCTACTGACCGGGAGCGCCGCAAGTGTGTCATCATCCAGCTAAAGCCGCGAACTGATGAGGGAGAAACAAACCAAGGTGTTGTAAATTTTCGGGTAATTACAGCACGATCGCGAATTCGGATAAATCGGTCGCTTACACTTCAGACTCGCCCGATACTTCTTACTACAGCCTGGGTGTAGCCTTTACCGACGTCTGCAGTCTTATGGAGAAGCGCGATGAGCTGTGCCGTTTCGTTCCTTCCGAGCGACCAGATGTAGTGGGACTCACAGGGACGGGGTTGAACGATGGGATGCTCACCCAGGAAGTTGAGCTTAGTGGCTACTCGTGCTTCCACTGTGATAGGTTATCGAATGCCCACGGTGGCGTCTTGCTCTAGATCCGGTCTTCTCTGTGTAGGAGACTCATGAGCGTCCATCGAAGCCAGGATGTTCTATGTGAGCAGTTGTGCTGCTCGATCCCTCCCAGGCGCGGAGAGTTGTTGGTGTATGCATTCTATCGCAGCCCTTGAGCGGTTGTTTGGATTGGCTGCCGCATCTCCGAGACCACATGAGTCGCCGTCAATTTCTACTCATAGTCCATTTCAATTGTCCTCGAATACGCTGGCCTGAAGTTGAACTTATCACCGGTTATTGTGAGGTCGAAGCAAAGTTTGTTGACATGGAACTTGAAACTGGGGCAGCACTGCGCATCTGCCAACCAACGCGCATAACACCGCGCTTATTTCCATCTTGCTTAGACTTGATGTTAACCAGCTGTGAACAAACTGTGTATGACATTCGGATTCTGGAACCTCTGGCAGCAAACGACCACTCAGTTCTTATTGTCAACATGGAGCTGCCACTGCAGTTAGATTACAACTCGTGGAAGACAGATTTCGACAGCCTGATTCGAGCCGCGATTCAACTGGATTGGTTTCTGCCGCAATTTGCGTAAGCTTATTGGTCAGTTATAAAGAACGGAATAAATTCATTATGTAACCAATTTGTGTCTTCCAAGTGTCGGCAAATCGGATCGGTCAAACCACATTGGTTCGACAAAGAATATGGTATGCTGGCTTGACAGCGGTGCATGCCATGGGGCAAATTCCTTACCTCTGGCCCGGATGACTGTGAGATGTATGTATATGAATGTACGTATATGAAATATCTACAACGGTGTGCAAATCAGCAAGCGCAGGCATTTCGAAGAGCAGCTTGCAACCGCAGCAAAAACCGCCCCAAATAGAATCTTTGCGTACGTGATGCGTCGCCTTAGGCCGATCAGTAACCTACCAGTGATAGTGGATCAGAACTGACAACCCCTAAACTCCAGTACTGCGCGTGCTTGCGCATTGGCGGCGCACTTTGCTTCTGTGTTTGCAGATGACCAGGTGTACCGAGTTTGGTGTGCACCACCCTTACCGAACTCGACGGTCCGGATTGTGATGTGGAAGAGGTGCGTCAGTTACTTGATAATCTTGACAGCACCAAGCCTGCTGGGCCTGACAGGCTCCACCCTCTGATTCACAAACTCTTATCAGCCATCATCTGGCCTGCCGTAACCGACTTGTTCAACAGGTCGCTGTCCGAAGGTACATTACCGATTGATTGGAAATGATCGATGGTAAGGCCGATTACGAAACCTGGTTACCCCAGCAAGGTAGACAACTACAAGCCAATTTGTTTGACACCTATTCTGGCCAGGGTTGTTGAGAAGATTGTGAAGAAACCTTTCCTACAGCTGTTTCGCTCAAATGATCTCTACCCCACGGAGCACGGTTTCACGCCAAGTCGTTCATGCATCACCAACCTGCTCGTGATGAGGCATTAATGCATGCAGGCAGTGAACCAAGGGAAGTCTGTGGACCTTATCTAAAGCAAAGCGTTTGACAAGGTGAACTATGAGGTCCTCCTTCTAAAGCTGGTTGTGTGGTGTTGGTGGATCTCTGCATCAGTAAATGCAGGACTTCCTAGTCGATAGCCACCTGACCGATTGATATCCTTTGACAAGTGGCGTACCCAAGGCAAGGTGCTGAGGCCTACATTGTTCCTGATTTATATTGACGACCCACCTCAGCTTCTTCGGTCATCGTGTGCCCTGTTTTCGGACGACCTGAAGATATGAAGAGTGATAAGCACACCCGACGACTGCGGCTTACTACAACACGACCTAAACGGTTTTTCCGTGTAGTCTGCAGAAGTCCGCCTCCCGATCAACGCATCCAAGTCGGTATTCATGAGCCTGGGAAAGGGTGGTGACGCCGAACCTACTCTCGACGGCCAGCTGCTACACCCCATATCTTTTGTGGAGGACCTAGGAGTACTCACATGTTGCGATTTGAAGTCCGTTGATAACACGAACAGGCTATATCGTAACGGACTTAGCATGCTCTGAGCACTCAAACGTAATTTCTGCATCTGGTCTGAAGAGGTTGCCACTCGCCTCTTCTCCATCATCAGACCAATGCTGGAGTATGGCTCACACACCTATTGCCCAACCACTCGCGACGAAGGGCAAAAAACTCATCTCCAGTTTGCGAAGTTTACCATACAAGGACAGGCGCGAGAGACTGGGACTGTTCACCTTGGCATACCGCTGGTTACGAGTCGACCGCATCACGACCTACCGGATTCTACATGTAAGCGACTTCCCCATGCTAAGGTCACTGCTCCACTTGCGAACGCCTTTCAGCATACGCGGACACCAATGCAAGTTTGTGGTTTCAGAAATGAATCGAGTTCCCCATCCCCTGTGCTTGGAATGGTGCGTGGTAAATGTCTGGAACGGTTTGCCGGAACGTATAGTGGAAGCGAACACACTGAAATTATTCAAACGTGAGGTGCACTTCCTAAATATTAGATTCCGTAAACGATTACCCACAGGCATCTCGCATTTTTGAGCCCTAATCTACTGTTAAACGATTTTTTAACGATATAACTTGTGAACGTGAAAAACAATCAGCCTGTTAACAATTTATTGTTTGCTTTTGTAACGTTTTCGATCATATTTCGCTGGAGTCGTACAGTGTCAAATTTCCACTTGCTCCCACTATACAGTATTCAATATGAGAATCGGTTGCATTGGTTTATATTGCCTTCCTGAATAGAGGGCTGTGGATTTCAGCATACTGCTTTACTTTGCTTGACGTATTCGATGAGCCAATCACACAGTGGTATTCGGCTGTCTACTGTAAACCCCTAGTTTTTTCGCTCCACGATCATGACTCGATTTGATTCTTATCTAATGTGCTTTTTGTTTATTCTTTTTTGATTCATTCTCCTAAATTACTGTTTTTGCCGCTTTGAGAATCATCTGCAACGTTGCTTCGCTCTCATGCAGCTACATTATCTTCAATACTAAGAAATAGAGAGAGGGAGAGCTACAGCGCATGCTAGATCTCTTAAGCACGGCTGGTTAATGCGTGGGAGTAGGTCGGCGTTAGCGAAGTGGCTTCCTAGTGGTTCTCACCACCCTGCAATCTAATCAACTTTACTCCGCAGACAACTCAACATCACATGTCACGTTGGTAACCCACTTGGAAGCTGGCGCTGGTGCCAATTTCAAGTAACCCCTCGGATCTTGGAAAGAGCCTATCCAACAGAACTCACTTATGCACAATAGCCTCAGTGTTCGTTGCTGGGTCAATGATTACCGTCTTCGACTTTTATCCGACTATGTATTCAGTGGGAAAAAGCCAGGTATTTTTCGGTGATCGATGAACAGCCTTACGTAGGATAGGCACAAATGCATTTTATTCAGTCTTCTTTGTGTGTTCAAAAAGAAGCCTTATGACCACCGAACTCTCCTTCATCTGCTCACCTCTCCGTTTTGAAAATGCAAATATTGGCCCACGTGAACAGGGGGTAATGGCCAACCCCCTGAGGGCATTTGAAATCTACACCACATGTACCAGGCCTCGCTACCGTAGAGAAGAGCAGTCCCCGTTGTACATATGCAATCAAGACCTTTATGCACAAGCGGAATCCCCCGTGGCGTCAGAGTTCGCTCATTTTCATTAGGTACTTCCATTTCTCGCTGTGCCAGTAACCTATCGAGCCGTCGTACGTCCACTGATGCAGAAACAACTGCCAACACAGTTGAATTGATAAACCAACCGCAAAGTCATTTCGTTGGTTACCTTGTAACAATTTCCAGCATTTCGACATATCAAGGCGTGCTCGGCACACAGGAAATTTGCATATCCCACGAAAGCAACCTTTCGGCTGTTTATCGAACGCGACCGAGCGAGCAATTTAGTCGACTTCACCCCTTTTTTTGATTTTCGGTATCTATTCCCACACTAAGGATTTTCGTGTCCAGGCTGTGACTTCACATTTACTTGGTTTTCTAGCAAAGGCATTCGTTAACTCCGACTCATTTTCTCATTCAAACCATTGCTCACTTCACTCCTCTCTGGTCTTCGTTGCTAACACCACTTTTATCCCCTTTTACCTCTTTGGTTGTCAGACGCCGTTAAAGTCCGAACATGTGCACTTTGTAGTTTTCTGTCTGTCTCTAATGGGCACGAACTGTCGGGATTTCATCTATGAAGCTAATCGCATTTTAAAGAACGGGTAAGTTGATGCTGTTTCCTGTGCTCTTCATGCTATGGGTTACTGACTATTCGAGATCCATCTTCATGATTTCCATCATCTCTGTGATTAGATCCTCTGTTGTCGACAGTGTCACCCTTGACCGCGTCTGCTTACATTGATCAGCAGTCCATGCGGTTACACCTATGGTTACTTATACTGGCAGTTTAGTTGTTGCTACCAAGAATGCAGTGTTCGGGCGTGTCACATGAAATTAGAATACGGGTATCACAGTAGTTTTGTTCCAGCTGCTGTCCTGCACGATAGCTCTGTCCGGACTGTGATCCACTAGGTTAGCAGCTGGATTGCAGGCCTTCTAGTTTGTCTAGGCATGTATGTCAATTCTTTTGGGAGCATACTCATCTGTAACCATGATCGTCTAAAGACTGTTCCTAACCGATCTGGTTTCACGTGAGCGGTACTGAACAGGAGTTATACCTCCTGCAATTCGAAGATGCCGTTGCAACCATTACGTTTTGTTCATTTCTTTTGTGATCCATCGCATGGATCATGCACACTATCGGATCGCCGTGCCGCTTGATTGGACATACCGAAGATATGTCTGACCGGTTATTCAATGTTTTGGGTATCATCTAGTGTCGTTTCTCTCTCCCAGGACAGTATGAGTGCAACCATTGCACATATTGTATTTGTTTGTGTTACCCTGTTTCACCGGCGCCGTTGTATGAGGGCAGAGCAAAAAGTTTCCGGCTACACAGTACACAGATTAGGTGCAGCTGACCTGACGTGAAAAACGTGAATTGTAATTCATTCTGAACAATTTCCAGTGATTTCAACTCACAGTACCGTATGTCAGCAGCCTATCATAACTCACAAGTCATACTCTGACTGTGCACATGGAACTCAGTCATTGTCATCGGACGGCGATGATTTTCTATCACTACAAATGTGGTCTAAGGTAGCACCAGAGTGATGGGTGATCGTTTGCTGCGTTTGGTGATGATATACCTCCACGAACCACCGTGTTTGAGCGGTTTGCTGAATTCAAGCGTGGCATGCATTTCCTGGATAGTGAGCCACGGTGTGGTCGGCCTGTGGAGGCCACCACCACGAACAACATTGCTGATGTGCAAGTTATAATGGAGGAGGACGCGCGGGTAACTGGTACAGCTGGAGAAAACCATCGGGCTCTCATCGAGATCAACCCGCACCAAGTTACATGAGAACCTCGTCTATAGAAAGGTTTGCGCACCTTGGGTGCCACATCAGCTCTGTGAGGACCAGAAAACAGCTCGGGTGAATTATTGCCGCACCATGCTTACCTGGTTTGCTGGTGGACGTTCAAATGCTGTTCGGGAAACCCTCAGGGGTGATGTGACCTAGCTGTACACTTTCTACTCAGAAACCAAGCAACCGTCAACTCAGTGGACGGCCGTTGGTGGGGCGCCGCCTCAGAAATTCCGGCTTGAGTACAATATGGCCATGTGGATGGTGGCTATATTCGTGGCCAAGATCGGTCATGTTGCTACTGTAGCACTCGTATGGCAAAGCACAGTCACTGGGAACTGGAATGCCACCTACTGTCTGCCACAACTGCTGGAACTTGTAGCGAGGCATCGTCCAAGGATTCGAGCACAGTGACAACGCATCTGCACACAGGTCCCTTGTCGTCGTTGATTTTCTGGCTAGCGAACGTATCCAGGAGGTTGTTCATCCACCCAACAGTTCAGACCTGGTTTCTGACTTCTTCTTGTTCCAAAATGTCAAGTGCATGATGCGTGGAATCCGCTACGGGTCTCCACAAACTGCAGTGGAGATTTTTATTGAGCTGCTTGAAGGATTACCCTCTTCGGCATGGTCTAGCTGCCTCTCCAAATGGTTTAAGCGTATGGAACTGTGCATGAACGCTGGTGGAGAGCACTACGAGAAAATGTAATCATGATGCTATTGTAAAAAATAAAACTTTTATTCATCCGGAAATTTATTGTTCTACCCTCGAAAGTTGTGCAGTGTTGCCGGATCCCCTTAATTCGTCGTGGATAGGTATCCTGTAGAATTTATCCAAGACTTGTTTTCCCTGGCATATCTCACTCGAATGAACAAGTTTCGTACCACCTTTACTCTCACTCCACTCTTCTGCTCTGCTTGTTAATGAAAACCATCATTCGTTAAGCGTGCAGCGTCCACTGAAAAGCTGGGACCAGGTCCATTGGAACTTTCTACACCTCAGTTCACCCCCTTCGATATCTTATTACTAAGTAAATAATCTTGCCTAATGCTTTTGGAGCCTCCTTATCGCTTACTGGGATTGCATTTCTGCGAGGCGCACGGTAGCCAGGTTAGCTCGTTTGTTTTCTACTTCGGAAGATCTAGCGACTGTAGAGTTTCTTACACCATTTACAGCAATCACCACACTGATCATCACAGTTTAGCTCAACTGGCACAAACCCACGGCGGCTCACCAAATATCCTAGTCTCTGGTTTACCCTTCGTTTCTTTTGACCATCTTATTTCCTCACTTTCCGACCACGTGTAATCGTATTTTGAGGTGTTTCGTTCGCTCCTATACCTCAGATGCGACAAGACCCATAATGTTTCCATACAATTCGGTCATATGGCGTCTTAATCAGTTAGATGCTAACTGATTCAGCAAGAGCGTCTATCACCTCCACTGTATCCCTCACTTTGTTCACTTTTGCTTTGTTTGCAATCGCCTTTCTAATCATTTAAGCAAGTGCATTTGCAGCAACGTTACATCTACCCATTGGGAGACTCCTGCAGGTATTAGAATCGTTCTAGTTTTCTTCTCTTTTTTGCATTTCTTGTATTTTTATTCACAGCATACATTTTTGACTTAGCAGCTAGATAGGCTATTGTTTCTCTCAAGAGCTGAATTGTGTACCAGGTACCATAACTGGTCACCTGCAAGCATTGGGACGCTAGAGCCTCTTGTGCAACGTAACAAAAATTTAGCCAGTGTATCCTCTACTAAGACTGAGGCCACCGTGGTTTTTGCGAAGATCACTGAGGCGAAGCTGCGTGATGCACGAAAGTATTTTGTAGTCAGTTGAGAGGGGCACTTTTTAAAGATGGGAATGACGGTGGACAGCGGCCAAATAACAGCCAAGGTAGTCCCTAGTTGTTTACAACCATTTTGGTTGTCTAGACTTGGCTTTTTGTTCACTTGAGCGGCACCACGTCGTATCAGATCTCGCTAACATTTGGTGTTGCTGTGTCGACATTCCTGGCACGTTCGGGTGACTCACCCACCTTTCTTGATGCACCTGCTCAATTGAATGGCTCTCTATATCGTCTATCTGTCAATCAATCAATGGAACTGAAAGAGAATCAGTTGTCCCTCACACCTATCGTCCCTGCCACGATAGCCCTTGTTAGACCTATGCGTTGAATACGTTGGCAAGGTACAGTGATTTTCCCAGGAGCTCTGAGTTTCTTCATCTCTGGCTGTCGTCACCTACCAGCATTGGAATTACACTATCGGTGATGTTTTGTCGACACTGGATAATCGCCAACTACCCATCCTTAGACTAAGGTTTTTCCTAATACCCTATCTATAGTCTTTGTCTGGATAGTCTGGTCCACATTCCACTGAGGGTGCACATCCGCATCAGTGATGTGGCAGAGCAATCCCATTGGGGAACACTTTCTACTAGCCAAATGTTGTCTCTGGGGCTTCGGAATCATTCGTGCTTGTTTCTCTGCCTTATTGAATTATACACTTACAACCACGATCAGCTGCAGATGAGCTGTGGCGACTTTGCACTCTATTGGCCAAGGTCTTCCGACTTAATGTGGGTGGCAGCAAGCTAAAGAGAGGAATGGTGATCTATTGCCGTTGAAGACAACCCCTAGCGCTCGCCCTGTTCGCCAATCGAACTTATCCTAAAACCAGTTGAATGTTGCTTTATGTGGATAAGTTTTGAAGGAAGAGGGTTGTTGACCTCTTCTCCACCTCCGATGTGTAAGATGCTGAAACTAACTTTGTCTTGCCATTGGCTATTAATCTTTCTGCTGTGGGTGGCTTTGGAAGCGCTTGTAAAGTGTCATCCAGAATATATCAATAGATCAAGATGTTAAGCAAACCGTCGCACCATTTTATGCTAAACTCTTATCGCGATGAATTCGTCCAGTTGCTTTTCTCTTTACACTGTTCTGTGTACTGAGAGGCATCAGCTCTTCCTCATTGAGATGCAAATGCGGATTGTACAGCACAAGTGCGATATTGTGGCTTCATTTAATCAATGATACATTATTTTTTACAACGTTTCGTGTATTCGCGCTCTTCATATTACGAGGGTTGTTAGGCCCTGATGCATGTTGCTTCCCTAACCTGTCGCCTCTCACGACAACTTAGGGCTGCGTACGTTTCATTCGGCCGAACATGGTTAGATCTGTTGGTTAGTTTAGGCACCTCCCATTTCCATCAAAAACATTTATTTTGCCATATTTACATGTGTAGTTGCTGAGAATCGACAAACTGCCTCCTACAACAGCTTCACAGTTGTGTTACAAAGTAATAGTGAAGAATAAATTCCACTTATTTACTGGCGAATCTTGTAATGTTGCTTTCTTAGTGACTAACTAAACACATGAATATCATCAACTCTGCCGGGCACGTACAGCGCACATCAATGTTTCGCGTGAAATGTTTTCCTGGCATGGCTGTTTGATGCAGTTGAACCCTCCAATTGGGCATCTCTTAGTATTTCACCGAATCACTAAAATGCGATTTTGTTATTGCCATGCTCCTAATCACCAACGCATTTGACTGACCTGAACTGAATGACATCTGAATGATAACTCATCACCAGTGATGTTGGCTACGACTATTGTTAATGTGTATCAACCGGTAGATACACAGTCTTTCAATAAAGCAAGAAAAAACATTTGACAGAATTTACTGAATTCAGCAATTTTGTGTATTCTCATCAGCTGTTTACATACAGTTAGTGGATAACAGTGCGATGTTAAGAGCAAAATGTTCAAACCGGTCGAAGCTCCTTAGGTTCACTTGACCCGTTCCGAGGAAAACGTAATCACTAGCCCCACCATGAAAGGGCTAGCGCGGTCACGAAATCTGTTTGCTTGCACAGATTTGGCTTCAGTCGCCGAATTGCTGCCGCCTCCGCAAGCTTGTTTCCTAACAAGCTCATCCTCGCGTACTACCGTTTGCGGAGGCGGCAGCAATTCGGTGACTGAAGCCAAATCTGCAAGCAAACTGATTTCATGACCACACTAGCCGTTCCCTGGTGAGGCTAGTGATTGCGTCTTCCTCGGAACGGGTCACGTGAACCTAAGGACCTTCGACCGCTTTGAAATTTTTTGCTCTTAACATCGCACTGTTTTCCACTAACTGTATGCAAACAGCTGATGATAATACGCGAAATTGCTGAATTCAGTAAATTCTGTTAAAATGTTGTTTCTTCTTGCTTTATTGAAATTCTTGAAGGGAAATGCCTGCATGAGATATACAGTCGTTCCAAATACAGAGTTATCAATTACTTTAGATCGATTTCGCAACCGTGCTGATATGCGGACTAGACTGCCATCTATTTTATGCCCGCATTCTCCACGACTAGTTAAGTTTACTCTGTTATTTTGATTTTAGCCATATCCGAAACTACCAGATGCGGCCTCAGTTGTCCTGCTAGTGTAGTTCTTTGCAGTGGTATTTATCCATTTGAAAACTAACCTTACCCACCTGAACACCTTGCACGGGAAAAATACTGGTTGATCGGTCATTAGCACTTCGTAACTTCGGTTCACTTTTGTCGGTCATGTTTACCAAACTTTCGGTGTTGGTGTTCAGTCAATGTCTACTTTGGAAATTAAACTGAACCTACTGGACTCCGTGCACCGGAAAATTCTTGGACGATCGGTCATGAACACCGTATTCTGTATTCACATTTGTCGATAATGTTTATCAAACTTTCGGTGTTGGCATTCTATCTATATCCACTTTGGAAGCTAGCCTGAACCACCTGGACTCCGCGCACCGGAAAATGCCTGGACGATCGATCAGTAGCACTCCGTGTCCTCGACTCACCTTTGCCGGTGATGTTTACTAGCGGTTCGTCTTTTCACGCAGTTCCTTCTAGTATTTTAGCCTACGTGTGTTGTATATTTCAGTTTTTCACTTACGCTTATCCTTTTTTATAGTCTGCTCTCTCCCATTCTGTTACAGAGGCGAGATGGTGATCGTTGATGTTGCCAGCCGTTTCGATGGGGAATTCCACACCTTCTTGCGGAAGCTGAAGTCATTTTCATTTGAAGCACAGTTTTCCGAAACTACCAAAGATACTTATTTCGTTCGAGCCCGCCTTCGAAAAGAGAAGACTTGCACTGACAAACCGATGAATTCGCTACCGACACTAAAGCTGAGCCCGTGTGTTTACAAAAAACGATGAACCGTTTCTTATGAGAAAAAAACCATGCATACCTTCCTTTGTAAATACAAACCTGCTCAATTTGCCTGTTTGTTTTTGAGCGATACGTCTCTTCTTTCCGCCTAGCTCTTCTCTATCGTTGTTTTCACAGGCCACCTATGATCGTGCGTCATGGACACGATCATCGCACACGTTCGCGACGGTAACGTGCACGAAGTGCGCATGTGGTTGGACGATATTGAGAATGACGTGAACCAGGGCGACGAACACCGTTTCAGTCTGCTTCATTGGGCAGCTCGGGAAGGTCAGCTTGCGATTGTGGACCTGCTTGTGTTGCGTGGTGCCCGAGTGAACGCTACAAACATGGGTGACGACACCGCATTGCATCTGGCTGCATCCCATGGACACATCGACGTAGTGCATTATCTGTTAAATTGTCATCATTTCAACGTGGATGCAACCAACGAGCATGGGAACACGGCTCTACACTATGCGTGCTTCTGGAACCATCTGGAAATTTCCGAGGTACTTGATTAACTCTGTCCAATATTACTCGTTATGGGCACATTCCTTTTTCGTTTCAAACCCCCTCACAAAATCCTATCTCTCTCTTCGACCAGCGCTACGTGTGTGATCCACTGTTTGAGTACGTTGTTCTCACTGCATTCCTTTGTACTTTATTCACAGTATCTGATCAAGCATGGGGCCTGCTTAATGCA
Source organism: Dicrocoelium dendriticum (assembly GCA_944474145.2). NCBI lineage: Eukaryota > Metazoa > Platyhelminthes > Trematoda > Plagiorchiida > Dicrocoeliidae > Dicrocoelium > Dicrocoelium dendriticum. The sequence goes on along the minus strand of OX104068.1, from coordinate 23,801,489 downwards.
AGAAAATAAATACGGCGAGACTCCACTCGAAATTGCTCGTCCGCGTGCAGCCGCCTTGTTGGCTCCACTTGCCGAGGCACTCGGGCATGATTTGTCCCATAGAAAGCCGTTCCGTGACACCAGTTGGATTGGGACCAAAACTCGTGCTCGTGATGCTACGCTTTATCGTCTGGACGCTGAATCGTGGGACCCTCGTGAAGTTGAGTTAACAGGTGCCCTGGCTGACGGCCACGGTGCTGAAGTTCTCAAAGGATCTTTTCGCCGCTGTCCTGTTGTAGTGAAAATGCTGAAACTCCGCAACTGTACCATCAGGCAGGTAAGAAGTGCGTCGTCATATGTTGTTTTTTCAAATCTTTTATCGTTGTCACTCGTCTGGCGCCTTTAGTTCGGCTGTGTGTTGCACTACTTAGGTATGGCGATGGATTATGAGTTGATTGCCACTAAATTAGTTGTGATTTTACTTCAACCTAGGATCTTTTTAATCCAACTAGTCTCACAACTACAATCCTTTAGGTAGCAAAATTGACCATCAATCGACTTGGGGAACCCCTGTTGTTGACAGTCTCCCATCAAATCAGGGTGCATTTTTAGCACTTTACAATATCAACTGCGGATGAAGCAAAAGAACATCTACAAACATGCAAAATTTATGAATGGATCCAGGAAAGAGCGCACTGAGCGCAAAGTGATAAACAGAACTCACCGGGTTTTTCCAGCCGACAGAGTTGGTTTTAGGAAGACATTTTCGCATCTATGGTTTCAACTGGCTTAAAATTTCGTGGATAAAAATCAAATCGCGAATAGTGCGTGATATCTCGGCTTAGTATACAAAATGTGGAGAATAAGATGACCTTGGTGACCCTGGAAGTACTTTGAACAAACAACACCAACATATTCCTACCAAAAAGATGTTCAATGCAATGGCGACGGTCGATTTAAACGCCCCGCCAAAGTTATGTGTTTTGTGAATCATTGTCGTCAGTTTTAACTTGGGTTTTGTAGCGTGAAATACGAGTGTATGAATGCGGATAGCTTTGCCGTTGAACCGGACCTTGTGCTAAAACTCCAGTTTTCTGAATATGCACAAATCTTTATCGCTGTTGACAGACGTGTCTATGCCCACTCCCTCGACTCATTGTGTCGGCGCTGTGTCACGAAAGGTTCCAGTCGCTCTTGTCTGAATGTCTCTTACCTTTTCGAGAACAACATACATCGCTGCAGTTTTTTCGGGTGGGTAACACCCAGTATCCGTCTGCTTCATCAGCTACGATCCTAGTGATCGAATTGACCAAGTTTTATTTCAATGTGAATTGCAGTCCATATATTTTTCGACAAACATGCCTGGACATTAAGTAAATTCGCCTAGATTGCACAAATGTCCTGGTGTAATATTGAAACAGTAATGAAATAAGATGAAAAGAAATGATCCGAATCGCTCGTGAATGAGTGCGTGTCCGATGTTAGTATGATATGTTTGGTGACATCGTGCCCCATATATAGGTGTCGTACATTTTAATGAACCCTCTCATTATAGACACACACAATCTGGATATGTCAAGTTTGGTGAGCCCCATTGCCGAGATATGCTTGGCGGTGGATGGGAATATATGACCCTGGTTGTTGATGATTATCGCATGATGCATGCTATTTAGTGCCGCAAGAAATTCCGAGCGCATAAAGCGGGCTATGGCTTCTGCATAAGCACCTACACCGTATTTGTCAATTTTTAGTTGATAGCTACGGGTCATTCTCTAAGTGTCGCATATATGCACGTCCATCACCTCTGCAGGGGGAGTTTTTACTGTCGATTAAATCCAACTTGATGTACGTTGATGCAGCTGGGATGCGAGGCTTCGGGATTATTTAGGCCTCTTTGCGACGAAGAGTGTTGGTTAGTTACTTCACGATATCATTGTGCTTCTTACAGCGAGCATCATGGCTTACACACAAAACTGCAGTACGTGAGAAAGTGTTTCACTTTGTCCGAAAGCTGTTGGGTTTGGGGGGTGGTCTTCCCCTGGAGCATAGTGATTTTGTCGACAGCACCCCTGCTTGTAGTTGAGTTTTTCTGATGTAGAGTCTGTGGAAAAATCTCTCGGGCTTTCTTATCCACTTGTGAGACGCTGGCTTCGTAATTACCCTCCGAAGCAAGGATCCGTCCACAGATTGTAGCAGTGTGTTCTTCCTTCACGTCACTTTTGTCGAAGACGACTTGATTCCCAATGATTGCGTGTTTCGTGGCAATGCGCTGGATGTTAGCCCCTGAAGGTTCTCGTACTGCCCAGTTGATAATTGGGTGGGCGAGTGAAAGACGTTCTAGGCGGTCCTTCCGAATCAATGGAATCATATTAGAAAGGCACTGAACCCCTAGGTCATAATCCTCAATTGATGCGTAAAAGAAAGCAACGCTGGTGTCCTTGGAGAGTTGTAGCCCTTTTCTTATACTTGCGCGGACCAGCCTATCCATCGATTTGAGGGTCTGCCGGTGCACCACAACCAATGAGAGGCAATGTGGATAACGCGTTCAAAGATAGGTGCGCAATTTGTCCACGCCCTGGTTGGGCTTGAGATGTTTCCCTTAGCTTTAATTTGACTTGGTCTAGTGAGTTCCACGCATGTTTACCCTTACAATCAAATGGTTTTCCAAGTAGTCGGAATTCCTCGGATGGCTTGATCGAAGGGATCTGGAGCTGCTCAGTGTTCAATATAGGCAATTTTTTCTTTTGCTGTCGACGGGGATATCCAGTGCCATTGATTTCATGTGGTTTATTGGCAATCTAAGGCGCTGTATATCCTCCCTACACTGACCTAGGCGTTCGATTAGGGATTCTGTCGCGAGCAAATAGTACGACATCATCTGCCTAAGTGATATGATCGATTGGATCTGCTGGGGAAATCCACTGTGTGTGTAATGCTTCCTCAAGGGCCATGCTGAACAGCAAGGGAGAAGGTGGACCTCCCTGACGGACACCAACCCCTGGGTAAATTCTCAGTCCGTTGCCGATTGAGATTCCGGAGGAGTAATAAGATATCAAGTAATGTACAAGAAAAGAGGGGCACCGGAAGTGGAGGCTGCGTGAGGCAGCGACGCGTGGTAGATGGAATGAAAGGTTTTTGAAATGTCAAGTGAAGCAATGAATAAAGGGATATTGTTCAAGTGTGAATATCTTAGGGTCGAGTGTAATATGGTGGGAGCTTCAAAGCAGCCATCTTTACGAAGAAAACCAAATTGATGATGGTCAGCTGGGAATGCATGAATCCCGCGAACAAACAAAATTTGTGAAGAAGACAGGTGAAGACTGAAGTTTCGGATATTGGGGGGAAGTTCTCAGGGCGGGAACGCTTGGCACTTTTCGTAACAAACGTTACACGGGCCACGTTCATGGGAGTAGGCTAAAGAAAACAAGCTAATTAGCAATTTAAAAAACAACGTGATGAATCTTGGATCCATCCGACTGGTGTCCTTTGTTGGAACATGGTCTACCCCGGGTGCAGATCCGTTCATTGCTCGCAGTGCAGAAGTTTTTTCCTCAATGGTTACAGGTTTTACGAGATTCCAGTTAATGTTGACACAATTATGCTGTACCCGGTTATCAGGTACAGGTGGTCGCGAGAGCACATCCTTCCAGAATTCATTGAAGGCCGGAATCACCACTCCATCTTGCATGAGTGCAGTCCTTCAACGACCATCGAGTACTGTTTCGGCAGCGTCTTTTCTTCGCAAATGCTAGAGACGTTGTATGTCGCCGTCGCTGACGGCTATTGGAGACTGTAAATGCCCGTTGTCTGCGCTTACTGCGCCGCCATGTGCGATGGTATATAGTTGAGCACACTCTTTCCATGGCGTTACTAAATGCTGCCCTATAGTGGCTCGTTTGCAGGTCTTCAGGTAGCTGCACGTTGTTCAGTTTGTGAGATACATTGGGCTAGTTTTCCTATCGCTTCCGTTAGATGTTGAAATGCAGCCTGGTAACCTGTTGTCTCTGTATCTAGGTGCCAGGTATCTGTAGCGGGTTTCCCTTCGTTTTTCGGCTTATGATTCATCCAAATCGATCATCAACGTGATTCCGTATGATGAGACTGAGGATAAAGATAGACGGGGCGTTGAAGGGACTGGCTGTGGCCAGTCTTTGTCGGGGTAATCTACGCTGTGTGTGCTGATATTCAGCGTGACAATAGAGTCGTCTTGATGGTCACTCGGATGGGGACCGCGCCACGTGAGGGGTGAAAGCGGACCTGTGGGGTTCAAATGGAGTGGTGGGTAGACCTCTTCAGCCAGGTTATAGTAAGGGGAACTTGGCGACTGAGTGTGAAGGAGGAATGGTGAGGGGCGCGCGTAATTGAAATAGCTGAGCAGTTATATAGGCGTTCCCTTGCTCCTGGGATGTCCCAACTGAGATATTGCAATCGCCTCTTAATGCAATCATTTGATCGACAGGGAAGTCGAATGTAGAGCTGACTGAGCATCTGTGGAAGATTGGGGACGAACGGTGCCAAATCCATGGCGCGGGGGCCAATAGTGTCGTTCTCTAGCACAGACCAGTTACACTAGTGGTTGTATAGCCGCGCAGTACCCTCTGCGTCGTAAGCATCCGGACGGGCTTGATGGCAGTGCTGATACAAACCACGCTTGCTTTTGTACCTTTTGCTGCATGTTGGACATTCGAACTCCGTCCAGTTGACGATGACAGTATCAGCCAAAAATCCCGTTACGTTGCGGCGGTGGTAAGCTAGGTGTTAACTTAAGCCTACGCTTGTGGAGAAAGGGTACGGGTATAAGTCACAGTAATGCAGTAGAATGTCGCCGGTCGTCAAGTCTGGTAAATTGTCCTCTTGCTGGATGACTGTTGGGGCGATGTAGTTGATGTTGCTATCGCGGTATGGGCCGATGCCTTTGGCTTCTGGGATGATACGCTTGGGTTATCCGGAGAAATAAGAGAATTATGTAATGAAATGGTGTGTAATGCGTGGTAGGCGAGCGATTCCGATGGCTGTGATAGACATCGGCACAGGCCGAGCCGTTCGTGATTGTTGAACGGGAGCCAGCAGGTCTGCTTTCCTGGCAATTCAGACAGGAGGCGTAAAGAGACCGTTTGAGACCTGCGCCGAGGGTCGTTCATAGGTCACGATCCGCTGCTGGAGTGACGGTTCGGATGGTAGCTCGGGTGAATGGGTTTCTACTCGCAAGTTACTGTGTCCTAGAGTAATGAAGGGGGGAGGAATTGTAATTGCAATCTGGCAAGTGATCAACCGAAAAAGAACGCGATGCAGAAGAGTCCTCAGCCGTTGATGGTGAGATGCCTGCTCTTCTGCGTGAAGTTCACTGGATGTCCACCTTGTTTGACCGTGGCGATTCGGTCTACTTGGGATGCTGCAATTTTCCCCTAATAGTAGCCGGCGTTCTGGTTTGGAAATGCCGGTAAAGGCAGAGCAACAGATTTTTCAGAGTTCTCTCTCCGGGCTGCAGTTCGTCGGCTAACTGCAATGATTCGGCATCTTTTTCTGTCGACCAGGTGACACTCACCGATCTCATGAGGGCGCGTTATTCTTCAGGTTATGTCTGTCGGCGGTGCATTGTCAGCGCTCTCGCTGAAGTAAAAGGTTTGCCGTAGAGAGGACAAGCATTAGGTATTAATTCATCGACTCGACATTGGTCTGGGGAATGTCCTGTCTGCTATCCCATGTGGCGAGCCAATTCATCCCCAGAGGTATATAGGAAGCACAGCAAAGTATGCAGGTGTGCAGAGTGGATGTTGTGGTGGCAGTACTTAGAGTGGAGATAGCGGGGGAGGTGGGTTGGTGGAGAAAGTTTTGTGCAAAATCCATCTCAAATGCTGATAACGGAGAGACACGAGTGACCATAGAGCTTAAGCCGGATAAATGTGAATAAAGCAATGCTAATAACTATATGATAAGAGCAAATAAGCGTTCCATGGTAAAATTCGCAAAATGTGCTAAAAGAAAGAAACTATGGAGTCTAGCCAACATACAAGATAACAGTGGCAGTAGTGTGCAGATAAATACAAGACTAGAGCAAAATCAGGTAAATAATGAGCAAGAGCATGGAAGCCATAACTTAAAAAACAGACTAGATATAAAAAGTGTAACAGACTACAGACATAAGTGTTTCGAATTAATTTGGTAAAGAAAAGTGTTCCTACGAGGTGATGACACCAATAAGTCGTTAATTTCTCTGTTAAAATGTAGATACAGGTCAAGATATGGTAATATTATCACATTGAAACAGAGAAACAGGACCTTGACCAGAGAAACGGGCGAGATTAGTTGTCAGAAGCCCAAAATATCTAGTACAAACTCCTACTGGTACTATGCAACCGGTAAAACTGGAAGCTGACAAGCGCTAATCACAAAAATAGCCGAATTCAAGGCAAAACAGCTAAGAATGAGGAAAATACGGTGAATATGCCCATAATGTAAACCATTGCACTAATTTGTAGCAAATACCAGCTATTCTATGCAGCATCGAAACCTCTGCCATCGAGTCTAAGTGGCTTTAGTGACGCTGACCTATCGGTCAAGATAATGAGGAATAATGCTAATAATACCAAGAACACCGTAATAAGTTCGCACCCACTACCCATAACATTAGAAAGGGCTAAAAAAGCTGAACACAAATGGGGAGAAAAGGGAAAGCAACACTGCCCTAGCTCTACGAAAATGCACTCTTGGCAAACCTACCTTTCATTTGTTAGTAGTATAATGATATTTCACTTCTGGCGACGTCCATACAAAATACTCCAACTACTGCGGTTTATCTTCGGCTGTTAAATTGCTGCGCGCTGATTGGCTGATCCAAATGACAATCACACTTTCGTTTTAGGGACAGGCGGATAACGAAGCTTGCATCAGTCGGACCTCTTTCCTGTTAGCCTTGAGATTAGATTCGTGCGTCACTTCGCTGGATGCGCACGTCAAGGCCACGGACCAGAGAGGCAGAGGTACACATGATATTGATCGTGCGCAGATGGAGTCTAAGTGACACCTAGACGGCTTCCTATATCATGCAATTTCAGCCAGTCTGCTTTACGTACTCAAAATGGGTACATTTTCAGCATTTACATTATCAACAATAAGTATATCAAAGGGTTATCAACAAAATTGTTAACCTTTAAATGAGTAAGAAATGAGAAGGGTGTACTGTCATAACTCGAGTTATGATCGATCGATCATGCAACGATTCCATATTGCTGTACTAAATCTTTGGAGTTTGCATCCAATCAAGAACGGACAAGATTTCGTTGAAATCTTTCTTCATAATTCGTTTTAGTTGGGGTGTAATTTTGTGTACAAAGACGGAAAATCGTGGATCGTGCGCTATATCGGCGTTTATATTCGAAAGATGGATATAGTAGATTTGTCGCAGTGATTTTGAACCTTGCTTGAACAAAATATCCCTCAGCCTATTCTTGCAAGATTATGTAAATTATGATGCTCGACGACAAAGGCAACGGCCGAATTAAAGGCCCCGCGATCCTTGCCCGAAGAGACAGCAAAGTAGATGGTATTTATTCGCCTGTATTTGCCTTATGCAGCGACAGTTAGGAGTATTCGTTGTGTTATGAAAGAGCCCAATGAAAGCCCAATTTTAAAATTGGCTTCCAGAAATAGCCGGAAATCGTGATGTAGGAAACAACGCCAGTGAATTTGACGCGCACGTTTTAGGAGAAAAAACAACAATTTGAAACTGAAGAGGAGGTAACTCCTGGTCCGTACTTTCAAGCTATATGAACGTTGGGAAGAGCCGGTCGAGCCTGATCGACTGAGTGTATGCGAGCGGGACTGCGATAAAAATTAGACACAGTAGATAAAAGTGCCGAGGCAGTAAAATGTCCGACTGCACGCCAGAGGTTGCGGGTCGCAATCCAGCCACTCAGTGAGTGCTTCACAATGACCGCTCCAATCTCTGCCCTGGGGAGCTCCGTCGCTGTTTATGACTACGCCTATTGCCTCTTTTACTTGTCGCACCTCAAGATTCCGCTTGAATCCATATCAATTGTTTACTTTCTCTTCCCATTAGTGCGCTCGTCACCTTCTTGGGATCCGTCATAGTGCATAGCCGGTCTGTTATGCTTACAGTGTTCGCCATGCTTTTTTTTTTAATTCTCTAGCCATGTTACTGTGTTCAACACTTTACCCACGCACGGCCACAAACCCTACACTTTACTACTCAACGTGACTATCATTGATTTGCGTTGCATTAGCCGTCAGCTCATAACACCTGTCTAGGACTACACTTATCTATGCCATTCTTCTGGTTGACAATAGAACATATTTTGTTGACTGCACCTGCTTGTAATTATATACAGGCCTAGAGGGCGTGTCTGAAATGTTTTTCTTACTACTGTACTGTCTATTCCCCGACTCATCATCCGTGTAATGATTCACTACGGTAAATGGAGTGCATCCGCACTGACCTCTCTGTATTTCTTACCCACTGTGTGATTGAATCGTTTTTGAATAACTTCTTTCGGTCGCATTCTATTTCTCATAGGGTAGGTCACGGTGCGCGGATGATCGGACCCAGCTGCCATGAAAAGTTCACTGACGCAAATCGCTACACACTTTGGCATGTACTTTGTACCTTCAAAGTTTAACGTGCTGCTCTGACAGTCTGCACTATCATGAAACAGTCGCTCAAATCGGTCATTCGTTATACTCAAGTGGCCAGCTGTATCTTCTGTAGTGGTCGCATCACCGAAAATTGGTACATGCATTGTTAGGGTTCGTGTGATTTTCCATATCCTCCATAGCGTATGTACTCTGATCAGGCCTGATCAGAATACGCTTTATGCACCCGAAAGAATTTATTTACGCCATCTATGCTTATGTTCTGGAAGTTGATATCAAGAAAACGAAATTAACTAAAATGAAACACATAAGGAAATGTCACTCCAACAGCCGCTTCCGCGGCATGCTCGTTGCTTCCCTTTGATATACAATTAAATGTACTGACAACCTGATGAGTTGTTATGATTTGACGAAGCATGAACTAACAGAGCAGAACCTTTACCACGTAGAAGGAGACATTACTTTTGAAAGGTCATTAAACAGCGGATTAAAAGGCTCATTTCAGACCAGTGGACGCAATCTATTACAGGCGTCTAAATGTCCAGAGACGGTCACATCAACTGGAGAATCTCCAGCTGAACAGCTTCATCTAGAAATGGGACATATCGATGCTACCAACAAGGTGTAATCCTTCCAAAGTAGTCTAGAGAAGATGAAAGATTAACAATTTAGCCAATGGGAACTAGTACGTGAAGCCACATTTAAATAGTAGGCAGTGAAGTAATGAGAACATCTTGTTCCGAGAAAATTATAAGATAATCCAAAGCTGGATTTAGGGAGCACGCTGTGTGGTTATGTTGCGATTCGCAACCTCTATTGAGACCTCGGCTCACTTTGAGGTAAACCTCGGTCATTCCGATCTCGAGGATCATATCCTGAATGGAAATGTTTGGGTGTTGCTCTTCCCAGCACTGGCACACCACGACCGTGGTGTCATCCTGCTTTGGACTCGTCAGATGGAGATAGCCTGAGCTGGGGTGGAACTCACAGCGTGCTCCCTAAATTCAGCTTTGAATTGCTTTCCGCTGTTCCATGCGTTGCTCGCGGATCTCAGTAGCATAGTGTTCAGGGCGTCAGCCATGAACTACTAAGCTCTGAGTTCCACCCCAACTCAAGCTATCTCCACCTGACGAGTCCAAACCAGGACGGAACCGCGAGCGTGGTGGTCCATTGTTGGGAACAGCAACACCCAAACATTTCCAACTTATAAGATAATCTTTTGACGCATATGCGTGAACCAAGGGAGATTCTTAACAAGAAGCCATTGAGATACTTGATGGTGGATGATGCTCACACTCATCGTATGGGAAGTACCTATAGTAGTCTACAAATTACGGGCAAAGAACTGGAAAACATCTGCAATTGGTTTGTCTATGCAGCATCTAGCTCCATGCCATACCAAGTCAAGAAGTTTACTACACTCGCCAGATCAAGTGCCTTCATGAATGCTGTATTATCACAAAAATCATCAGCGACAATGCAAATAGATCATTCCAGTTTAAGCAGCAATGTCGTATAAACTTAATTTTTAGGATGCTTTGACTCAGGCGCAAATGTGTCGAGAGTGTTGTTTAGGCGTTTTTGACGATGACTGACCGAACACTACTTAAAAATTATACTTGCATTCTATCAAATAACAGCTTGTAGCGACCGGTACTTGAATAATTTGGTTGCTTAATTGCACTAACTTTGAGATAGCGTAACCGATGATGCCTTAACTCCGACTCTCAAACTTTCGAGGGCGATCAGGCTCAATGGGATAAGGGTCATCAAGTTGATCATCTTTCACATCAGGATGTAACTAACTTTAACATTATAATAAATGTGTTTACGTATTTCCTTCGCTTCACAACTGGTGTGACATTAACAATTTTATTTAAGAGCTATTGCACCATACTGCTTTATCGGTAGAACAGCGATTGAGGCCGCATTTCCAATCCTTCACTTTTTTCCACTACTTTAATGGTTTAATTGTATTTTTACGTGTTCCTAGTTTTGTAACTATAGCCAAGAGAACATGGAACTCGTGCACTGCCACAGCTTTTCCAATTGACAGAATAGGACCACATGGTCGATTGTGATAACAGCTTCGTTAATAAGTATAGGAGCCCAAATCGAACACGAAATCCACGATGATGAGGATAGCAGCCGTCGAATTTATAGCCATTCTTAGAATGATCCATCTGGTGCATTGCGATTGACATTACTGTATCTATCAATGAGATGGTCATTGCGTGCTGAGGACACTAGTTGGTTGATCGCATTCGGCCACGCAGGACTGGATGTGTACTTTTGTAGCCCACTATCTGGCGTTTTGCTACAGACCATACAATATCTCAATGCAGCGCTTATGGAGCGCCAACTTGATCATGCCTTCCGAATGCATTTGCTTGCAATATTTGTCAATACCGGTTAGGTGAAATCCGTCGGCCGGTCGCGGAACAACTTACGTGTTGGCCTTGTACTTCGGAGGTCATTGGTCTGAATCCGGTATACCCAACCCACATGCGACCGGTGGTGATTACATGACACTGAGGCGTCGGTACGGTGTGTCGGCATTCTACGGATGACTAGATGAAATCCGGAGATTGCCAGTCAGTGGTACAAGCGCCCGAATGAAGTCATCGAGGGATTGGATTTTGTTGGTGCTCGTCGTCTTCAGTGATAGTGTTTTCGGGATCATGGTGGTTGTATGCCCTATCGGATATGGCACCTCATAAAATTATTCGCGCTTCTGCATTCATCCCGTCACTTTTGTCTTTTAACTCTTTCACTTTACATCGTTATCATTGCTTTAATTATCATTGTTTTGGAGATGGGTGTCAACGCAATGGAATCCAATACACGTTCCATGTTTGATAGACCTACATGAGTTGCATCGGTTAACACATCGTTCCAGATCAGAATTCTGGTGTTAGGCGCGAACAATACTGTAGATGTGTTCTGTGACGTACTTTACCTCTGATTTGGAATTTCCCAACCCAGAAACTGGATACTACCGATACTTGCACCAGTCCCTGCATTCTTACCCGTTTGAACCAACCTCACCTAAATTTTGCTGATAGATCTGTGCTCACAACTTTCCCTCTTGTTTCGTCGTTACACAATTCAATCTTACTGCAGAGCTTTGTGTTTTTATGCGAGTTGTTATCCGCTTGTTTCCCGTGCATTTGTAACCAATAGGCCAGAGACTTAAAGGAAGAATTTCCTCGCTTGCGAATTTTTAATCATCCGAATATTCTACCTGTGCTGGCTATCTTCACCGCAACTCCGCGATTGTGCCTCGTTAGTGACTATATGCAATATGGCAGTTTGTATGACGTGCTTCATCAGTCGGTCGATTTGGATGGTAGCGGAAACATGGGCCTAATGGATATAAGTCTGAGGCAAGCTCTCAAATTCGCAGTTGATATCGCCAAAGGGATGGAATTTCTTCACACTCCAGAACTCAAGGTTCCAAACTTCCGGCTTAATTCTAAGCATGTTATGGTAAGTACGGTTGATTGTCTTCCGAATATTTTTCCCATTGTCGTAGCGTACGATGACCAGTACTATTCGACTTGGCTTCTGTACCGGTTTTTAGGCTATTTTTTGGTGGGTCTTCTAACTGCACATTCCCTCGACAGCGTCCTTTTGCCTTAAGTATCAGAAACCTGCCTTGTAATCTGAGGGCGCTGGTTCGATCCTGCGCGTGAACGGGGTGACCTTCGCAGCAATCGGTGTTGGTTGCGCGGTAGCGATGCGTCGGTACTGTGTACCGGCCTGCTGCTGATGCCTTGCCTTTATCCCTCAACGAACTGTTCGCTATCACTGGTGTTAGTTTGACGTTTAAAGTCTACTTGTTTAAGATTGTCCAGTTTTCGCGATACAGCAGTAGATTTTTGTCCTCACCATATCCACGATACGTGCGCTTCCTGATGAGGTCACTATTTTTGACCTATACATTGCGTCTTCTAAGTTTTTCTTGCTTTTATCTCAAAACGCAGTGTAAACTTTTGTCTATCTTGTTGAACAGCTGTGTGACCGACAGCACATGCTTGGAAAAAATAATACTTAACGTATTCTCAACAGCGAGAAACACGACCCTGCAAAGTTGTCCTTATTTTAAGCTACAGGGGCAATTCAAGCTGAAATTACAGGACTATTGCACAAGTCCAAATGTAATTCCTTTTCCATGTATTCTTTCGTCATTAATTTCGTTTCAACAAGCATTCGGAAACAGATGGCAGCCAGGAATCGTTCAGGGTTTTTTTCCAGGCGGAGTGTTGCAGTGTGGGAGCAAAGTAACAGAAATGTTGACCACGATTGGCCCTTAACACGTTAGACAGAAGCCTTGAGCGTATTATGTTTTCAGTATTTAGTCGGTGGCGTAGGGATAACGCACCTCCCATGTAATCTGGAGATCACCGGTTCGAATCTTTGCGGGTGCGGGTGGTGGTCTCGCAGTATACGTACCCCTTGTGTGCAACTGGTGTTAGTCGCGTAGCAGTGAAGCATCGATACACAATGTGCCCTTGTCATACTGTTGATGCCCCCGACTATTCGCATCAGTGTTCGAATGGAATTGCAGCCATATCAAATAGAACAGGCACAAAATTCAAATTAAGCGCCAGGTGACCGTCTTGTTTCTAGAGCTTGTCGACACTCCGCTTTCCCCTGCAATTTTTTTCTTGTGTGATATTGCCTGCATGCGCTAGACTTTGTCCACCATCAACTGTCAGTATAACTAAGCACCATGTAATGACTTGATTTGCTCTATTTTCCACGTCCGTGCACGTCGCGGCTATGTATAAGCCAAATTTAGCCATCCGTGCGCCGTCTTTTTCCAGCAAACTTACGGCCGTTTAGGCTTGTTTCGACTGATTAACGTGCTCAAGAGTGGATGAGAGTCAAACGCTTTGAATGAATTCCACGGTCCCATGAGTCAGCCACAAGCCACCATTGAACTCACTAAAGGACTTTTACTTCATGCCGAGAACCGTCTGCAGTTTACATTTTTTCATTCATGTACTATGACTACACCACTAGCATACTGGCATGTGAGCTCGGCTGCAACAATGCCACACACTGACATTGATCAATTACAGTGACCTAGAATACTTACTACTTCCCACTATAGTCGTTTTTTCGCACTTGTCATGCAGAGTGGGACACGCACGATTTGTAACTTGGTCTAGCAATTCGGTTCAGTTCAGTCGAACAACTGCGATCCGATCACTAAAGTGCGCTAGCTACAGTTGCCATAACTCACATCGCAAGTGGAACAATAAATAGCTACTTCAAGAGAGTGGTGTTTAAGGCAAATAGAATGTAAAGCAAAAAGAAAGTGCGTTAAACTAATCAGAATGGAACGGAGATTAATAATGAGATGCAGGAGACTGAACGCAAGAGCGCCACTGACTGCTTGACTGCGTCATATCAGCTACGGTCTCTAATCATTGGTGTAAGCCATTAAGATTCAGTAAACATTCCAGTGAGACACCAAAAGGCTTCTTGTCAAAAACCAACTGGCGAACCCGGTGTTTCCACCAGACATGAGCAATGCTTCACAAGCACCGGTGGTCAAACATTACCCAGCGGACCGGCCAGTTCTCTAATTCATACCGGCCTTATCGCAGTGGTATACACCCCACGTTTCACTGTTAGGCTGATATCGCTCCGTCTTCATAAATCGTTGAATCTCTGGAAAGCCAAACTGGCATTGCTGATACGCGAAGTAACTTCCTCATTGATGTAACCACCAGATGTGACACAGTTACTAAGGTAAATCAACCGATCCACCACTTCAGTGACTGTTCGGAAATAGCTAAAACCGAAAGTGTGTCAGCTCAGTTCTACAAAGCCACCTCGCACTTTGAAGGTGCAAAGTACATGCCGAAGCGTGCAGCGTTGCGCACAAGTTGGCGCAGTAATGTTTGCATAGTTGCTGCGTCAGACCCAAGGGGCACATTGTCATCCGCATACTCCAGCTTTGTCAGTCGATCACTTGGCAGAATTTCCACTTTGGTGGAGTCTAAAATAACCTAGTCATTCATGATCATTTCGATAAGCAGTGCTACCAGCTAGCGTGGTCAACAGATTCCAAGGCAGCTTTCAAGCCATGAAAAATCACCATTGTCTGTCTTCTGTATATGTATCTCTGCTCCAAAATTTAGCGAAAAGTAAAAATGTGGTCGATGCAATCAGGACCACGGTTCTCACGGGGACCATTAATTCGTCCTTGATATAGCAAGCAAAGTAATTACTCTATTTGTTCATTCTACCGATGGGATGGTACCTTTTGTGCAAAATTCACACACTTCGGAAGCATCTATTTTCATCGTTAACCAGACAACTTTTGCTTGTTACCATCCGATAATATTCACCTTTCCAGCCTTGGGTGTTGGTAGTTCAGGCAGCCATCTCAGTTGGACTCTACATGTTGTGATAATTAGTTTTCCTTTATGCTCAACTGTTGTTGTCGCTGGTATTTCCCAGGCGCATCAGAGTCACTGGAGACAGGTCGAGTGCATGGGATCCACTTAACAATCTCAAAATCTGCTTAAGAGAGTGGCAGGAAATCGACACATTTCCTACTCCAACGGCAGACCGTGAGGACTTTACAGGTTCGAAGCACGACTTGGTTGGCCTGCAACGCTAACATCGGAGGTTTACTTCGGGAGCGAAATGGTATTATTGCTGTTGGTTTTTTTCCATACCGAACCTAATCCAGACTGTTTTAACCCTTCATGCCACCGTGGTAACATGTAACTGCATTTAAATAGATCGAAGGGCGAATATATATATATATATATATATATATATATATATATAGGACAAATAACAGAAAAAGAAAAATAATCGCAAGATAGAAAGGGAGTTAACTAGAAGCCAATATTTGAACGTGAAAGCGCCGTTGACTTCTCGGCTGGGCCCTGTTATGAAATCTCTAGCTGTTGATAAAGCCATTCCCGAAACCCCTGTTTTCGATGGGGACATCCCAAAGAATGCATGTCTTTCAATTCCTTTATTCATGCTTTTTTAACCACCTCAACAATTGGTCACCATACTACTCTACTCAACAGGCTAAGCAATTTGCTTGTAATGCTTGGCAGCGCACGTTTACGGATTTGCCGATCGCTGAAACTGCAGACAGCCACAGGATGCTTTTACCTATTGAGGGACCATGGGCGGCCTGCGCTGCACCACTCACAGCTCCACGTACACACATATCCAGTGTAGACCCAAAGGAATAAAGTGGACGCATGTAGATGGGAGCCAAGTTTCATCAACGGAGCCGGCTCACATTCCTTCAACATGCACAGCAGCAGCATTCTTGTCTATCTGTGAGCAATCATACGTACCAGACGCAGACAAGGCGATGGATGGGCCGTAGTCCGCTCCACACTGGATGGAACCGCTCTTTGCGTTTAGCATGATCACAAGGATCGTCCCTTCTGCAATGATTACCAGTTTCATGAAGCCAACTTTTTAACGGGTTGGCGCCCTTCCACCATTCACACAATGTGAAACCACACAGGGGCCATCAATCACCAAGCATCAAAGATGTGAGATATATAAGCATATGCGCACACTTACAGACCGAATTCCAATGTCGCAGAAATTAACGCACTACATGGTATGTTCTGTCAAATAGCAAACCAATCGGCCAAGACATTAGGTGAGGACTTTAACATACTGGATTTATCGTGAACCTCAGGCCGTTTACCTACCATATACACCAATCTAGTCTCTTCCTGGTATTCATACGGATGGATCCAATGTGTCAGATCACCAATTAGAATGGATCGTATCTTGGACCTAATGTTCACCATCGGCCTATTATCAGCATCCACCGACGTTCTTGAGCACTTCCTGGTGGTGACCACAGTAATCAGTAATCCCACATGATTCCAAACATAGGCTGTGCCCGAATTTCGCATACATGCCAAGAAACAAAGCCGTCAACAGGGGTATGTTTGCTAAGTTAAAGAGATCTTTTCATTGAGACGGCTTTTTCTTTACTGGAGACTCACAACTCGCAGCAGGTTTTATGCATCAACATTAATATATGTATTACTACATTCACTTCCACTGCCTATCGACACTTTGCTCCTATGAACAAAATGTCTACGTCACGGAAAACAGCTATGAATTTCAAAAGGTTGCTAACGGTATGCCGTAAAAAATGATTTCTTCCGGGTACAGAGAACACATAGACAGTTTTGTCCACCTAGAAAGCTTCATTTCTGCCGATGACACTCTTGGAGCAGAGATACCCCTTCGTAGGGCTAAAGCCTTGTTAACGTTTGCCAACTTAAGACATGTGTGACGCCGTCGGGGTATTTCGCTCTCCCTAAAGCACAGGGTTTACAAAACCTATGCACGCGCGATATTGCTCTACATATACGAATCCTGGCCGATGCGTGTGGAAGACATACGTATTCTCTCGGTCTTTGACAGTAGCTGTTTGCGGAGGTTGTCCGCGTGTCCGGGCAACACCGAGTGCGCAATGACGACGTTAGACTCCGCTTTTTGGGGAAGGCGGATGTTTCGTTTTGTGATGTCGTCCGACTGCATCAGTTGGGATGGTTTGGCCAGCTCCTGCGCATGCCTAACGGGCGTTTACCACGCCGCGCCCTGTTTGCGCACACAGGGTTAGTTTGAAAAAAGTCGTGTGAAGGTCGACCGTCCACCTAGCGTCAATGCATTAAATCGATGACAACTTGCCTGGCCACCGCTGGTCCCGTACGACTCACTTGCTGAGGTCCCAAAGATGAAGAATGCCATTGGCTCACAGAGCTGGAAGCAGTGGTCCAAAACCGGCCGCAATGGAATCAATGTGCACAAGTCACGTTTACCAAAACACTAACTCTTAAAAACCGCGAAAACTACAAAATGGCGTATTTAAAATGACAAAAAATTGTTGCTCTGCTTTTCATTCATTATCAAATCCTTTTACATGTTTTGTAGACCTTGTTCTTTATTCCAACCTCCATGGTTTTGAGCAGCTCGATTGTTGTTTATACATATATATATGTATATGTATATATATAAATATATATATATATATATATGTATCACTACGTCACCAAAGGTTGGCCACAGCTATACAGGTGTCATGTCACACCAAAAAGATAGCGGATGAAAAACGAGCCCACTACAGCCAATATATAAGCGGTAAACAAACCAGCCTTTGAGCTGCAGCTATACCAAACGGAATCAATGTGTGATTTCAGTCGTTACAACAGATAACCGCATAATAACTGATCTTATCCTTACCAGTGAAATATTTAGTCAGTATATCTACGCCTCCTTTAACCTGAATAATAACCTTCCAATATTAAGCATACCACCATCCACACTTAATGAACTCGCTCATTTCAAGTTTAAATGCCAGGAATTACATAACCTTATAAAATCCACAATATTATCCCATCTCAGCGGACCAGATATTGTACCCAATACACTTACCATACTCGGGGGGTGTCGAAATCTGCTTGCTTCTATTGAGTACCTTCACTTTACCCATGAACTCTGGCACTGTATCAGCACAGTGGAAAGAAGTCATTGTCATACCACGACATACATCAGGCTCCCTGTTTGAAACAACGTATTATCACCCATCAAATCATACAACCATGCGATAAAACATGATGGAGCGACTTATAAAATCAGTAATGGTTGACTTTCTACTGCCTGGAACGTTAATCAACGACTCTCAGCACAGCTCCCTAAGTGCTCATTCATACATAACGGACCAACTTGAATTTGTACACCAACTAACTGCTTCACAGGATAACGGCATGTCTGCAACCGTTATTACCTCCACTTCACGAAACTCTTGATCCAGTGTCCCACAAAAAACTGATGTCCAAAATGGGGTCGTCTAGAATCGTGAAACTACTCCTTTCGTGGTTCAAATCATATCTCACGGATCGAACGCGGGAACACAAATCTGAACCAATAGCAGTCAAAACTGCTGTAGTACTGGTTAGTGTTCTTGGTCCGCTACTGTTCTTGCTGTATCTTAATGATGTCTTTGACTCAATGAGATTCGGAATATCCTACGTGTTTCTTGACGATATCAAAATTGTTCACACTTTTCATCCTGTTACCTTAAACGAAGCTATCAACTTCATGCAACTCGACCTCCACGCGTTCGGAATCTTGTGCTCAAATTGGAGAGTGTCATTTACAACAGATAAGTGTGACACAATCTTCCAAATGCGGCATAATGTCTAACGATCTGAACATTTGGGATAAACCAAATAATATGTCACTCAATTCGGGACCTTGGACTAAATTACTCATGCTCACTCAACTTCTCCGAACAAATAGCTTACATCACTGACAAGGCCAGACAGTATGTTATTCAAAAGCAGAATCCATACTCCGTGCCTATTCATCACTTTCACGTCCCATTTTGGAATACTGCTCAGCGCTGTACAGTTGCACAAGCAAACGAGACCGCATTTTACTGGAAAATGTACCACGAACATTCACAAAGCACTTATTACGTACCTCAACGAAATTAGGATATTTCGAACGATGTGAGAAACACATATTTGATTCCCTTTGCTCGCGGTGCTTGAAGCACAATCTAATCATATTCTTTAATCTCTTGCACAAGGAAATACATGTTTCCAATCTTAAAATGACAATAATACAATCACCATTATAAAACGCGCGAAATAAGGAAAGTTCCGTAGTGGAATGCAGATCGAGGACCACCAGCTCCGCTAACTTCTTCTTTAACGGATATGCACGAATCTGGAACAAATTGCCAACCGATATTCGTGCTAGCAATTCAGAGCCGAAATTACAAAAAAGGACCAGCAAATACTTGACCTAGCAAAATTTGATCCATCTTTTGGAATGTCACATAATAAGCAGCCACGCATACGAACAAGGCCCAAGGTTTATATGATTCAGAAGCCAGTCTACAACAGAGAGCAAATATTGCAGTGGTAAGGCCTTTACACTGACCGCCTTTATCTTCTTTGTTTCTCCTACACGGCTATTCTAACGGCGAAGTTATCACTAGGTGTGTGGTGAGGGAGGATGTCAACCAAACACACGCCACATCCTTCCTCCTTATTGTAAATGCTCCTACTATTTTTATTACAGTTTACTCTTACTTTTGTCCCTTGTGGCCGTCACTCTTGCCCCAATTTCATGTTAGTGCCACTACCAGCATTCGATACTACTAACTGACCTTGAACAAAGCGCCCATCACAATGTGCTTAAAGAAAGTTGATACCTACTTTATGCATTTCCGTATTCATATTCCCAAGAGACTTAACAAACCCGACATAGATATTCTACGCAACACAAGAACACACTTAATCAACAATCAACTTTTATTCCCTATCATAATTGACAAAACATTCGCGCTACTGTTGTACATTTTCCTATCATTCGTGGTCGCTGCGCTAGAATATGCTTTTATTTACTTGAGCATGCCGTCACAAGCGTGTCTTGCCGAAGACGAGATTATACAATTTATTTATTAATTATTATGTAGCAGGCGTGTCACGACTCCATTATTGACCTGGGTCTATGACTTGAATCACAGTCAGCCTTGTTACCAAGCGCTGATGTTTATCTATTCAACTTACCCGTCACCTCTTCGATATTTTCCCCTCGTGGCCATGCTGCTGGCTTACACTAGACACGCTTGGCTGAGGCACACACAACCGCATGTGCTACTGCACTATGTGATTGACGTCGATGGACTAGGCCCCACCGACGTCTGTCTCTTCCGTAGCTGAAGTTTCTCTTGCTGACGCAACAATCCCTTCTAGTGCACATAGCCAAGGGAATTATTGAAATTGTCAATCAGTTGGCGAGGATTCACTGTCATTGCTTCCAAACACCCAAAGTCAACATTAGTTGGTGGTAACCTCACCTTGATTATCTCCCGGTAACCTAGCTTTGGTTTACTCACATTTCTATTCCATGCACTAACTTAACCATACAGTAGCCGCTTTGGTATCTTCGACGAACCCATGTGGCTGATATGTGCCGCAGCATAAGTATGCAGTCCGCTTCCCACGCGCTACTTCGGCGGAGAACTTCCGCGTCAGCAGCTCAGTCACCCCAGCCGATGCGCCGAATCCGACGCAAACACTGTTGCTGAAAACGCTCCAAATATCTAATGTCTTCTCGTATGGCGTCCATCGACTTGTACACCGCCAGCTTGGTCTCCACGAGCAGCTGGTGATTCTTCTAGTCCCTCTGTTACATCTTGCCAAATTCAACACTCGCCTTCGATACGCGCATGCTCAGCTCATTGACAGTATGTTCCTTAGGTAGCAAAATTTTGATGTGGTCCATAAAAATTCATAAGCAATCTTAATTTGCTGATAGCCCACAAATTCCATTCCTAGTGACGGCTGGAGAACGCAACCAATTGCTTGTGTTCTTGGTGAGTCTGTACTTGGCGGTTGTCGCTGCGAGAACCGTCGTGGTGCGTTGCAACTCATCCTCACGGCATGCAGACAACGCGTGGTCGTCGCGAAACCAACGACATGCGGGTAGCTCTCTCACACACTTGGGTTCTCGCCCGAAAACGTCGGATGTTTAGAAACCCACTACCAATACGGTGCTCCTCACGGACACCGTAATCACAGGTATCATTTACACAAATCATAGTATCTAGGTAGATATTAAACTGAGTAGGAGCTAAGGCACAGCCTTGCTTCATGCCAGCGATAACAGTAAAGTCATCCGAGGTTTGTCCACACAGCTGCACCCTCACCCATATGCCACTGTGCAGACATTTAATCAATCTTACAACTCGGACTTATCCAACAACAGTCACAGTGCTTCGCGGTTCACCTGAAATGCCTTGGTGAAGTCAACAAACAGCGATTACAATGGCTGCTATCGCTCTAGGCTTTTCTTCTTCAACTGACGAGCGATGAACACTATATTTATTTTGCTGCGGCCCGAAGGAATCCACATTGCTCTTCCGCCACGTTCGGTTCAACGAGCTGAGTGATGAGGCGGTTGAGCAGCATTCGAGCGATCCTCTTCCCCGTACGCCATCAAGTTCATGCCACAAAACTAGTGCAACACTGCTTGCTATATTTGTTTTTGTGTAGTGGTAACACAAGGGTATCCATCAATCCCCATGCGTTGCACTAAGTGATGCAGCGCATTTACCAACGCGAGTCAGCCGTGTTTCAACACTTCAGGCAGGATCCGGCCGGCGCCGACACACTCGCTGTTCCGCAGCTGAGCAGATGCTCTCTGCATCTCAAGAACTGTCGGTATATCGGCAAGAAATATCTTTTGTTGTTGCAGCCTAAGCAACGTGGGTCAGAGAATCTGTACGGTTGTTCGAGATGCAGTCCAAGTAAAAGCTCGGCTTGTATGTGACAAACGTGACCAAACCAGTGATGATGATTCAGATGCTGCTTTGGTACTTTTGTGACTAGGTGTGGTTCGGCAGCCGACAGCTCGTTAGCTACTCCCGTTGGCTGTGAGCGTATTTCGCACACACTTGAGGTCGAAACAATACATATTTCTCGACTAAGCGAGTTGCATTCCTGATCATTGTACTGATCATTTGTACTGATTTTAGCACCCAAATATGTCAACGGCTTGAACTCAGCGTTGATGGAATGTACACAACAGAGTTTTCTAAGGTCGACCATAGTTCACCTGGCTAGAATAACAGATTTGACCACCAATTCGCAAGTTCTTTTTTTGTCTTAATCAGAAATACTTGTTCTCGGCAGCTTCCACGAAGGTGGCGGTTGCCTGGAAAAACGGAACTCAACAGCGAAAAGCTTTATGTTGCAGTGGCACTTTTAGAAAACGGGGAAGGGCTTAAAGAAGATTTTCGCAGAGGGATAACCAATACGGCAATAAGAAATTGATGTTTCGTGTTTGTACTAATTGGGATTTAATAGACCTCCTTTGAGAGATAGGAAGACACAAGTACCAATACAATCAGGACCTGCATTAATAGCACTGCGTAACACATCTAAAACTAGGCGGCTTTTGCTTTTTGTGTACGTTAAATGGTCAACTATTTTAATGACGAACCTTCACTGGAAAACATGTCGATAATGACGGTGTGGTCGATAGAATCGAGCTGGCTTTCGCAATCGATAAGCCAATTTACAATCGATATACAGTGCGGGTGATATTGTTCATTTATTCGCCACAGAGTGAAAGTGTGATCCGTGTATGCCTGTCTGATTTGTACCTGCCCTTCATTCCCTACTATTGAATTCTCGTTCCACGCTAAGACGACGGATGAAAATAGCGGCATGTAGCTTTGTTTCTACCAACTTTAAGTCTGTATTCTAATGATTAGCATCTGTGGTACGACGGCCATTCTTGTTTATTGCCACAGTTTACAGAAGAGTAGTAGGGGGAGTTGCATGCTATAGGTGGAAATTCGTCACATCTAGACTCACTCAGACAGCCGCCACACGTCCGGAAAAGCACTGTATGCGCGTTTCATCCTTTCGGGAATCATCAGTGCGCATTCCATCGGACCCTTGATAGGGCTCGAACCCACAACTCGACTGTTGCCAGTCCGTGCTTGAGACCACCGAGCTACGGGGGACGGCAACGACCATCGTGAATAAGTTACTAGATGTGATATAGCGCCGCTCACTACCCACTGACTTACACGTGTTCGCTTCCCTCCAGTAAACTAGCACAGCTTCTTTCCTTCTTATCCATACCAACACGTGAATCAATCTATTGCAGGAGTTTTTACCACACTTAATGGGAGAATCTGAAGCAGAAGCTCTAAAGGACAGTTACCTCTATCTTCACTTGTAAAATCGCAGCCTGAGCCCCTTGAAAGCGAAACGGCTCGGACACCAAGGGCCTACTAAAGTGCTCTTGAAAGCGCTTGGCACAGAGAGTCATCGCTGGTGCTGTCCATGTCCGTTGCACCGATGCATGGGTTCCTGCGGCTCGTTCGTGTAGTCAGTTGAACCTGTGAGAGTTGCCCGCCACTCTTACCTTTTCGAGTACATGAGTTCTGTGAATCCACTTGACATCTGTGTCCTCTCGCAAACGCATTTTTGTCTCACGCATAAATGTTACTCTTTTCATCATCATCAGTACACGTTAGCTGAGGGTGAGAAACACACTTCAGCTAATGTGCCGCAGTACAAAAAGATAAAAAACTGAAAAACTTACACTGCAAATTACATTAAGAAAAATATGACGTTAAATATTATATTATGCGTTTTGTATGAGATCGGGATTGCAAGGGGAACCTAAAGGGAGGAGGTAGATAAAGGAACACAACACGAAATCCATTGGGGCCGGATCTTAGCCATACCAGCAAGTGTGTCTGACCAAACGTGTTCATCATCCTTAGAACTCCAGTCACGCTGTAAGGATTCACCAACCGACGCCAACTTCGAAGTAAGGGTTTTCATTCCTCTTGACCAAGTCATCGCTTGGCCTCCCCTCCTCCTCTTCCAACCGCACCTCCGGCGCACAAACAATGCACGTCGCGGGAGTCGGAGGGCTGGCATACGTGACACGTGTCCTAGACATCGGAGCCTGTTACGCTGTTCGCTTTGTATCCGATGTCTTCGGGGATTTCTGTTTCAGAGTTCAGTGGGTTTACCAATGTTCTTCTTATACTATGTCTTGCGCGGTGCCGACGGGGCGAACATTTTCGCTTCGTTTATATCTATGGAATTATTAATCCACTGAATTTCGCTGCTTTTCGTGCTGCTGAATGGAAGATTTGTGCGTAAAATTGTTTCATAGACTTGCCTAACGGCGAACTGAAACCGCTTCTTAGTTTGAGGCGCTGGATTCTCTGTATCATTCTGAATACAGCAATATATAAAGGGGTGCTTTAACACTGTACCGTTTCGTGATACCTGAACACTTGCAAGTGACAAGAGGGCTACCTAAGACACAACACCAGTTTATCAAATGCGTCGAGGAGGAGAAATCTTTCTCTGGCGACTCGCGCAAACACATGTATCTGCGCTCTCTATCTTTGAACAGGAAACAATCCGAAGCTCTCTCAGTGGGCGTGAATTTTAAAGCCCGCCTTTCAGGCATGCTGGTAGGATCCAGGTTGACGCATCACTTGATCAGATGTTAACATTAAACCCAGCTCAAGAGACCTAGAGATAATTCAACGATAAGTTCGTTAGCATTGCAACAGATTTTATTAGGGCCCTGACACGCCAATTTCCCTACCTAGACAACGATCACGCCAAAGTAATACCTCAGTTAATGGCCAAGGGTTTTATGGTTTTGAAACCGGATAAAGTTTCAGAAGTTGTCACTATCGAAAATTTTGTCTATGAAGACAAGATGAATGTGATCCTGAATGAAAGTTAAATTTTAGAACAAATGCGGAACCAAAAGAGTGTGTATCGAAAGACTCGTGACAGTCCTGTGGAAATTTCGCTGCAGCACAGAACGATAACGGAGGCGATGCGGAACTTTTTGAAGCCAGTGGTGAGTTTCAAGTCCCGAAGGTATGACCTGCCCAAGGTCCACAGAACCAATGTACTGCTTAGAGCGATACTGTCCACGCATAATTCTCCGCATCACAAGGTATCACGTTGGCTGGTTGACTTTCCCGTCGTAATGAGAAGGGTGACAGCGAGTCACACTCTAGTGGATACCTTTGAGTTCATTGTACAGCTGTAGGAAATGCATATTGCCGACAGAATGCATGATGAATGTGCAGTCTCTCCCAACACCCCAGGAAGTGGGACGTTTGACCTCTTATGTGACTTTGTCAATGTTAAACTGATATTTTCGTGTATTCATATGGAGTATTTCATGAATTTATTGCCACAGTTAAGTGAAAATATGCATTTCTTATTCTATGACCAAGCATATAAGGTGGCGTTGCTGTTGAAAGTTCACTGGTCCGCATGCTTACAGCGATTTTTATAGCAAATATTCAAGTGGTGGGGTGAGCCGAATATCAGCTGCATATGGCTCTAACGAGTCATACGGACTACACCATGGTGATCAAGTCAAGTGTGCATGCCTCTCAGTCCCTTCACATGAAGGGTTGCGAACCTGAGGACAATCACCGTTTGGCTTTTCTGAATGCACTGCTGAACTGACGAAAATAATGGTCGATACAGATCTCCGAGTGTGTGGTAATAACACATCAACTTCATACCGGTTCGATATATACGCTGACTAGATTAGGCCCTCCTTATGCCTATTGACCATCTTACTCATCTCCATTTATATGTTGTCGCTGCACCAAGTTAGGCGAAAGCGCAATGTGGCCAATCGATAACGTGGCATAAGGACGTGAGGAAACTGACCGAAAGACTTTATCCGGTTGGTGCATGCCGTGTTCGTTGATGAGAACTTCTGCATCGTCCGCATCGGTAAATAAATAAATACGGGTTATTCTCGACCGTGCTAGTCACGCTCTTGAAGTTATGACCAGGATAAGAGACGCTATCGGATATGACACAATCACGCCGTCAGTGACATTCCTGCATTCGCTTTCTTGCATTCATCTGTTAATGTTCATCACTGTTTCTTGAATCCATGTACTTTATGTTCCACTTACGTTCATTTTCTCATTATCGTTATTTAATGTTAACCCGGTGACGCAAATCGTGACAACTGGATCCACTACACCTCCGTGCCCCGATCATAGTTCTTTAACTGTAATGCACTGATTGCAATCATTACCTCCACAAAACCTTTTTTTACCCAGCTCGCAAAGGGTGTAGAATCTGAATTGCAATTCAGCACAGACCTCAAAAGCAAATAACTGCCCAGAACCATTTACCGTTAAACTTCCAAAGTTGACCGTCTATTTTTTCATTACTTGTACTTTCACCCCGTAAATCCTATAAATCCATATATGTATATATATATATATGTATATGTATATGTATATATATGTATATATATATATATATATATATATATATATATATATATAAGGGTGGCGGCGTCCGGTTTCGGATTTGTCAGTCACTGGCCAGCCACAGGACACCTGCGCCTACAGAGGGACCATGGGTGGCTTGCGCTGCACCACCCACAGTTCCAACCACACACCCCATATCCAGTGTAAACCCGAAGGAATAAGACCGGGAGGCAAGCGGATGGGAGCCACGTTTCATCAACAGAGCCGGCCCACACTCCTTCACAGGCAAACACAAGCACACTGTATTTGGGGAATCAAACACACAAGGCGGTGGCTGGACCGTAGTCCGCTGCACACTGAGTGCATGGAAACACTTTTTGAGCCTAGCACGGCCACAAGGACCGTGCATCGCGTCTCGTCCAGCAACGACCAACTATCTCTTGGATCTAGCATGGACGAAGTAGTGGATAATAGACAGGTAGGCACCTTGTCAACATACACATCAAGCTCGGCCACGCTGAGGATGTTAAACAACGCTTAATCACTTGGAATGACAATATCAAATGAAATAAGTCTAATAATGCATGCAGGTATGCTGACAGCTCTTTTCTATATGAGCATATGAAATAAATAGGTTGCCAAAATAGTCCGCTGTAGTTTAAAGACGTCAGAAGATATATTTTAAGGAAATGCCACAGACGTTAAAATGTTACCAAATTTAACTACAATTAACTTGGGCGACGTGTGCCAGTTAACAGAAGATAGTTCACTTAGGCAATGGGGAGACAATATACCAAACCAAATAACTGAAATATGGAGACCTAGCATGCAAGCACACGGTTTGTAAATCCAATGCAACGTACCTACAAATGCTGCACCAGTTATGCCTACGTTCTATGCAGGACCCGTCGTCACTTCGGTGGTGGCGCTGAGTGGCCTCGCTCATGGCTCACTAGACCTGCCTGACTTAGGCACTCGCGACCGCATGTGCTGCAGCACCATGTACTCGATGTCGATTGAGTACCACCTATCGGCGCTTGCAGCTTCTTCTCAGAATGCACGAGGTCTTTCTCCCGCACCTCGACAACTGCATTCGTGATCAAATCGCACCATGCACGCCGATCAACCGCCTTCGATTCCCATGACATGCAATCAAGATTAGAACGTGCGAGGCCCACGTTGACTAAGTCCTGGTAACGAAGTTTCGGTTTCCCTACATGCCATTTCCTAGTACTCAGCTGACCGTGTGTTTCGGTATCCGCGTCGAATCCACACGGCACACATGACTGAGCCACCTCAGGTGTTTTGGCGGAAGTATACAGTCCACTGCGTACGTTCCACTTCGGCTCAACGGTTCCGTGTTCGCAACTCTGTCGCACCAACCGATGTGCAGAACCCGATATATATATATATATATATATATATATATACATATATATATATATGCAATAGCTTACGAGTAGGCATGGAAGCCATAAGAAACTATGGAACTCAAAGGAAGATGCAGATATCGTTATTTAAAAAATATCACAACACGGAGGAGTCCATGTTTTCGTCAGAGGGCAAGGTACTACCCGGGTGCACAAGCCGAAGTAGGATGTTGACTTAGAGGACACTACCCTGAACTTTCGGCCACATGGCCTGCCCGGAAGGCAGTGGAGTGAATGCATGGAATCGCACCCGTTGAAAACCGATGACTGGTTGTCCAGTTTCTACTGCTTCCGTTTGCCACACATTTGCCCAATGCTCCCCACAATTTTGGCATTAAGTTGCTGGAATACAATCCTTCGTCAGTGCGAAGCAAGGGATAGTGACTTTATTTCATGGTGAGTCACATCCGCCACGTCAGTGTTGTTAAACGGACATGTGTAGCTTTCTATAGGGAGATCGCTTGCCAGGCGAAAATCTACCATGTTCTGGAACACTGCACACCTAGCTTGCAACCATAAGGTCACCGGTTCGAATCCGTGTAGGGGCGGACATCTTCGCGGCATACTCAATCCACGCGTGACCGGTGTTGGTCGCGTGGCAGCGAATCGCCGTTGCGGCATACAGCTGACACATTTTTATTATTTATTATTATTATTGTATGTTGACCACTTTGGTCCAGTCTGTTGAGTGGTCAACTTTTACTGAATTAGGTTTCACAGCTACTCACTGGACAGTGACAAGGCAAGAGTTCTTCTGCACAAAATATCCGTCTATATACGGACACCATTCGAAGGTAAAATTCTGAGCAAGCGCGTTGAATGTGTTGCCATTACAATTCGACATACATTGATCGCCTCCTAGGTCTGTCCACTCTGATTCGGATAAGAAGCTGCGGGTACCTACGGTTGTGGTTGCCATCTGAACAGCCTGATGCGGAGTTCTGAGCCGGAGTCATCTGTTGTAGAGTATGCTTCTAGTACTCATTGTTAAAGGTGACACACAAGAGACGTGCCATATACAGAATAACGGTTAATAGTAAGGTAGTTGAGCCTAATGTATTATTTGCGGAACGCTACAAAGAATCGGAGGCAAATGAACTTGGGCGCAACTCACCGGACAGAAGCATTTGATAGGGATAGACGTTCCGTAAATCAGATTTACAACTGCAGAGTGACAAGGCGTGAAAAATTCAACAGTTCACTGCAGAAGTTATAAACTTGCAGGCGCAATAGATGAGATGTTTTCCTTCTCTAGCTAACGTGTATAATGATGGATGGCGATGAGGGGTTAAAAACTGCTGCTCCTGCTTGCACCTTACCTCATGAATATTTGTTACAATAAGCGTCAGTGCGCCGCATCGGCGCTTTGCTGCTATGCGACCACCACTAGTCGTGTGCGGTCTATGGCCACTACTAGGTCACCCGCACCTACGCTGCTACCAATCGGTTATCTTGGGGTTACAGGGCAGACGCTGCATTTCTTTGACCACCGGCCGAAATACGTTCCGGAGTTAAGACTGGAACCAGCAATCACAACTCAGTGACCGACTCACATATTTTACGATGAATTATGAATTGTGAACACTGATTTCTTGCGAATGCAGAAGCTTTTACTCCGCTCTTTCCGTCGGTCGGTCCGGTGAGAGTTTTCATGCACCCAGCAACTCCCCAGCTGTTTGCTCTTATCTGTGAGTGAAACAGGGGGCTGTTCTCTCCATCTTGATTTACAACACTAAGTGTGTCGACTGGTAAAGGCATGGCTTTTACTCTTGGAATCGAATGGAGTAACTGTTCCCTATCGCGAAATGTAGTTGGATGAATTCATCGTCAAATTGCCTTTTAAGTATGGCTAGTGTTTCCTCAGGAACCGCTGAATCAGGGTGGGTATTCCGGAAAAGAAATTTCCTTTGTCTTTCGAATAGCTATGATACCTCGTCAGGCTGAACGAGATTGTTGTTACCGCTGAACTCCAGCAAAGACCGTTAAACTTGAGCTTGGTCATGCAGCATCACGTTAGTCACCATCAAGTTACTTCGTGATCAATGACAACATCCACTGAGTGCTTTCAATGTTTTCAGTCTTCACTTACATGGAAGATGGTGCTTTTCAACGATGTATGTGGTGAACTTAAGTTGATGAAGCTCCGGAACAGCGGGATCATGTTTTTTTCGTGACTGCCAAGATCGATTCATGTATTCAACGTACGTATCTTTGAGGTAAAATAACCATGTCTGCGCTTCCGAATGTCCTTTTCAACGGTCAACCTGATGGTTGCCAGCTGTTGCTGCATTTTATACTTGTTCGTAAGAAATCAAATAAGAATATCAGTAGACGTATGTTGCGGGGTGACACTGTCACTTCGTTCATCGTCCTCGGTCACGTACATGCAAATAAAAAATCGAAATTAAGGTCACATAAGTCCAATTGTTGGTCAGCTAAATTACGATTGTGCGTTACACTTTATCACGGAAGGCCTAGTGTCACAATCAGCTGTCTTTGAACACAGAGCGTTGGGCGCTCTTGGTTGATAACAGTGGCCTCAAAAAGCTTGAGTAGGTGAGGCCTTTGGATGCACATCATAACTGAGAATGATTCATCCAAGTTTACCTGGTGACCGGTGTTCAGCAAATGCCTCGAAATTGCTGAGGCATCCTTGCTACTCGATTTACCCGGTGAAACCGTCACATGTTCCACCCATTTGACGAGCCACTTCGGAATGTGTTCGTTGATCCGGGCACCTAGATTTCGATCAGTACTCCCAACATACCTGTCTCCGCAGCTACCTGTGAATTCGCGTAGACAATGGGACGTGCACTGCTTCGACACCGGTGTCTCCAATGAACACTTAAGCAGTGGTCTTCTGGACCTAAGCATGCGTGGCTCCGCTGCATTGTATACCTTTTTCATTAAGGCGCTTGTTCGTTTCGCGGTGACTTTCATGTGGTGATCACATTCGAATGGCGAAATGCAAACCGGTTTCTTTTAAACCCTTAATCAGACGTTAGGTTTACTTTTGGCCGATCTCGCTGCGGTAGCTGATCCCCGAATAGGCGTACACATTATGCGGAGCACTTTACGGTGGTCCTCGTTGAACGGCCGAGGGTTTCGGGCTGTCTCATGTTATCTATGTCACAAGGGAGCAATTTTACTGCTCATCATTTGTCTATTACCATATTTTCATGTGATGCTTCATCCTTCGCGCTGGACATTGTTCAACCGAAATGACGATTTCATTTACCCATATGTTGCCGTACTTTTGCAAAGCGGTCGCATTTATTTCCTTGCGTTTCTGCTTTCACTCGTCAGGTGGATGAAGATATCGCCAAATTAGGTATGATGGACTACGATAACAAGGAGAATGCAAACAACGTGGGCTACAAAGATGAATTCTTAATTGCTCGTTTGGACATGGCAGATTATAAGTTTTCATTTCAAGAAAAGGCTCGTGAATATAATCCTGCTTGGATGTCACCTGAGGGTAAGTCTCTGTCTGATTGGCTTCGCTGCAGTTGTATGACTTCGGATATTGGGACTCATCAAGTGCCATTTGATAGACGTATCCGAGACTTCACTTGTTTATTCCTTTCCCCACATACCGTCCATATTTAAAATGACAAACACCGCTACTTAGGTGCTTTACTTACCTCAGTTTTTGACGGGTTTTAGTAAGTCACTAAATGACATCAGCAGAACGCTGGTACACATTACCGACGCTTCGTTGCCACATCAACACCGCCAGCCGCGCTTGGGCTAAGAATGTTGCGAGGCTTTCCCAATCCCCTACGCAGGCACGAATCCGTGACTTCAGACTTACAAAGCAGACTTGTGATGCCTAAGGTCCTAAGTGTTCAACTATAACTTCCTCTTGTGTGGACTATCCCAGTTGTGTTTAGGACAGTTGACCTCATAGTATGTAGCTGAGTGCCCCGCCTTTCTGAGCAGCACTTGCAATAGCGATTTGGATGATCCTGAAAATCCGTATTGATGTACTGGTATACACTATACGACCAAATTCCTTTTTCGTCATGGTTGTTTTTCGTAATCTTTTCCAGCTCTCACAAAGAAACCTAGCGAAATAAACCTTGAAGCTTCAGATATGTGGAGTTTCGGTGTGATTCTATGGGAGTTAGTCACTCGAATGGTTCCATTTGATGGAATGAACCCCATGGTGATCGGTATGCAGGTGAGTGCCCCCAACACCTCACTATAAATTCGTACTGGGATATGCTTTGTTGTTGTTGTTGTTGTTGTTGTTGTTGTTGTTGTTGTTGTTGTTGTTGTTGTTGTACCAGTTGTGGCCCGATATTACGGGTTCTCTAGGTATCTCCGAACCTGTCTGCAACAGCTATTGCCACTACGGCAATTACACTTTGACAGACTGTGCGATCATTGTTAGTGACCATACTTTACGGTTACTTGTCTCCGGAGCGGCTGTCATGTTCATGATGATAGTCGTAAGGTTACAGACTGCCTACGGAATGATAGATCATCTATCCTATCATTAAGTGTTGAAGGTCGCATGTGACAAACACACTTTGTGCTTCATCCACTAACTGGGACCCATCTGAGCATTCTTATTTGACCGTTTTAAGCGTGTTTCTTATAAGTTCTACAATTACGGGTTTATTCTATTCTGTCACTTTTGTGTCAGCCTCCATTAGCATGCTTCGCGAAGTCGTTGCGCTTCCAAGTTATACATGATTACCAGCATTTCCACTTGAATTTTTCCCTTCATTTTGAGCGTGTACATGCGCAAAAGACCCGTGACTACAGAGTTTTCACGGGTGGCCTGTCCTACACCAGCCGTAGCTCTCACCCAGTGTTTACACCTATGAATATCTTTACTACAACACAATAGGCAAGATGCCAAAATACATAGGGGGACAGAAAGTTCAATTTGCAGTTGAGGAGCCTAGATCTTTGTTTAAGCACTGGCTCAATATAGCATAGTCGAAATCTCGCTACTTATTCCAACTTGCCCAAACTGATGTGCGCCTTTCGTAACGTATTGCAGAATGGTCAACTTCGGTCCAGGTGACACGATGTGAGCCTTTATGTTGGAAAGCCATGCGGCTTATATAAAGATTATGGGCGACACATAACAAGGAATCCGTCGTCATTGTATGTTTTGCGTGCACCGACCCCGACGCCGCCTCCATGATGCTGTTCAGAGTCCGATAGGCATTCATATCGCCAGAAATAATCAAGAGATTAATGTTATTCACCCTGTGGATACGAGATGAGAGCTGTCGAGCTACAGTCCATCGGGGCTTAAAGTGCGATGAAAATACTCACTTCATACGACACTTATCAACCCCCATAAAGGTTCAAAGTCCAATTGCACACATACTGCTGTTTACCGGTATCAAATCGAGTAAATTGCCTTCAGCATGTCTACCAAAAACACCACCGACACCATAAAACCACAGTTCGTCGTATTGGTACCACCAGAGACACGAAGATTGCGGTCAGGATCGAGAGATTCAGATTCAAGTGTTTTAAGATGTGCTACTGTTGTGGCCGATCCATCACATCTCCCTCTTAACTCGTTTCATTGGCTGGCCGAAACGGAGCAACTCACTTCTCATTGGTTGTATAAACACGGACAGTTAAAATTGATGTACTGTGTGTTACCTCTACGTATGCCTCGGAATTGAGTAAAATACACATCCTACTCTTTCTGTTGCTTTCTTGATACAACATTTAGCGTCGCGAGTCCAAAGCTGAACCTTTCCATTCAGCCCCTGTCTCTATTTTCGACTGATTGCGGTAGCAGACCAACATCAGATGCCTGACTCCGTTGGGAAATATCCTTCCAAAACTACCTGGATTTAATCAGCGACTTCCATTCTGCTCTTAGCGAGAAACACAGATTGAAGTTGCTTCGACTTTACTCGGAGATGAGGGGCAGCGACAGTTTGATGATTTGGGCCTTCAAGGATGTAAGTCCGTTAAAGAAGGTTTCTGTGCTCTCGATCGTACATCATGTTACCAACTGAATGTGTTGACTGCAAGATACGTTTTCTCCCGCTTGCATCAGGAAACCGGCTGAAGTCTTGAACGATTTCATTGCCCGCTTAAGTCGCGAAGCACGATCTTGTGATTATTCGTCCATTCCCCAGGAAAAGATCGAAGGATGTATGCTGACTCAGCAGCTAATCGCTGACAACTGTATTCGTGAGGCGCTGTTGTAGGAACAGGCGAGCACATTGACGTGGGATCGAGCTTGCGAGTTAACCAGTATGAAAACTGAAATTTCACCGCCATCGAAACGGTTTTGTTCGACTAACTCAGCTGAGGTGGCAAAGGTGCAATACTTTCGACAATTACCAGCCGACAAGCCATCTTGCTATCGCTGTAGAAGTGCCTCTCATAAACCCATTTTATCACTTTCCCGCACACAGACTTAAGTGCCAAATTTGCGGCAAAATTGGACACTACGCCCGATGTTGTCGGTCGCAAGCCATCGCACTTATCAACAACGATGCTACACCTGAAGGCCATGTTGCTGATCCATCTCAGGAGAACATTTATTCCATCACCGCTAATGCTAACACTTCAAAAAGTCTAACGATATCCGTTATAAAACCAAAGTTTCCCTCCGCTGATATTCGTCCTGTGTCATTCCTTACCATCAAAGGCGCTATTCCACTTCGAATGGAACTAGTTTCTGCTTCTCCAGTTACCATTGTACATGGTGGCCACAATGTCCCCGGACACTCCACCTTTATGCATGTACCTACGTAAATCAGTGTATAAATGCAAAAAATTGTACATATTACTTGTCTAGGAAAAGAAGGGCTCTTCGCTGTTCAATGAAATTTATTGAAACAAACATGTGTTAGCCTATGACCACACTGCCATGGCTCCAATTTGTCTGTGTGTTCACTGTCATTCTTAGCACATAGACGAATGCGTCTCCAAGTGCTTGCTGAGATGCGTTGCAGAACATCATGGGAAATCGAATTCAATGAAGCACGTATTGCAGCCTTAAGTTTTTCTGTGTTGTTGTAACGTGTTTTTCTGATGTCTTCTTTCATCATACCCCACAAGGCATTGTCGCATAATGAGAGGTCAGGACTGCGAGCTGACCATTGAGGCTGTGATCCACGTCCAATCCACCGGCAATGGAAATTCTCATCCAGGAACCGCCGCACCGAGATAGCAAAATGTGCAGGCGCACCATCTTGCTGCAGAATGGCTACATGCATGATTCCAGTTGAAACCTATTGTAGAATGAACTAGGTCTCCAACATTTCTCGGTAGGTGAACTGATTCACTAAGTTTTCGAGAAAAGAAATGGCCCAGTGCTTCTGGTGGCTGACATTGCCATCCACATCATGACGTGCGGTGGGTTGTGGAAGATTTCTTCAGCATAGTATGGGTTAATCTTGCTTCAAATGTATACATTTCGTGATCGGGAGCTGAGATAGACAGTACATTCATCATTACAGAAGACATTGTGACGACTGATTTTTGTGGGGAATTCCTGGAGGTGTTGGCACACTTCCATTCGATTCTGTCGATCAATATCAGACAGTTCACTGACTTACATTGGCCTGAATGCTGACATGCCTAGATTAGTTTTGAGTACCTTTTGGAGTGTGGAGCGGGGAATATGCAATTCAGCGGACCTCTTACGAGTCGATTTCTTTAGAGTATTGAAAACTGACTGCTGAATGATTTCCACGTGCTTCATTCGGGAGGCAGGACCTCCAAAGCGAGGGGCATCCAGCACAGATCCAGCTGCAAATGTTTTCTTCTCCCATGCAAATAATGTGTCCGTTTTTGGTGCAGGCTTATTGAAACGCTCCTGGGATTTGGTGGAAACGTCAGTCATTGCTCTTTGTTCTAGCACTGGATCATGTACCCAATTGTGTAGGGACTTGTGTCGGTCATTTTTCGAATGTATGCCTGAAAGCAGAAAGGCAAAAGTCTCGTACATATATGCTATAAATATTATGATAAGCGTGCGAATATTAAACAGTAATTGGTATTGCAAAATAAACTTCAGTTATGAACAATGACCAGGGACTACGTGCTCACCCTGTATCTTTCCGATTTTACGAACGCTGCTTATCATAACATACCTTATAGCCCACTTCGCATTCAATTCGGAGTTACATTGGAAATATCTTAACTATATTGGGATTCATTATCGTGCCTTTACAGCTGCATTCGTTAGCTGCGGATGTTGCAGTACACATTTCTTCAGACAACAGACGATTCTCACTTGGAAGAATTACCATGGTGGCTTTGCAAGTAACACCATCTTTCGACCGCATCCTTGTCTCTTCCGTGAACGTGATATACTAGCATGAACGTTATCCTAAGCTTTTTCAGCAGTCCGTCGGACCTATTCTGTGTGGTGTGCACCGCATTCAGCCGAAGCAGGATGCAAAACCCGTTGCCATTGGTCAACCTAGTCCTATTCCGCTAGTAGTACGTCAAGCTGTCTGACATCTGCGCAGTGTGTCGCTCCAACGCTAGCCAGTCATCGATTAAACTGTTCCTCTTGCCTGGATCCACCAGCCCGTGTGTCCGTTAACGCCAGCTAACCATTGATTAGACTGTCTGAACTTATGCGAAGCGTTGTCTGTGGCGACACAATACATTCTGTGTATTGCTGAAACTGACGTGTTCTACTTTCTTGCGCTACGGGCAGAATACTGCGTTCTACTAAGTGTCCTGGTTCAGTACGGGTGGGGTTGTAACACTGTCGTCGGAGATCAATTTTGTATACCTTTGCTAGGAGCCAACTTACTCCACCTGAAACGTTTTGGTAGAATGCCTCTTGTAAGCCAACTTTAGCGCTTTGGGTTCGCTAGAAGAGAGCCTTCTGCGATTAACTTCTCAGTAACCAGTCCTCACATTAATCTTACCGGAGTCCATTCTGTCATTCTCCGGAGACAACATCTTGGTGCAGAAGGTCAAAGGTATTTTGATGCACTGCGTTTGTACGAAAACACATCTTTGTCCGACAGTCTTAATGCACTCGATTGCCTTTGGGGGCAGCGGCAGCATGTCTTCACGGCAAGCTTGAGTTTTTCCCAGTTACGACAGGGGGAGGAAGAAGATGTTAGTGAATTCATCAGCCGTATACAACAATTCCTTCCAGACTGCCGTTATAATGAGATTCCACCCACGAAGTTTGAACAGGCAATGTCCATCCAATGTTTGTTGTTTAGTATCCGAGACCGTAAAGCCAGGGAACGTTTACTTTCGGAAGACGAGAACAAACTCAATTGGGAAGCAGGATTTGCGCTGGTCAGATAACGCGAGAACTTGGTGCAACAGTTGGTTCACAATCGGAACTATTCTCTTCCCGACTCAGTACACACTGTTAGATCGCCTCCTCAACTAACCGTTAAACGTGCTTTTATTTGCTACCGATGCAGTGAAAGGCATAAAAACGCTGCTGACTGTAAACACAAGCAATCTACCTGTCACAAATGCGGCAAAGTTGGACATTTTGCACGCGGATGTCGTTCCACGGCTTAACAGCGGTCGGTACCCCGCCCTGCACAAAATACTGTTGGTTCTGTGGAAAACTGACGAGTCCATATCGTATTTAAATCACGCATTACCACGTCTCATGTCATGAGGATACCCCCATATACTGTGGAGTTGAGCATAGAGGGCCGGTCAATGCACTTGGAAATCGACCCCGGAGCATCAGTCACCTTGATCAACAAGCAAACATTGCCTGATCTGATTCTGACACCGACTCATTCTGCGTTACGTTCTTACACTGGAGAAGCGCTGGATGTATCGAGTGTGTATGATGTAAGGGTAAATCATGGAAGCAATACGTTGACTCTTCCCTTAATCATGATTAACACCGTCGGTCCAAACCTGCTTGGGAGGAAATGCTTCGAAATGTCAAAAAGGTGGACCGCATCCTTGATTTGCGCACACTTTTGTTACTCTTTTTGATGCATATCTGCCCGGAAAATTACGTGATTGCCAAGCTCATTTCAACATCATGCCAGGTACGCACCCGAAATTTTTCAAATCATGAAGCTTGCCTTTTGCGACCCGTCCAGAGGTAAAGTCGGAGCTGCAACACCGTCAAAAAGATAAGCTAATCTCCCCTGTGCGCCACTGATCTTGAGCTGCGCTGATCGTTCCGGTACAAAAGCCAGATGGCCCGATTCACGTTTGTGATGACGACAAACTAACGGCTAATCAAGCGACGACTACGGAACACTATCCTATTCAACGAATAGATGACCTCTATGCAACCTTGTCGGGTGGACAAAAGTTTTCCAAACTTGCTCTGAGCCACGCTTATTCTTAAGTGGAGCTTCATGAATCTGCTAAGGGGGTTACGACTATTAATACACATTTGGGATTGTTTCACTATAACCGGTTATCGTTCGCAATACACTCTGCGCCGGCGATTTTTCAGAGAATTGTAGACAATTTAGTGAAAGATATACCTGGAGTGTAAGCTTACTTGGATGATACCTTGGTTATTGGCAATACGGATTACGAGCATCTGACGGTACTCACCACTGTTTTGGAGTGCCTCCAAGAGAGCGAACTTAAACTCAAAGAATCCATGTGTCTTTCTCCGATAGCGTTGAATACCTGGGATTTCGTTTGGACAGACGGGTTACATTTATTACGGGAGAAATTCAGCCCATTCTCGATCTGCCGACACCGTGTAACATTCCCGAATTGCAATCATTTCTCGGGATGGTGACTCATTACAGTCGTTTTCCCCCACCTAGAGACTACCGACGCACCCTTGTATGCATAGCTACGTAAGAATACCCGATGGCTATGTCCATCAGAGCAACAAAATGCTTATGCTGCTGTCAAGCTGGCTATAAGGAAGGCCAATTTGCTGGTACACTTTGATCCAAAGAGGACGATTACTCTCCGGCGCGACGCATCTCTCACAGGGCTCGGAGTCGTGGTATCTCACGAAATGGATGACATGACCGAACTACCTAAAGCTTTTGCATCCAGGAGCTTGGCACCAGCGGAGAGGAATTACACCCAGCTAGACAAGGAAGCCTTAGCATTTATCTTTGGGGTCAGGAAATTTCACCGATACCTTAGCGTCCCTGTAAGAGATGCTAGCAAATGATTTGATTCAATCCCTTTGACTGCTCTGAGTGGGTGTATCCAATGGTAAGTGTCCTGAAAAAAGATGGCACTGTCTGGATATACAACGATTTGCAGGGACTAACTAAACAAAACGTTGTCGAGCGATTCGCGTTACCATCCAACGAGGAACTCACTGTACGTTTAGCTGGAGCAACCGTTTTTTCCAGGCTAGGTTAGAAAAGCGCATTCTTCCATATACCATTGGCCAATGATTCGAAGCATCTTACTGTCTTCATTGCTTATTTCGGTGCAAAGTGTTGCCAAAGGGGTTTCAGTTCTGTGCTCGCTGCCTGGCAACAGTTCATGACATGCCTTGGCAGGTATTGAGGGGCAGCTTGCATATATGCATGATATGTGTGTTTTCGGCCGCTCACAAGAAGAGCATGTTGAAAGGTTGCACAAAGTGCTTCGCTGTCTCAATGATCTTGATTTACTTCTGAATTCAAAATTGTCTCTTCATATCGCGTGACGGCATTCGCTTGAGGAACAAAAGCATCCGGGCCAACACCGAAGCACCAACACCCAAGAACGGGACAGAACTGAAATCTTTTTTGGTATGTCTTCCTACAATCTGCGCTATTTGCCAAACTTGGCGACCATAGCAAATCCATTACGACAACTAATAAAGCAAGAGGCGTTGCTCATTTGGGGATGCGATCAGCAAAACGCTTTCGATGAAATGTAAAGGAGGGTTGCATCTGCTCCCTTAGTTGCCATGTTTGATGAATCATGCCGCATTTTTATGCCGACTGATGCGTCTGATGTTGGTCTCTGTGCGGTTCTGTCACATCTGCAAGACGGAGAGCAAATAATTATCACTTACTCATTCCAGAAACTCTGATTCTGAATGCCATTATTCAGCTGGGGAGAACGAAGTTCTTGCTTGTGTATGGGCTTGTGCAAATGGCATCCTTTCCTGTTCGGTTGTCCTTTCCCTCTACGAACTGATCTCTCCGCCCCTACTGTCCTCCTCAGCAGTGGATCTAAAGGATCGCGTCCAATGCGGATCGGTCGTTGGTATGCTAGACTCCGTAACTACGCTTTTCAAATTGTGTACCTACTGGGTTTGCAAAACCATGTCGCTGTTGGATTCTCTTGCTTACCCGTGGGGCTGGAGAATGACCAGGAGAGACTCAAAGAGCCAGTATTAGTTTCCACCCTTGGCTCCGACCTAACAGCTTTGACTGTCGAGGAACACGGACGGAAAAGGCCAACGATCCGTTACTCCATCGACACAGCGAGTTTGTGCAACAGGGATGGCCTAAGAACGACAAAGTCCCCGGTGAGTTCATTCCACAATTCGAAATGAACTGTCATTAATAGATAGTTGTCTAACGCTTGGTTCTGTGTGTATAGCTCCACGTCTGTTGGTAAACAAAATAATTGCTTGTGCACAAGAGGGACACTCGGGTATCGTTCGTACCAAAAACCGAGCGAAACACTGCTTTTGGTGGCCACGAATGGCATCTAGCATTGAGGCATTTATGTTGAACTGTAAGGCTTGTCGCCTGGCAAACGAAAGTTCTCTAACAGTTGAATCCCCAATACATCTTATTATTTGCCCGGTGAAGTCGTGCGCTAAGATCGCCATAAATACTATGGGTCCCTTTGCCACCACACCTACGAATAAGAGAACACTTGTAGTTACATGTTTTTACATTAAATGGCCTGGAGTTCGCATGTGCGACCAAGTGACTACTTCGGTTGTGTTACGCTGACTTGCCGAACAACCTTCACATGGTGCCAGCTGGCTTGTTCCGGTTGATCCCGTTCCAGCGAATAGTTCGGCGGCAGTGTTCCAGCACGTGGTTGGTTTTCGCCTGGCAAGCGTTCTCCCTATAAAAAGCCACATATGTCCGTTTAACAGCACTGTGACGTGGCGGACGTGACTCGCCACTAAATAAAGTCACTGCCCCTTGCTTCATCCTGGCGAGGCATTGTATTCCAGCAACTTTATGTTATAGTTCTAGGTAGCATTGGGCCGCTGTTTGACAAAGGAACAAACGAAAGGCGTGTGAATTGAACAATCAGTCACCGGCTCCCAATGGGCGCGATTCCCTGAATTCGCTCTGCTGCCTTACGGACAGGCTATTCAGCCAAAGGCTCGGGGTGGTGTTCCCTAAGTCAACATCCTACTTCGGCTTGGGTAACCGGGTAGTATCTCGCCCTCTGACCAAACCATGGACATCGTTGTGTTGTGTTTTCTTTTACTATTACTGTACCTTCGTTTGAATCCCATGGTTTCTGATGGCATTATGTCTATTCGTAGACCTTTATATATATATATATATATATATATATATATATATATATATCGTATAGGTAGAAATTCGTCACATCTGGACTCACTCAGACAGCCGCTACACGCCCGGAAAAGCACTGTACGCGCGTTTCATCTTTTCGGAAATCATCAGCAGTGCGCATACCATCGGACCCCTGGTAGGGCTCGAACCCGCAACTCGACTGTTGCCAGTCCGTGGTTGAGACCACTGAGCTACGGGGGACGGCAACGACCATCGTGAATAAGTTACTAGATGTGATATAACGCCACTCACTATCCACTGACTTACACGTTACTGCCGTGCAGAGGACAGGGTAGCCCCCTCACCAATCAACGAGCTTACCAAACTTAAGCCGCCAATTAACTTATGGCATTATAAGCAGTTTGGTCTGCATATATATATATATATATATATATATATATATATATGCGTGGGCTTAAATACTGGTTCGGTCGTTTCGGACTACCGGAAGAAATAGTCGCGGACAGTTTTGTGACCACAATTTCGCAATTTTCCACCAGTGTCATAACATAAAACATTTCAAAACTGCACCTTACTGTCCTCCGACCAATGGCATGGTCGAGCGGCTAAGTCGCTCTCCCAATGAAGCCATACGGGCAATCTAATTAGGAGGGACAGGCTGGCAAATGCTGTCTTAACTGCTGTATTTTCTTGTCGAACTTGTGATCACAGGGCTACCGGAAGAACGCCTTAGGAGTTGATGTTAGGAAGGCCCTTACTCACCAAACTAAATGCTTCACATAAACTGTCATCTGCGGGACGTGCAGAAGTTTCCAATGGCATACCACTTTACCAAAATACCTACGCCAGATCGTTAACTCCAATGCAGCCTGGAGCATATGTTCGCGTTAAAAATCGGTCTACGCCTAAAGGTCTCCCAGCTCTGTCCTCACATTTGGAGATCACAAAGCGACTAGGCTCAGGGACCTATCGATTGGAAAACGGCCTAATTGCCCACACACATCGGTTGCACACCACCCATGGACCACCTGCCAATCTCAACAAACTATATGTGAATATCAGATCAAATCGCCGCTACCACGAAGTCATTTTCGCCGGTCCCCCAGACCTTCGAAGCCTGTCGATCGATTCCAGCCCGCTTGACGCGACTCTTCTAATGGGGAATGGTCGTCGTGGCCGATTCATCACCATGTCATTACTCATGTTTCATTGGTTGGCTGACTCAGAGCAAC
This sequence comes from Dicrocoelium dendriticum, assembly GCA_944474145.2. Taxonomy (NCBI): domain Eukaryota; kingdom Metazoa; phylum Platyhelminthes; class Trematoda; order Plagiorchiida; family Dicrocoeliidae; genus Dicrocoelium; species Dicrocoelium dendriticum. Next base: position 23,759,017 of record OX104068.1, on the reverse strand, counting down.
TCACTTCTCATTGATTATGTAAAAACGGACAGTCGAAATTTATACACAGTCGAACCCGCTTTATTGCCCAATTTTCCAAAATACAAATTCTTTTCTTAGAAATATGCTAAACTTTCACTATGTAGTTGCCCATTGCGGGGGTCATCCTACCGCTTACTTGCCCAGCTACATGGTCTGTGCTCTAGTCGCTTTGTCAATTTTACGCCCTCGCTCCGTCTTTTATTACTTTTACCCCACAGCTAGCCACTCCGATCGAGTCAAGAACAACAAAGATGTTGGCGGCGTCAGATTAGGAAAGGTGACATACGTCCTTCAATACACGAGTAAGCTTAATGTACATACGGCTGTGGGCAAACCTTTGGCCCTATTCAAAACTCGTGAACTGAGAAAAGTCGGGTAATCTATTGGTTGCACAGAAGTATGGCCAGTAACGGAAAGCATTTGCCCTTAACAGAAAACTTGGACGTTTTGAACAAAATTAAAATTTATCCACCAAGCCAAGTTTTCGAGGGATTTACGTAGTTTTCATCGTGCCCTAGTCAGGTTAATTGCCGGCAGAAAGGAACTCCGGTAGAACTTGTCGCGTGACACTACAAGGTCTCAGAAAAGAAAACGATGTGGAAAGGATGAAGAAGTGGAAACTACTTGGCAAAACCGGATGATATCGGTTCATGAGTACACCCAAACAGTTACAAGCCCGCTTCTGAATAAAAGGGCAGAAGAATTCGGGGAACGATGGAAATATCTTTGCTACCACAGTAGGATGTTTGCAAAGCTGGAAGAATAGAGAGCGAATTTGTGTATAAACGTGCGCATGGCGAAATGAGTTCCACAGACAAAACACTTTGTGTAAATTGGCTGAACGATCGACTTCCTGAACTTTTAATTGCATCTGATGATGACAACATGTACAATGTAGACGAACCTGACCTTTTTATTGAGTAACTCCAGAGGGCTGTTTGTGTTTTATGCCGACAAACTCAGCAGATCGAAAATGCCATAGATAGGATCACTCTTCTATGCTGCGCAAATGTGTCAGGCACAAATAAAAGAAAACTGGTTTTGATTGGAACAAGTAAGAAACCACGATGTTTTAATAGCGTGGACACACTTCCCCTAATTTACGGATCTAACAAAAGTGCGTGGCTGACGAAGGAACTTTTCACCAAGTAGTCGTCGTGTGGGACAAGGAGCTAGGCCAAATTGGCCGAAAATTTAAGTTGCTCTTTGATGATTGCACAGCGTATCCACAGGTAATAGTTCAGAAAAACATTTAAATGGAATTTTTGCCGACAAACACGGTCAGCATTCTTCAGCCCATAGACTATGGTGTGAGTATGAACCCGGAAATCCGTTGCAGAAAGGAAATTGTGGACCGAGTTCTTTATCACATCGAAAACAACGTGTTATCTGGCTCATCATCAGCGGTGGATGTCAGCGTCAAGATTTCTGTGAACGATACAAGTGAGTTCGTTTCAAAAAGTTGGAGACAGGTTATCGTGCAACAATAAAAGCTTGCTTTCGGCATACTGGCTTCAGTTGATTGGCATCCGATGCACTTCCTGATGACATCGTCATCACTGAGAACGAGATCAGCGGCTGCACAATCCCATCCATCAATGCAGAACAATTCGTCACCATTGACAACGATGTGGTATGTACCTCAGATCTAACAACTGTTGAAGATGAAATCGTCAGTAACATTTTAGAGAACCGACTAAAACAGAAAGAAGGCAGCGACTCAGAGGATGACGTGCCGGATGCCTGCGTGAGTAACAGCAATCAGCGTGTGTCGCATTCAAGAGCAAAGAACTGTGAATGATCTGCATAACTACGGACTTCTGCAAGGGCTAGGTAACGATTTCTTGTCCAAATTGGACTTCATCGGTGAAAAAGTGCCTGGAGTATCATCTCAAAATAATGTACAACTGACGTTGGATTGTTTTATCAGTAAAGATATACAGTAGCGCCAGTTCCTATAGCTATCCGGGTGATGCTTTATGCTATAATTTTTAAATTATATGTCACGCTCTTCTGAACAAACGTCTTGTGTAGGCTTTAATTACAAGTATGTATTCTACCCTTCTTAGCAGGTCACAATTCAAGTGATATACTGCACAACAATTTAATGGTTGTTTCCCTTCTGGGAAAGTGGCAAGATCTGTTAATTGCCCACTTTTGTAATATCCCGAAGATGGGCAATAAGGCGGGATCGACTGTACTGTGTACTTCGGAATTGACTACCGATACACATTCTGCTCTTTCTGTTTCCTTCTTGATACAACAGCTACGACACTGGCATTTTGTATATGTGTTTCGGATACAACAAGAATAAGAGGGTTAGTGAGTTAGTGCTTCCATTTGGCCGATCTGGCAAAGAGTCGGAGGTTGGACGAAGAAATGTGAAATGAGACTCTTGGTTTGAACCATGCATTACTTGCATCAATAGCATTAATCGCGAAGTCAGCGGCATTCGTTTGTTTAACAAACGGGGAGATGGAGTTTTTAGGGGACGAAAGACAGCGAAATAATACTATTGACGACGGGGTTTTATCGACTGATGACACTCTCCTACTACTCATTCCGAGATCGGGTGTTTGTTCTGAGTGCTCTACCTTTTGGTCTTGGCTCGACATTCTGATTTACGAGGCAGAAGGGTACATGGACGTTTGCTTGAGTGACTGCTTGATGATCTGATCCCCAAGGCGGTGAGGAGCAGCTTCAGCTCACTGTGTGATTACAGAGCGCCACTGGGATCTGCTTGAAACTCGTCACGCACAGCCTTAGAGAAATCCGGAAAATGCATGTATGTCTTTCTGCCTAAGTATGTCTCGCACTGAATACACTATCGACATTTGTAGCGATACCCACTTGACCATTCATATCGATACGACAGCATGCCATCTGAAGTCATGGGGCCGACCATACCAATCCCAGGTGTCACTGTGTGCTGTACTCGGCACTCACTCACTGCGCCAATAACGCAACGCACATTATGTTTTCGGTTGTTTGCAGCAAAAGAACAACATGCCGATTTGGTGGGATGCGACAAAGAACCAGTTATCATGGTTTGTTATACCATGTAGTTATTTGGATCGCTATCCGTTCGTAGCTATTTCTTGGCATTCTAATGGCGCCTCTTCCAATTCATCGACCCACGCTCTCTGTTTGTTTGCTACTACTCCAATTAATCCACATCTTCGCTCACACAGTCCCATTGTCCATCTGGCCTTTGTCCTTGTAGTCATTTCGCGTGTGTAACAAACTTGTCTTATGTATTACTGGTCGCGCGTCGATTCCGCTCGTCTAGCTTTACCAGCCACTTTTTCACCCTGTACCAGTAACTACGGTTCATTCCTACTCGCTCACTGTTCTCTCACTGTTATCCGCACTATCCCACCCTCTGCATGGAACCACACTTCGCTCCTTGCTATCCCTAATCAATCCTACATTCTTCTTCCATCCCATACAATTATGACCAGTTTGCATGAGTGACGCTTACTTCGCGTTATATTTACTGGCTCCGCGTTTATTCCGTTCACCTTGTCTGCCAGCTTCGCGAGCTCATTTCACGCCGCGAAGCGTCTATATTTTAGAGCCGACTCACATTACTTACTCGCTGATAACACATATCCACCGGTATTCCCGTTGTTTTGAAGATAAATGTGCAAGTGCCAGACTGATTTGCACACTCTTTACGAGACTCGAATATAGGTATCGCATCGTTACAGGGTCATTTGATGCCGACAGATGGCGACGGAGTTTTCCTGCGCATCATACACTTTATCTAATACTGATCCAGGCGTTAGCAAAACATCGCCATATACAATACGATGTAGCAAAGTGTTGTTGATCTTAGTTCATTACCCATTCACACCTAAGTGGAGGATGTCAACACACTTGATCCATGAGCGACTTCACTGCATGCTTGTTAGATGACATATTAAATGACAAATCCTGACACACAACGCTCGACCTTGGGATGTTAGGCTTCCGGAAAGCTGCAGAGCTGCACTCTATCGCATTATCCACCAAAGTGGTATCCCACCGAGGGTAATTAGCTAGTTTTTTTACTTGCGTGACATGCTTTCTGAGGCTTGGCAAACACATTGTGAATTCTGTTATTTGCTCATTTTGACCGCATTTCCATCACCGGCTCCTATTTCGCAGTAAAGTTGTTCTCTGTGTTACAGATCACCACTGAAAATTTACGGTTGCCAATCTCTCCCCATTTGGATCCACGTGTGGCTCGCTTAATCGAACTATGTCTGAAGGAGGATCCTGGAAAGCGACCCCGATTTGATGTGCAACTCATACAACTGCTGGATAAGATGCGCGAGCGTGCCAGCCAATAGGAAGGATGCTTACTGCTTTTGATCTCTTACTCTGTTTTGCTTCCTTCCTTCCGACTCGCCAACACCCATTTTTTGGGTGTAATATGACATTTCGTTTCGTCTTTTAGTAACTTTCATAATTCTCAGTCATGCTTTTAATAGCTATTTCTTAATGACACTTACTTTTTGCCTTGCATGAATTTCTGCCGTTACCAAGCCTATTTCAACAGTTTCTCTTTCTAAATTGGAGTTTAACCATTCCTTTGGGCTTATCCTCCTTCAGGGACAGTCGGCGCCTTTGGCTCCCATGCGGATGGTTTCGTCCAATATACACCTCTCAAGCGCCCCTCCTGTGTGTGCGCTGCGGGGACTGGCTGGTTGCATTACTAAATGGTCCCTGTGTGGAAAACAAACGCGTGCTCTTAGTCGTACAGTCCTAGCCATTGAAAACGAAAGCAGTACTGATGCAAGTTTCGTGTACTTTTCAAGTCTTTCAACTCAATACTAGATTTCCTACTAGGTACAGTACACTTTCTTGGGCAAATTTATCAAAGACCTTCTGATAGATAAGTATCATCATAGCATCTCTTGAGTGCGGCCACTAATCTAGGGGTAACAGGTTAAACAATCACCAGCCTGTCACTACCATCCATATTTTTGGGGATCAACATAAACCATACGTTAGCCGCATAGTACTTACCTTTGGACAAAGGACTTAAAAGTCGAGGCGTTTGAGACGCATTCCCACAAAATACTTCAGAACTCAACGTTGCTCTAATCAACTGAACTTTACCACGTGGAACTAGGTCAACCTGGGATTTGTTGAAGGGCTCTGGCTCTTGTGCGATGATGAATATTTTGTAATAGGTTCCAGCATTGTTGGTCTGACATTAGCAACCATACTGTAAGCTATCTACTCATGATATTCCTGTTCCGATACTTCGAGAAGAAGAAAGTCCAAATAGCTGATGCATATGTCGCGTGTTGAGAGGGATAGAAGTATCAATACTTTAGAATGGCTCTCAAAAGAAATGGGAATGTAGATGAGAAGCATAACTGCTTAGTGATCTATGCTCTCGCTGGCTTGCTTGCCGAACAAACAGATGTACCCACGGACGCCGCGGATTTTTGGATTACGGTGCTGGACTCCAACTTTTCTTCGGGATTACTTTGTTAGACGTGCTTTTTTCTTGTGAATTGTGCATCAAACTTTTTCTTTTGGTATATTCTTCAATCTGTGCAAATTCGACGGGTGTTCTTTGGCTAATTTCGGAGTTCTGACTGATTGGCCCAACTTCCATGTGTCTGCCAACACAGCAAAATATTAAATGAATTTTGTTGCTCATGATATGGCAACCCACTAAAACCCCTTATCCTCCAAGGGTCCCCTGGAATTCTCTACAGGTAGGTTAGCCAACCGCAAAGCAGAAATTGATAAATCAACCTAGCGCGTGCTCTTTCTTGCCTAGGCTGAGTGCGCACTGTCTATCCTATGGCGTGCGCGATAGGCCAGCAGCGCTTGCATGCGTTGCTGATTCCTCAACAGCTCATGCGCTGTGTAATACGTGTTGCCACAATGGCTCAGTACCAGACCATCGTACCCATCGACACTCTGTTGAACGATAGCACGACAATGAAACGGCTGGTGAACCAGTATTATCGATCGCTTCAATTAGTGGTTTTATCTGTTCATCCGCACTCGTAGCCGAGTAAACTTCTCATGCGCTTGCGAACACATTGGTCCGCTGCGTACCACGCGGTCCACTTTGGAGTCGAGTCTGCGGCCACACCAAAGGGAAGAGTCACAAGTGTGACGCTGTGCGTGTGTGCAGTCGGACGGAAATTTGCGGTCATGTCGATTGGACGGTTTAACTTCAGAGAGAACGCCTCGGCTTTCTTTCAGGCGCGCATTGGTGCGGCAAGGAATGTGACGACAGTTTTAATCAAGAGCACTTTTCGAAACGATTGTCATCTTGTTTAAAACTACCTGCAGGCAGGTAGCAGGCTTGCGGGTTCGCTGTACGATTGGCCCGGTTGGTCGGTAGCCTATATGTTGATCGCAACCGGTGTGCCAGCACACTTCTACGGTGTCGAGGGTGGTCAGCCAACCGGAGACATAATACGTGACTAGTCATGAAGCCAGTCTGGCGTATGTTTCATTTCCACTCGGGTGAGATGACATCTAAAGGAGTAGTAATAAGAAGCGGATTGTGTTGAGGCTGCAACGCTTGCAGGCTGTTGAAAGAGAACCGTTGAAGGCTTACGGGTGGAGTGTACGGGCTGCCCTCCTTGCTCGCTTGCCTATCTGGCCACACGTGATACGGTACGCATAGTGTAGTCATGCCACTGCGAGAAATCTGGAGAATCGACACGTGTGCAGTTTCGTTTAGGAAATGCATTTGATTGTCAGGGCAATGTGAGGTCATCGGAAACAATAAGCTACTTCGTATGAAGGAGGTAAAGCTGGGACTTGTTCGCAAACATAAATTGTAAATCCTCTACAGCTGCATAGTTCCCCTGCTGTGTTGTTTCATTTGGCCGTGCACTCATGCGAATAGTGCAGCTACGTAGTGCTGATGTAGTCGGTGCATTAAATAGTAAGATCAAGTTCGCTGAGTAGGTAAGAGCATCATTGGATCTGTAACCATTGTCCTAACGTGGTGGTGACACGATACTAGTGAGTGTTCGTTCGTCTCCACACCTGTGGGCCACTTCAATAATCAGTTACGGCTTCAGTACCCATGCATCTGCCGCTATGTAAAGGTTGTAAGGTGCATGTCAATTATTCGTTTCGACATGATATTTACATTTCACTTCCATGGGATTGATAAACTTGAAATACCAAGTGACCCTGATATGCCCGGCCAACAAGCACTGCGTAGGCAGTGAAAGCAATTTCCCTCCTTCAACAATGCCTCCCGGAATTACCTACTTTCCAACGACAAAATATTTCCGAGTAGTCGCCAAGTCAATAACAACACATGTCACGGCGTGCATACATGAGTGCTTCTAAGACTGGCTGAAACAGTGGTCCATAGCGGGATTAGTGGACGCGGTTGCCTTTGTAAATGACTGCAAACATGTTGTAGTAACGCCCGTGGGTGAGACAACAGTGTTTATCTGTTTCAAGTACTCACCTGAATTACCAGAGTAAAATGCGTGCGTCGCCACTAATTATCGATCTTGGCGTTTATTCTTGCAGTACGTGGCATGTAGAAATACGGTAGTCTTTGTAGCCCGTTTAGGTGTTTCTTTGTTGATTAATGCCGATTTCATGAGGATAGCATTGCAGCCCATGGGCGTAATCCGGGGGTTTCTTCTGTATTGTCTATGCTTCTAATGATGCTAGTTGGAGAGCCACTTGTCAAATCGTCTCAACACCTATGGACGAGCGTATGGAAGTAAAGCCTAATTATCCTATGAATACATAGGTTTCGCATCCTTCCTATGACCTTTAAGTAACTCCATACCACTTGACACTGAAGCGATAACTGATTAACCAAGCGGCCCATGGGTTTGGAGACAAACGAACACTCACTAATATCGTGTTATCACCACACTGTGAGTTTCCTGTTTGTGTTTATTCCTGAACTCTTGTAGATCTAAACACCCGTAGAACATTCCGTGTTCTGGTTTAGGTTGTTTTAACAACTTCAATTTGAACAATATCCGCCACGGTCGTCGCAATAACAATCTCACAAATTTTCCAACCGCCTCGTAGCCATTGCTGATTCAGCTTTGGCTGTGCAGTGTCCTTGCGACGGCGCGTGCCTGAACAACCGCATCGCATGCCTGCCTGACTCCCTCAGACCTGAGAAACTGCGGAATACCAGTTAGCATAATGTCTGTCTACGCCACCATCCTAACCATGGTTAGGCCGCTGAAATAAGTCAACACAAGTTAGCGGCTAGCGATCAATACGTATAGACCGTTTCATGTGGTGGTATGTCTGTCGTATGTCTGTTCACACTGGTTACGGCTTAAGCATCGGATCACCTGGTATCTAGGATCTCCTCCTTAGACAGTCACCACAAGTTGTACATTGGACGGTTTCAGTTTGGAGAGCAATCATCAGGGTTTCCTTCAGACGCGCATCAGGGCAGCACAGATGGTGGTGCTCGACCAGTTTCATTAGACTGTCCGTCGATTTTGTTTGGCGCTTCCAACCGGTGTCCCATTGGCTAACGTCCCATGACCAGTGAGAGCGTTAACGACGTCAAAACAGCGTTTTTAACCCCGCTAACTTGGATGTACAGCACGCGGTTTCGAAAATGTGTTAAGCTAAAATCTTGGTACGGTGCGCTAACATGCCTGTAAAATGGGCTAGTTACGACGACCGATTGGGAATTTTTTAAAGGTGGCTCCGTTGACAGCGTCTAAATTCAGTTGTTTGAACGCGTCATCAACCTGATCGCAACAGCTTAAGAAAGTAAGAGGGATCGTTTCATCAATGCATCATCGTTCATCGGAAGCAGAACACTAAAAGGCGTATCACTAAGGAATGCAGCTTGGTACACATACAGAGCCCGTCCTGGTCCCGAAACTTAGAGCGACTAGGTTACTAAGCACAACCATTGTAATACGCTGGCCCGTGAGGACAAAGTGGACTCATCAATAATATTTGTATTTTAACTGCCAACTACAATAAGCTCCTATGTAAGTATATTCACACCAATCGGAAAGTGGAGCACGCTATCCTCCCACTTAGCACGACAGTCAGAGCGGCACGGCGCCGAAGAGGCAGCCAAGGCTCTACGGATGCAGTATGCCCCGACCTTCCAGCGAGACGTCCGCGACTGTTACATACCAACACCCATAGCCTTAATTTCAGCACTTACTAACATCAATTGTATAAATAAATAAATAACTTTTTATTCTCGGCTACGCGAAGCACGCCATTGAAGGCAGGATCATAGTAACAGTATAACAGTTGATCAAGAAATGTGCAGTAGTATAATAGGATTCTCATATATGTGGATCCATAAACGTAGGTAGCTGTGTTGCTTGGGTTTGTAAATGCGTTGCTGTTCTTTTGAATGAGTTCGATCGCGTCGCCGGTGTCTGCAGAACTGTTTGACGTCTGTGGATTTGATAAGCTTGTCGGGGTAAGCTTGGGAACTGACTTTATATAGTGGCGAGTGACATCTGCCACGTCACAGTGTTGTTAAGCAGGCATGTGTGGTTTTTATAGGGAGAACGCTCGCCGTGGTAAAACCCACCATGTCCTGGAACACTGCCGCTGAACTATTTTCTGGGACGTGTTAAACCCGAACCACCCTCCTGGCATCACTGGAGTTGCTTCGATTAGACAGCCACATCTGTGTTGAAGAAACCTCACTGCTCACCTACAGCTCTCCCGGAATCGATTATATTCACCCGAAGGCGCTGAACTTAGTAGCAACAACACTGGCCGAGCACCTATCGCATTTCTTCCAAATGTGCTTGGATAAGCACATTGGACCCATCATGTGGAAACAGCTTAATCACTCCGATTTTCAAAAGCAGTAACTGCTCGGAACCCGTCAACTATCGTCCATGGACCCTCCTCCCTGGACACTCAAAGGTAATGGAATAGTGAAATGTTGGCTTCATCGCGGATATAAAAGCAAACGCTTAACATTTTTCCGTAACTAAATGAGACCAAATGGATGTATCAAAAAACGCGTAGCAACGGATTTACTGCAAAATTCCAGTGCACACATTGTTTGCTTACGTTGTTGCATCTCACGGTCACTTGGGTCAAATCAGGTAGTGCATGTGGTGCATTCGGACAATGTAAGAGCGGAGTTGACAAAATGCGGAATTAAGTTCCATGTGGGGGATACAAGAAATGAGAAAAGTTCCGGCGGCATTCCAATCGGCTGTACTGTGTTGCCAACTTCAAATAGTGGTCTCTCAGTGAGGTGCTGTGGCTTAGTTTTAATAACGGTCGGTCTGGGTGTGTGTCCTTGAGGATCTGCTACCCAAATGGATGTTGCTACGCAACGCGGCATGCCGAGCGGATAGATTAGCTCAAACAACAAAAAACGTGGGATAACTACGTGGTCAGTTAAACAATAGAACTGGTTTTCTGCCGGTATAAAACCTAAAGCCTAACGGGTCCCGAAGGATAGTCATGATGGAATTTCGAAATATAGAAAATCGTTAGCAAAATTAGGTTCACACCGGTGTACTCACTACAGTATTCGTAGTATAAAATGCAAATTCAATGTAAGTCTACTAGGAATGACGAGAAATGCGACCTTAGTAAACATTATGCCATCTGGTGAACGCATACAAGTGGTGTAGTTAGAACGTATTCTGAGAGTTGAAGGGTGTTGAAATCATTAGCAGACACTCGTGTTTAGACAAGCGCGCAGTGTGTTCTGTAATATGTTGCAGTGAAATGAGTGCACGGCCAACTCTGGTTGTGAACTCTACCAGCGTCGGAGTATAGATGGCAGATTCCCGTACGGCATTCCACATTTGACAAGCGCGTAGGGGAATAATTCTGACGGCATCCCAAGCGACTGTAGGGCTGACAGCTTGAAATGGTGGTCTCCAAACTTACTGTCGCGACTGAGCTTTAGCAAATAGTGGCACAAGTGGTTGCATTCTCTCAAAATCTGGTAAGTCAAGATGAGGTCCCTGCGCAATCGCCGATATTGTCCGATGAAGACTACGAGCATTCGAAGCCTTGGTGCACACGGCAAAATACACAAACCTTTGGTATTCTTGGTTGCTTGGATCTGGGGTATATCCAAGGCAGTGAGATATCTCAGTCACAACTGTCAGACCTGTATTGAGTATTCCACATGTGGACGTATGTATGAGCGTAGGATCTGTCGAAAAATCGAAATGTCGAACCATCCGAAAGCACACCTCAGGAGGCCCACGTATTGAAAGCCCCTACTTGACACCTTGTCAGCCTAATTCGAAGGCCCAATGTCGATCTGGATCAGAACGCCTAGGTCCTTTTCGCCAACGGATATTTGAAGCTCCTGGTTACCGAGCTTATAGAAGCATACTAACTGGTTACGTAAGTGCGGCACTTTACATTTGTCTGCATCGAATCGAAGAGGATCCTGGACTGACCAGGTGTAAACCTTATCTAGGCGTGCTTGAAGTGCTGCGATATCAACTGGCGCATTAATCGTTCTCCACACATTGATGTCGTCAGCATAAGGCAGGCAGTTCAAATTAATAAGACGTGCGATATCGTTGTTATAGATTGAAACCAACTGTGGTCTTAGTACCGATCCCTCTGGTACTCCGCATTCAAAAGATGGGATCTGACAATGATTCCCAGACTAGTACTTCCAAGCGCCGGCGTAGAGGAAAGCTTCTGCTCCATCCAAGAAGATCACCAATAACAAAGCTTAGTTTAGAGAGCAGAATGTCACTGTTCACTAACATTCCTGGTGTAACGGGGTTTAGGAAACCAGTCCAGTATACTCGACCTTACCACCTAAGCGCAGGTTACCGGAGTCAGCGGATCAGTTCGATCGAGAGAACGCGTGAACCCACCGGGAGACACAGCGAATCACGAGTGGCACACGTACACAGAAACCGACAAACCGGATTGGACAATAGAACATAGAGGACGCACTGGCAACTCGAGAATCACTATTAACGGCAAGTTTCAGAGTGCAAAGCCAAATATGAGTGGTCCAAAGCAATACGGCCAATCAGATGCCAAGCATGAAAGACGTGATCATTGCGCGAGACAGGAAGACAGCGACCGAAGAGGAATAACATAACCCAATGAAATAAAAGGGGAACGCAACCAATGAGGTGAGCCGAAAAACAGGAGACCCACTGAGAAGGCTCGAAGATTAGCAGTGTTTATTTCCTTTAAAGTGGCTACACTATACTGAATAAATGTCTGTTTTTCGCCCGCCGCCATCATGACTTTTTGATCGTGTCCGTGTCACTTAACACCTGGTCTTTATACTTAACTGATAATGAAAGTGGAACAGTCCTTGAACATTTCTGTCGCCCTCCGTTGTGGCTTCTAAAGAACTGTGTGGTCCTGTTTTTGCCAGGGGTGCCACGTCTGAATGGCGTATTCAAAGTGTGTGGTCCCATGTAAGCGTTGAGCTTTTGCGAACAGAAGTTAGTACCAAAAAGACCAAACGACCTCCACAGTAGCACCATAACCCTACTCGAGAATGAGTCACTCCAAATGCCTTGTACTAATTTTGCTAAACGCGCAACTATAGAAACTGGATTTCTGTATCCTGTCGACCCAACTTAGTTGCAAACGAGTAAGCGTTGTCTTTGCTATCCTTTTTATTTTTCTCGCCTATGATATGAGCAATATCCACTCCCCTGTTGCTTTGTGTGCGTACATTCTCAATTCAAACTCCCTTTATACGACGGTGCAGTTACATCTATAATCGCCCGAACTGACGACTCCATTATCTCTTTGCTATCTTTTTTGTCACGTTAAACACCCTACGGGACATGTCAAACACCTGCTTTTTTTACGCGTTATAATTCATTGTTCAAGTGTTGCCTGGACTTTGTCACTGCCATCTACTTGGAGCATCCGTGATCGTCCTGCACGAGCATCCCAACACTACTTTCATGAGAAGCGCACTGCAGGGTGTGTCCTCCCAGGCGATCCTGATAGGTGCTCAGGTGGCGTGTATTCATTATTTTGCATTTGGCAGGGTTAACCTCAAGCATGTTCTGGGTTGATCACTCGCAAACCTTGCAGCGCTACTTGGTCGTCTACTCGTTTGCTTACCCCCAAATCTTGAGGTCGTCCTCAAGGAGTAGAAAATTCGACGTCAACAATTATGCGAGGTCTTCTATAAACACGGGAAGAACCGTGCTTCTAGTACCGAGTCTTGAGGGACGCCATAGTGAACCTCTGCTGGGTCGGAGAGGGTGCTTCGAAACCGCACATTCAAGCATGGCTGGAGTATGAATGAATTAATCCAGCCCTGGATAAAGTCACCGCTCTCGTAGCTCCGAAGCTTGTGAAGAAGAACTCGGTTACCAAGGCGAGCAAGTGCCTTAGAGAAATCAAGGTAAGTGGCGTCGACACCTCAAACATCGATGGATTCCGGCCAGCTATAGCGGGCTAATAGAAGATACGTGGTACATGAGCGAGTTTGCAGGCGTTCATGCTGCTCTTGCAAGACAATATGGCACTTTTTATATACCTATAAGTGCATCTGCAACGACAGACTCCGTGATTTTAGCAAGTACAGGAAGAAGAATAATCGGGCAGTAGTTTGCGGGCACTGTGAGCTTGCCTCCTTTGTAAATAAGGTGACTGGTTCACGCTCCCACATTGTTGGAGCTTGCAACTCGTCGAGAGAATACTGCAGTAACTGAAATAAAGGCTCAGCAATACTGGTGGCGGCTGCCATTAATGACTGGCTATCCGGATCGGGTGAACTGTATTCGTGCGGTGACACCGTCATTTCAGCACATCCGCGGCTGAGAAGGAGATGTGGCTAAGTCCTGATGGAGGTGTGGTATGTGTGAGAATTATATGAGACGGAGAGGTGTCTTGGAAAGGAAAAGCGAACTGATGTATAACAGCACTAACTACTTCTTGTGCAGTTAGCTCGTACCCACAGTCGGTGTTTATAGGAGGGATGCCATGCCGTAGTTTGCAAAGTTCGTTATCATGTCTGCAAAGCAGCTTAAGATTGCAGCGGAACTACTTCGGAGCATCTGATACCGGCTTATATATCAAATACGTCTCTAGAGTATGCAACCCATCCAAAAAACGATTAGTCGCCGACCCTTTAATGGTCGGCGTAAACTCATTTGCTTCATCCACCCAACCAGTCGCCGGCCACTCACTGGTCGGCGAAACTTCACGTATGAGTTGTACAACCTCCGAAACATTGATTAAATCTGAGAAAGTTTCATGTATGTACACTAACGCCCAAGGGCTCCTGAGTAAAATTAACGAACTTCGACTACGTCAGGTTGCGAATGCTTGGGACCTAATTTCTATTACCGAAACTTGGTTGCATCAAGAGGTGACTGATGCTGAGGTTGAGATAGCCGGAATGTCACTCATCCGGAACGACCGCCCCAGCAGAGGAGGTGGGGTCCTACTCTACTACCGCAGCAATCTACAATGTACAATAGTTGAGGACCTGGAAACACACGTTACCGACTCACTCTGGTGCCGTCTCCGACTGAGACACAACGATACATGTCTCATAGCTGTCGTTTACCGCCCCCCAACGTCCACTCTGGAAATGGATTCCTGCTTGATCCGTGGCCTAAACAGAGTAACGCGCACTAGGTACAGCCACACTCTCATCTCCGGGGACTTCAATCTACACAATCTGGAGGTTTCGGCATCGCCCAGTGAGCAGTTCAAAGCAGACTTGCAGGAACTGATCGCTAATATTCCTTTGTACAATCACGTCACCACGCCCACTAGATTCAGGACAGCAAACAAACCGTCCATATTGGACCTTGTGTTCACGAATGAAGAGCTCATGGTTGCCAAGTTATTGATGGATAGTCCATTAGGTCTCAGTGACCACGTAGTAATAACTTTTGACTATGTATGTTATGCAGAGTATCCATCTGAACACTCGGAACTAACTCATACAATCACACGCTACCACGTATTGAAAGAACTGGCCGACGCAGCTTCTTGGGAATTCTCAAACAAAAGTCCCCTTGACAACGTTTGGGCAGAGTTCGTTAATAAGCTCAGCGACATCGTCAACAAAGCAACGGAGACCAAACCCCGTCGTCCCGCGAAAATGCCTTCAATTATAAGGAGAAGGACTCGCAAATGCCTGGCGATAAGGGATGCAGCATGGCGTGCCTACAAGATTAACCCCGACTCAGAGCATTGGGGAAATTTCCTGGCCCATCCAAACCATTGCACCGCACTTGTCCGTGAGGACAAAATAACTTATCAACAGTGCCTAGCCAAAAAGTTCATGGTAAACAACAAACTGCTGTATAAGCATGCCAATAAGCTTCGTAAAGTGAAGCATGGAATACCCCCACTATTCACGGCAGGCGGTAGAGTACAAAGCGCCGAAGAAGCAGCTAATGCCCTGCGGCTGCAATACGCCCCAATTTTTGAACTCGCAACATCTACCTGTCCCATAATATCAAGCACATTACCGACACCTTTGTTTACAAATGTTATTTTCAACCCATCAATTGTGTTAAGGAAGTTACTCTCACTGCGTGAACATAGTTCTCCGGGAGCAGACAACATCCGTCCGAAGGCACTGAAGGCTATGGCCACCAAGCTAGCTGAACCACTGTCACAGTTCTTCCAAAGGTGCTTTGATGAACAACAAGTCCCCACTATGTGGAAGTGTGGCATTATAACCCCTATTTTTAAAGGCGGTAGCCGTTTAGATCCTGCAAACTATCGTCCAGTGACTCTCCTCCCTGTGCTCGCGAAGGTGATGGAAGCAGTCGTCGCTGAGGCCTTAATGGACTACCTGGAAAAACGCAACATCTTGGTAGCGGAACAGCATGGCTTCCGTCAACACCGGTCATGCACCACCAACCTACTGATTGCACGAAGTGGCCGATGATGGGGTCGGAGTCGACGTCATCTATCTGGACTTCTCCAAAGCTTTCGACCGCCTTGATCACTGCATCCTACTTCAAAGACTACAAAGTTACGGAATCGGAGATCCAGTACTTGGTTGGATTGGCAACTTCCTTTACCAACGAAAGCTCCAAGTACGTGTTAGGGGATCACTTTCTAATCCAATTGAGGTGGAATGTGGTGTCCCACAAGGCTCAGTGCTGGGACCGCGTTTATTCCTGGTGTTTATCAACGACCTGGCAAGAGTCATCTCCTCAAACTTCCTGCTTTTCGCCGATGACGTCAAGAAATGGCGGGCGATTAGTAACAAGACAGATCAGGATCTGCTCCAACATGACCTAGATTGCATTTACGAATGGTCAAGGAGGAACAAGCTTCAATTGAACATGGCTAAATGCAAAATGATGCATCTGCGTCACCAGCCGGTGAGCGCTTACAAGATTGGAGACCACACCTTGGCGAAGGTTTCTCAGGAGCGTGACCTGGGTGTATTGGTACAGGAAGATCTCGGGTGTTCAAAACAAGCAGAGAAGGCGAGGAGAACCGGAAATCAACACTTCGGCCTTCTTCACAGAGCCTTCGGTCGGTTTGAACCCTCAATCTTTCCCCAAATGCTTAACGCCTACGTGCGACCTCACGTGGAATATGCTATTCAGGCGTGGCAGCCGTGGCAGAAACAGGATCTTGTTGCTCTCGAGACTCCTCAACGACGGGCAACCAAGAATGTCAGGGGCCTCTTTCATCTGCCCTATCAGCTTAGACTGAAATCTCTAAGAATATACAGTAGTCGATATCGGCTTTTGCGGGGAGATCTGATAATGGTTTACCAGATTCTGAAGAACCCAAACCACATTTGCCTTCCGCTGCTAGAATTGAACCACAACGCTAAACTAAGAGGTCACCCACTGAAACTGACAATTTATTATAGCCGGCTTGAATGCCGTAGAAATTTCTTTTCTCTCCGCGTGTGTGAGCCTTGGAACGCCCTCCCTAATTATGTCGTCGCTGCTCCCAATCTGGCGATGTTTAAAAAACGTGTTGACGATGCATTGTCTCACTTACATTTCATTTTATGACTTGTTAGCCAGGGGCTACAAAACGCAACCAAACGGTTTCTTGCCAAAAGCCTAACCAATGGATTTATGGATTTATACGTTTGATATGCGAACATCTCCGCTATTCCACATAAGTCTAAGGTGAGTCCACCACAACGCTTTTCACTTTATTATGCAATTGATTTTCGCAATAATTTCCATCCCACGGGACTTGTTAAGCGATGCTTTTTTACCCGTAATAAACCATTGTCCATTGTCCAAATCCTGTTGGTGTTGCAATTTATCTTCGTCGGCATGTTTAACACGGTGATTTCGCTCAGTTCTATAAGCAATTCAGTTTCCGGTGTGGATCGGATTAGTATGCCTTCCAAAGTGAAACTATCGGGGCCATTCGTTTCTGTTCCTAAGGAAGGACTACATTTTTGAGCTAAGGCTCTTAGTCCATGATGCGTTTGTTACTAGAGTGTTGCACTAGTTGGCGAACTTTCCCCAAGTGACAGCACGCGGTGTTCCACTAGAAACGACCGGCCGGTGATCTTAATGAGGTCGGATGAAAGGTTGTGATGTGTTATCATGCAGATCACTTTGGTTTCTCTGTTGGACTGTTCAGCGTAGCAGACGTAGCGGAAAAGCACTGTTACATGATCACTACCCCCCAGGGGCTACTCATTGTCATTATGTCGACCATAAGTTCCTCATTGGTAAAGACGAGGTCCAAAATGGCCTGCTTGTTCACCGTTCTTAATCTCGTAGTGACAGTAACGTGCTTATGGAGTGGCAGGTCAGAGACTCATTCCTGTACTTCGGCTTTGAACTGCTCGCCAGGTGAGGCCAGTGCATATGGTACTGCGATTTGAACTTCCCTACAAGGAGAACGTAAGAGGTAGGCTGAACCAGAACGGTTTTTAGTTCAGAATATAGACTGTTGTCTCTCTCCAGAGTCGATACGGGAGGATGGTATGCGAGGGTAGGTGAATATGTATCATCAGGTCTTTTTTGCAGGCGGCACCAAAGTAAGTTCACAACATGAAGCTCTGGGTCGTCAACGTCTCGGAAACGTAGAGCACTGTGATAATACAAAATTTGGCCACCTTTCCTACTATGTCGATCTTTACGTAGGACAGAATACCACGTAGAGCGATCTCCGTGATTTCATCATTCAGCCAAATCTCAGTTATAATTATCAGGTCCGCAGACCTACATGCTTCGCAAGATTGAAGCCTGGATAATTTGTTGAGGAGGCTCTGACCATTGGTATACGTACAGGCGAATGCACCAATTTAGAAACTTATCCGAGGGTGCGAATGACAAGTCCTTGCTTTTGACGACCCGTGTAAGGTCGGCATGTAATCGTCTTTTTTGTAAACTGCTAACATTAAACTTTCAGCCGATTCATATTGGCTAGTAGAATGATCACAAGATGAAGTTCCGGTTTCCGTAAGTATTGGGAAAATCGCTGCCGCTTCAACAGTTGATTATGTCCTGCAGTGGTCTGTTTCGTAATCAAGATTTGAGGGAGTCGCCGTCAGACTCTGGCGACTTTGCTCTCTCTCTCTCTCTCTCTTTCTCTCTCTCTCTCTCTCTCTCTCTCTCTCTCTCTCTCTCTCTTGGTCATCTTAGGTCTAGTGTTAAACGCTTTTATCTGTGGATCCGTGGGAAGCTTCTTACACCACTTATGCCAGCTTTCAAGTGCACTTTCAGCCGTTTGGACGGGAGCACAAATTTCATCACCTTAGGGCCATACCATTTGGACTTTGGTGATGATGGTAGCCTTTTGATAGGTTTGGGGAGAACGTTATTGCGTGAGAGCGCTTGACAGAGGTGGCGTCATTCCTTCTAATCACGGGCTTGTGCCTCACAGGCATCAGACGACTGAAGTTGTGGCACGGCATGAATAAAGCTAGACTCTCCTTGTTTTCGATTTTTGTAACCATCAGCATTCTGTTTGCTTTCTCGGCACTCGCTCCAAGGGATATCGGGGAAAATCTGAACGTCATATGAGTCATTCTGAAGACGGGTGGCTAGCAAAAGTATCGCTTTAGTATCGCTTGCTGAGAGTAGCGTCACACCTCCTAGTGGTTCGGGGGTTGGTGACGTACAATTCGTACCATATCAGCCAGTTAAACTTAGACGCCTATTAGTAGACATATGGAATCGCATTTTTCCGGTAGTCTAACAGGTTAGCTTTTAGATGGTTGAGGTTAGACTCAGGAACACTGGAACCTGTGATTGTCAGCTGCTCATGAGCTCGTCTTGTAGTGACTGGTTTCTGAGTGAGTGGGATTTGTATCTTGGGTGGAGTGATGGGCGAGTGCGTAGCATTTTTAACGCACTTCGTGATCGTGTCAGGTGTAGCTAAAGAATTTGCTCCTGATGCTTTGGCAGCAGCGACGAACGCGAATGTAATTACGCCTACAGTGGTAGCTGGTGTGTTCACGTGTGGCAGTATGTTATACTCCATAGAGTTGTTCTCACACTTTGTCAACTGGATCAGAATGAGTGTCGCCGCAGTAGTTGGAACTAGGTTTTACCCTTTCCTCTGGTTCGGCCACTACGTTCAGCTGTGAAGTCTTGGGTGCCTAGTCAGGCTGTGATTGCATCCGAAGGGCAGCAGTATTAAGCTTAGATTCCTCGAACATCGCCTATGGGTTATCACATTTCTGTGCCAAAATAGCTATGCATCTAAAAAGTGGGACCTTACAACCAGTACAGAACCCAGAAGAGCTTGTTTTATTGTTCTCCATTTCTGTTCATATAAAAAAGAAGCACATTTGGCGGGGTAATATGTGTTGCGTCCATAACACAATACCGGATCGAACCGTCTTCCAGAATCGACAAATGCTGCTCGATTGAGTCTCGCTACGTTTCGTCATGGGTTTGACTTCGTTCCTCGTCATGCTCACCGCTCTGTCTGGGCTCAGTGATGGAGTTGTCTACACACGCATGCGCGCACAGGGTCAGGAGACTGGTCATCTGAACTCGGCTGGGGATGACCCGCGTTAGTCACACGAATTGGAAATACACGAGGTGTCGGTCGCCTATCAATAACGGGTGCGACAAACCTCAAAACTTTGTGCTTTAGAAGTTGGATGTTTACTAACCAGCAGTGTACTTATGCCTGCAGTTTATGATGCAGCGAGTAAGCGCAATAGAAGATGGACATGAATTAAGGCTATTCGTATAAGTTGGAACGAACTCTTTCGACTGATAATAAAAAATCCAACGGGAACTTGCAAACGATGCAGTTTAGCGCTTGAGTTGCTAGATCAACTCCGCCCAAATTGCCGAAAGTGAATATTGTAGCGCTAGTAATAATTCAACAATTGAATATCCGCTTTGTGGAGCTGTTAACTCCGAGTGGAATGAGTGTATGATCGATGGTGAGCAGTAAGAAGGTGGGGGATAACACGCAAAAGTTCCCCAGATCTGATTTGGTCCGTCCGCGCGGCATAGTGACACACGATGGGAGTAATCATCGCCGAAGGTTTAATCGATCACCTAGAACGGTACAATATCATGGCACCTAAGCAGCACGGTTTCTGTCTGCACGTTGATGCTCAACCAACCTACTGATTGCACGCAGTAATTGGACGGAAGTGGCTGACAAACGTCGGAGGACCGACGTCATTTAACTCAATTTCTCCAAACCCTTCGACAGTCTGGGCCACAGCATTCTGCTTCACAGGCTTGCAAGATGTGGAGTTGGGGATCCTGTCCTTGGGTGGATCAGGGATTTCCTACAGAACCGGCAACGGCAGATTAGAGTTCGGAGCGCGCTGTCCTAGCCGATTCATGTCGAATGTGAAATTCTAAAAAGAGCAGTTTTTGCCCTTGTCTGTTTCTCGTGTTCACTAATGAGTTTGCGTGTCTGATTTCCTCAGGTTTCTTGCATGTTTCAATGGTATATGATGGGATAAAAAGCATAACTTTACAAGACCCACAGGATGGATATGCAAAAGAAAATTAAAAGCAAAATGTTCCAACGCGGAATGTAAAGTATCAGTGGTTAAATCATTGCACTTTAACAAAGTGTTGTGTATCGTTTATCACTAAGAGGAAAATCTAAGGGTCTTTCGAATGTCGTCATGTCTGGTGCGTTCACCACATAGTTCGGTAATGCATTCCAGTGAGAACAGATTCTAAGTGAGAAAAAATACTTTCTACAATTCAAACGAGAGTGTTGCGTCATTAGTTTCAGGTGGTTGCCTCGGTTTTGTTTGTAAGGGGCTAGAGTTAACAGTGATGTACATGGATGCTGGCTTTCGGTTAGTATCCGGTATGTGAGAGTAAGATCTCCGCGAAGCCGTCGGTATTCTAATGAGAACACACCGAGTACACGAAGACGCATTTCGTAACTTATACCGGATAGTCCACGCGTTGCCATTGTGGCTCTTCTTTGGGGCTGTTCCAAGAGGCGGATGTCTCGTTTTAACCATGGACGCGAGGCCTGAATTGCATATTCAACATGAGGACGAATGTAGGAGTTAATCAACAATGGTATTAGTTGTCGCTCAAAAGTCCCGAGAGCTCGCCTCAAAAGTCTCAAGTTCAAGTTCGCCACACTTGCTGCTTTCGAACATTGGAGCGAATTTCCAAGATTCTCTTGCACGATTATACCTAGGTCGCGTTCACTAGTCACGTGTTGCATGACGTGTTGCCCCACAAGGTATGTGTTGACGAAGCTGTTGTGCACCGTCAGCAGGTGGCACTTTGCAGGGTTCAGTGGGAGCTGGTTCTTTTCTGCCCATTCGTTAATCCGGGTCAGATCTTCCTGGAGGTAGACACGGTCGGATGCTGAGCGAATAGCTCTCCATATTTTTGCATCGTCTGCAAATATTTGCATTGGAGATAGAATGTCTGCTGGAAGGTCATTAATGTAGACTAAGAATAGGAGCGGGCCGAGGACGGATCCTTTTGGTACACCACTGGAGACGTAAAGGCTTTCAGAATAGGTGTCGGCTACTCTTACCTTGATTGCTCTGTCGTGTAAGTAGTCTTCCAACCAGGTGAGCAGGGAACCGTTGATACCGTAGGCAGCAAGCTTTTGGAGGAGAAAGAAGTGATTGACCCTGTCGAATGCTTTAGAAAAATCTAGGTATATCACATCTATGGGCAATCCTTCATCAGCCGCCCTGGTCCATAAGTCCCGAGTAATCAGCAAATTGGTGAGACAAGATCGTCTACGTCTGAAACCATGTTGGGCATTAGAAATTATCTGTTGACTTTCAAAGTATCGCGTCAGTTCATCTGCGATTACCGATTCCATAACTTTTGACAAAACAGGAAGGAGAGTAATAGGTCGGTAGTTAGCAGGATACGAGCGCTTACCTCCTTTATATATTGGAGTGATAATTCCATTTTTCCACTCAGATGGGAGTGTATGGGAGTTAAGCAGACACTGGAAAAAGGTTTCAAGTGGTGTTGCTATGGTGGGAGCAAGGGTTTTTAGTACTTTTAAACAGACCATGTCGATTCTAGGGGCACTGTACTATCGGAGAGACTGTAGTTTGCTTGCAACAGCTGCTGAAGTAAAGGTGACGCTAGGTAAGCCTACGACGTTTGTTGGGAGTTGATAAGGCGAAGGTTCCATGACATTTGTAGCTACCGAGCAAAACTGCAAGAGTAGAGCATTCGCGGCATTAATGTAATTAGCTGTCTACAACACACGAAACAAACAGCGCTCATTTTCGGAATGCGTCCAGGACCAGTAGGGTTGTCAACTTTTTCTTCAACAGACACGGAATACTGTATGTGGAAGCAAGCATACGCTTAAATCTGTACAACTTCGATGCAATCTAATCAAAAATTTATAACATGTATATACAGACCGGGATAACCTAACCTTTCTTCAAGTTCTTGTGTAGCATTCTAAAATGTCTGACTTACAGTTTCACTGGGTTCACAAAGCAATGTACCATAGCTAGTGTGCAATCGTTCTATGAATCGAAGCGATGAAATGTAAATCCAACGAAGTTTTGAACTGCTGCACGGATTTGACCTCCACGACCTGTTATGCAAGACTGTTCCAAACATTTACCATTCTCATTTCGAAGCACACGGGGTGGAGTAATCACTTTATATCCTGCACCACAAGCTTGTACCTGTATTCTCGTGTGTTGCATGGTGTTCACAAGTGAAGCCACCTAGATGTTATATGCGGTAGGGCATGATGGGATAGACTCAGAAGACGAAAGGACAAGGTGTAGAGTTCGAGTTCCTCACACCGGTCTTTCATGCGGTAATTCCCGTAAACCTGGCATGAGCCTGGTAGTGACGTGTTGGACCCGTTCGATCTTCTATGCCTCGCCTCGGGTGATTTGGCAGTAGACAGGTGAGCTGTTCTCCAGTACTAGTCTTATGATGGAAGATACGAGGCGGGTGGCTACCTCTTTAGACGGAGTATAGAAGCTGCGTTCGATCACCAAAAGCATGCGCAATCCGTTACGATACAGCCTGTTCGTGTTGGTCACGCAAGGAGATAGTAAATTTAGGTCCTTCACGGAACGTTTGCGTTTTCGGTTGGCCGTCAATTGTGTACTTTTCGTCGTCACCACCCTTCCCCAGGCTCATAAATACTGACTTTAATGGTTTGACAGGGTGGCGGATTTCCGCAAACCACATGGAGAGGCGGCTGAGGTCTTTTTGAAGTAGGCTGCATTCATCTGGGGTGCTAAGCGCTCTCTAACTCTCCAGCTCATCTGCAAACAGAGCAAACGGCAATCGAACAAACTGAGGTAGAAGAGTGATGTGGATTAAAAACAGAGTGGGTCCCAGCACGGTGCCTTAAGGTGCTTCACTAACATAGAGTTATTAGTCGTTAAGATGGCTGTCGGTCTGTACCCTCCACTTTTGCCCAAAGAGGAAGTCCTGAAACCACTGGTTTAGCGACTCACCAACGCCTCACACTCCCAGCTTGTGGAGGAGGACCTCATGGTTTACCTTGTCAAATGGTTTATTGAAAACGACGCAAGGTATTTCGACAGACATTCCATGAGTCCCTGCCTGTAACCATCTATGCCTCGTCACCAGCAGATTGGTAACGCAGGAGCCGCCTAGCATAAAACAGAGATGTGGGGGTATCAGTAGATATTTGACTGCAGCAGCTTTAGTAGACACTGTTCCCGATCTTCTCGACGGCCTTGGCCAAAATAAGTGGCATGTACTTGTCCACTTTGCTGGCGTCTACGCTTTTTGGAATCGGCTTAACCACTGAGCACTTCCAGTCGCTTTGTGTTATCTACTTTGAAATTGCGGCCATGTTTACATCTGAACAAGTATTAATGCAACGTCATGGAAAGGTTGCACCATTATTTGTTCTGTTCCTTCTAGTGAACATCGTCTCGTATCATGGACGAATATACAATTTATTTACTTATATTTATAATGAACCTTCGGATAGTGATCTGTTCTACCAGTCAATCACAAAAAAGGTCATGAGGTCCGATAGGGCCATGAGAATCAATGGGTAAGGCCAGTAAACGCCAGCAGCTGGTGTATAGTTGATGCACCTCTTCAACACCGCAAACCAGCTTGTCGAGTTCAGTAAGCGCAGTACACGTTGAAAACGATACAGCTACCTGTCACCGGAAAACACGAAAGCGAAGTGCGTCTACATGGCGGACGCATGCTCAATGCTGCATCTTAGGGGCTGTCTGTCCGAGCTCTGTGGCACTTGCAGATCATCTGCAAGATTAAGGTGCCGCTTCACGTAAGCAAATGATCTTTTCGGAGCGGTTTTTGCGGCGGTTGCAAGCTGGTGCTCGAAATGCCGGCGCTTTCTCCTCTTTGCACTAACGCAAATATTTCATTATCTTTCATACACGTCGTAGTCATTGGAAGAGCTGGAGAGGAGAATTTGTCCAATAACGCGCCTGCGTCCAGCCATTCTACACTATTTTTTGTCGAACCTATGCGGATTGACTGGTTCATTTTTCCGACACTTCAGTGGTACAAACTGAGAACACAATAATGACAGTCCTTGGCTAAAAACAGTCCAACAGTCTTTCCCAAATGCAGTTTGCAGCAGAGACCGATCGCGGCTCGCGGCTTGAGTTAAACCATCAAAGTTAGTTTTCCAGTAGCTGTAATCTCTCCAACAGACTGTATTACGGTAAAACCAGATCGATACTGTCTATATGCAGTGAGCGATCGCCTGCTGCTAGTGACTCTAGGACCTGGATATCACACACATGTTATTCACAGCTTATTAACATCAAGTCTAGGCACGACGGGTTGAGTCCGGCATTATTCGAGTCCGCTGGTATATGTGTTGCGCTGCTCTACTTTCAAGTGCTAAATCCATGAACTTCCTTTCGACATCGCAATGCCCGGGCATGATTTTAACTACAGGCCAGCGCATTTGATGACAATTGAAACCACTGAGTAGAAAGTGGGGAGGACTTAAGTGGATTAAGAGTTGCGGCCGCCAATTCAAACAGCTGCTCAAAAGACTGTGATGAAATGTACCCGCGGGCAGTTCTTCGCCTCTGAGATGAATCGCAAAGGTCACAGACGGTCGCATAATTCTGTGCTCTGTGGTAATCCTGGATTATTCCGTTCATTTTTTGTGCTACATTCTCGGAAATACGCCCATTCGTTTCGGCTCGCCGAGTTCTTTTGAACGGGATTTATATTTGCGCAGTAAGTCCTCTGTCTCGCTATTTCATCCCTACCGGCGTCTTCGGCAATTCCTACATTAAGAACCACGCTTGAAAGCTTGTTTTTTCAAGGTAATCTCAGTGAATTTAAGAAACCATTCTACAGAGCTTTTCTAAAGCTAACAGGTGACATATAGCTTAGTACTGTGCACCACCATACACCATAGATACTGGCTATTTTGTCCTTTCATCTATATTCCTTCATGCACCCTACCACACGAAGTGTTTGTGATTCCATACACGCTTGCGCCAGAACCCATCACCACCAAACCCGGACAGCGACGGTTACCGCTAGCCGGACTAGTCAATTCACGCAGCTCACAACGGTGCGACCGGCGTGATTTAAAGTGCATACGAGTTACTAAACCATGGGAAGGCGAAGTTTATCAGCGGGTTCACGCGTGAACAAAACAACGAAGGTCAATCATGGCTCAAGTAAGCGGAAAACTGTCATCACAAAAACCACGTGCTCTTTGTGTGCAAATTCTTACGACGAAGTGGACGTGAACTCAGAACTTGGCGGAAACCGCAGCGTAATAACAAATAGTTTGTGGTTCTGTGATGCGTGTTCAGATAGCCCAATAGCTAAGATTATCCGAACTCTCAACGTGAGGTGTGAAATGTTGGCTGTTGCGTCATCCGAACCGAAAGAATTGGTCAAGGCTTTGGGAGGGAAAATCGCTGAACTCGAGTTGCAGCTTAGTGTATTAAGTAGCCCTAACCCCAGACCTACCAAAAGACCAAAGTTATCCATTAAAAATGTTACACGTTCCGGCGAAAAACAAGCACCATTAGCGATAAACAACTGTGATGCCAAGCCAGTTGAAAATTCTATAAAATCTTCTGTTGTACCGCAAGGCGTAAAGAGTTATGCACAAATTGCACGATCATCGCTATTAGCTGGGCAGCACATTACAAACTGTGTGAATAACGTCGTTGCACAGGAGAATTCTTGCTGCAGCCTTGACTTGTCTTCCCCACAAGACAAGACCAACACTCCCACACGACAAACCTCCACCCAAAAAGAACTGCAACAAACTAAATTACTACGCAACCAACAAGCGATGACAGTCATATGTTCAAACG
Source organism: Dicrocoelium dendriticum (assembly GCA_944474145.2). NCBI lineage: Eukaryota > Metazoa > Platyhelminthes > Trematoda > Plagiorchiida > Dicrocoeliidae > Dicrocoelium > Dicrocoelium dendriticum. The sequence continues at coordinate 23,732,340 of OX104068.1, read as the reverse complement.
TACCAGAACCCCCCCCCAGCGAGTCGTTAAAAGGTCGACAAGCCGAAGAGCGAAATCGCTGGACTGAGATAAGCTGCGCACTAGGACTAAACGTTCTCCCAACTAGTCTTACATGTCTGTCACGAAACCCATCGTCTCCTCACGTAGGGGAACCTCGGTTAATGCGAGTAACATTTGGCAACACAAAGGACTTGGAGGATGTTCTCTTAGCAAGCCACAGCCTACCGAACTCTTCTCTCAGTGCCCGCATTTTTCCAGACATGCCATGGAAGGAAAGACAAAAGCGAAAATCCGACCCAACCGCGTCCCGTCAAAATGTAATGAAGAAAGTGGTGTTGGTTCATGGTGTGCCCGAACTGAAACATGGCGACACCAGTGAAAGACAAAAACACGATATTGATGAGTGGCGCTACATCACAGAACGCTATGGCATGCAGAATGTTGTGGCATTCGACGTCAGCCGCTTAACTTCCTCCTCAAACTATCAAGGGAGCGGGCCGAACATTTTGAAAGTTACCTTGGCTACGCCGGAGATGGCATCAATGGCAATTAACGTGTGGTACCACAGCAGAAGGCTAGGACCACCAGAAGTACGACTGAGACCATTCCTGCAAGCAGTACAGATCACTGGTACAGTTGAGTCAGACCTGGCTTTTCCGACCATAGACCAGCCAAGCGTGAAAAAACACTCGTGTCAAAAAACGTGGGCAGACCGGCACTGTTTGTGCCGGTCAAACACAGCGAACCCACCTCCTAATGCGGCAACAAATGCAATGTTGCTACAAAAACGCCAAAGGGCTTTACTCCAAGTTGCCGGAATTGCGCCATCGGCATGAAGCAGCAACTTGGGACATCATAGCATTAACTGAAACCTGGCTCTCCAACGAGATTTTGGATTCAGAAATTGAACTTAGTGAAATGTCAGTCATTCGAAATGACCGTCCATCTCGCGGTGGTGGCGTTGCTATCTACTACCGAGATAACCTGAAATGTGAAGCTCTCACTGAGAATTCCCTTATTATCCCCGACATCTTATTTTGCCGGCTGCAGCTATCCGGTCCCGATGGTTGTCCTCAGAAGAAGACACATGATGCTTGCCTCATAGCAGTTGTCTACAGGCCGCCGAACTCCTCCGCCGACAGCGATGATATTCTGTTAAATGCTGTCCAATATGCTATGTCGAAAAAGTACTCACACTATCTAATAATGGGTGACTTCAATGTACCGTCAATAGCATCTGTGTGCCCAAGTGGGCTATGCTTCAAATCAAAACTCCTTGAGTTCTTGACTATGGCAGTTTTGTATAACCATGTGGATCAACCAACCAGACACCACGGTTCAACCAAGCCTTCAATACTTGATTTAATCCTGACTAATGAGGAGCTAATGGTTGAGTCGGTTTCATACAACCCCCCGCTAGGTTGTAGCGATCATTCAGTTCTAACGTTTGATTATGTGTGTTATGCCAGTATGGTTGACAAAGAACCAGAAACCCGACGATGCATCACCAACTATTCCAAGCTTCACACTATAACGACAACCGTTGACTGGGACATTCAGATGCACACTTCGGCGAATGATGCCTGGCAAGTGTTGAAAGGCAAGATAACCTGGGTCCTACAATCAGCTTCAAAAGACGTACCATTACGAATTTCGCGACGGAGCAACAACTGGATCCGGAGTAGAACACGTAAGTGGTTAAATAGGCGAGACGAGGCTTGGAGGGGTCATTTGCTAGGTCCAAGTGATATCACGTGGAATCATTACAAAACAGTCAGAAACTACTGCACTTCACTCCTTAAAGCTGACAAGTACGAATGGCAGGAAACTATGGTACGCAAATTTACTAGCAATCATAAAATGCTCTACCGGTATGTGAATGACAAAAGGAAGGTTAAGACGGGAATACCACCACTAGAGACGGTCAATGGCCTAACGGTTACTGAAGAGGAGACCGCGGACGCATTGCTCATGCAGTTTGTCTCAGTGACTAGACACACCATGGAACCATCGCCTTGCTACATCCCAGCAAATGTCGTCGGCTTATCCACGGTCAACTTTAGCCCTACATCTGTGGCAAAGAAATTACAGTCGCTCAGGGAAAATAGTGCGCCGGGAATTGACAAGATCTGTCCGAAAGTACTTAAAACCCTTGCACCCACCATGGCGGTCCACCTTGCAACCTTTTTCCAGTTTCTATTTGATTCTCATACACTTCCCTCTGAGTGGAAACGTGGACTTATCACTCCGATATACAAGGGAGATAAGCGGTCAGACCCTGCCAACTACCTACCTATTACTCTCCTTCCTATTCTATCAAAAGTGATGGAGTCTATAATCGCTGATGAAATGGTGAGACATTTTAAAAGTCTACAAATCATCTCCAACCTCCAACATGGATTCAGACGCGGACGATCTTGCCTCACCAATCTGCTACTTGCTCGAGACTCATGGACCAGGGCTGCTGACGAGGGAGTTCCCGTAGATGTGATTTACTTAGACTTTTCTACAGAATTCGACAGAGTCAATCACCTAGAACTTCGCCGAAAGCTTGCGGCCTATGGTATCCACGGATCCTTGCTCACATGGTTGGAAAGTTACTTATACGACAGAAGAATCGAGGTAAGGATCGCCAACACCCACTCCGATAGCCTATGCGTCACCAGCGGCGTACCGCAAGGACCAGTTCTCGGCCCGTTACTCTTTTTAGTCTAAATCAACGACCTCCCTGCCAACATTCAGTCACCTATGCAAATATTCGACGACGATGCTAAGATGTGGCGAGCTATTCAGTCAACATCTGACCCTGTCTATCTGCAGGATGACCTGAACCGGATTCACGAATGGGCAGTAATCAACCAACTAC